>NW_012195010.1:312551-362312 GCF_000504015.1 Erythranthe guttata | reverse complement strand
CACCACATAATTTAGGGGTGCAAAGTGAATTGTGCCCTTATTAATATGATAAGATTGGTTAAATTGATTGTGGTTTAATGTAATATGACATTCTTTCATGTTTGAAATTTATTTATAATTAAAACGTAGGGGCATTAAGATATAGGTTTATGCTGACAAAATTTATTAGAACTAACTGACAAGCACAATTAAACATTTGTTACACATGATTTGTAAGTTTCATTTCAAATTGTCCTCCACACAAAAAAAATATGCACCAAGTAATATTTAAACTGCATTTATCATTTTTATTCTGTATACGACATTTTCATTTTTTGTAGTTATTTTATTTTTACGTAGAACACGTTTATCTTTTTTTCGTACTTTTCACCATTATAAAAAAATTCCTTGTTTTCTATATAATATTGAAAATTATGATTTATTTTTTTGGTCGTAGTCATCTATAGACATCCGTAGGAAACCGTAGTAATATGTAGTCACAGACAGTTATCTGTGGTCACATATTCTTGAAACTTTAGATCCTCATTTGAACCCGAGCCGTCAGACATCCATAGTCACACACATATATCTGTAGAAATCAAATTAAAAATCTTAGATCCGCCCCACCATCACCACTACTCCATAGTCACCCCCCATAACCACGACCACCACCGCTATAGCAACCGCCATAACAACCCCAACACCGCCTTAGCAGCCTCTATAGTCCCTAACCATAGTCGTCTCCATAACCAACCACCATATCCGCTTTCATAACCACCATCATATACCACGAATCCACCGCAACTAGCCTAGCTGTCGCCCAAAAAATGTAACAACGAGACACCCACCGTCAAAAAATCTTGTCAACCCTTCTGCGACGAGCCGTAAAAACACACCCACAACACTGCTGCACTCACCCTAGCTGCCACAACCAACCTGATATGCCTAATTGGGTCAACCCAATGGGCTTACAATTTATTTACCTACGGGGTCACGAGCCCAATATTGAAGACCACTATCACCGAGGCATAATCACCTTCAAATAAGGTTTGGTGGCAGCAATCTCATATAAGCTCTCATCTAAACTATAAATAAAGGTTTGAACTCATTCCTTAAGCTACGTCCTATTACCTAAGCAATACGATCAACTGTATTCTCTGGACTATTTCTATAATTCGCACGTCTGACTTGAGCGTCGGAGGGGTTTCCGCCGGATCAACCCCCGGCCTAGTTCACGTGTTCTTTCTTCGCAGGTGTCTCAGAGCTATCTAGCACGTGAGCAGTGATCCACTTTGCTCTCCCAGCTTCTTCTATCTCAACTACTTAAGGTGATCTCTTTCTAGCATCATCATAATGGCGCCGTCTGTGGGAATGCAAACCAGATCACGTAGTCTGCAAGATGCTCCTGGTCATCCACTCGGAGAGAGAATGACACAGCTAACAACTTCCCAATCCGCGGAGGCTTTGGCTTGCCACCTCCTCCACGTGCTCCGAATCCACCTCGTGAGGTCCAGGTGAATCCCCCTTGGGACCCACCACTCGCCGATCCTCCACTACCTGATCCACCACTCTCCGCTCCTCGAACGGTTCAAATAACTCAAGAGGCCCTCCAACACATGATTGCGGAGACTTCAGCTCGTGCTGCCACTGAAGCAGTGGCACAATACATCGCCACAACAGGAATCAACGCTCCTCCAGCAGCTCCACCTGTGGCACCACAACCTCCGCCACCAGTTGATACCGCATCCACCTCAAACTCTAGGGCTCGGATGCAACAATCTACCCATCGCCATGATGCACGAATTGGGCGACAAGACCCATGTTCACTTTCAAGAGGCAACGCCTCTCGCCAACGAGCTCCTCCACACAATGGTGGAGAGGAGGAAATTAACATTCGGATATCTCGCTCAAATCACCTTCCCCACATAGGTAATCCCACTGGTGGAAGGGCAATACCTCCAATAAGGCTCAGTCATTTCACTGTCGCAATAATCAATGAAATACTACCTCAACGGGTAAAGGTATCGAGTCTACCGCAGTTCAATGGAACTAGTAACCCACATGAGCACCTTGAAAAGTTCTATGCCATGGCAGATCTATATGACCCAACTGACGCGGCGATGTGCAAGATGTTTCGCACAACGCTCTCCGAACGAGCATTGAGCTGGTTCAACTCCTTGCCTACTGGGTCAATTGAAACTCTCTCCCAACTAACGGATCGCTTCACTCACCATTTCGCTATCAACAAAGAATATGCTAAGACTCCCGCTTACCTCTTCACTATTACCCAGAGAGAGGCCGAAACCCTCCGCAACTATATTCAACGATTTGTAGAGGCAACTCATGAAGTTCCTAACGTGGGAGGAAGCTTGCTCTCTGGAATCATTCAACAAAACTTGAAGCAAGGTAGATTCAAGGAATCTGTTGCAGGAAGACCACCAACCACTCTGGAAGATTTTCTAAGTCGCGCTGAGAAACACGTGCGCATCGAAGAGGCTTCGACCCTCCCTCCTCCCAAGAGAAAAAAAGATGAAGATCACTTCAACACCTGGCGACGAGATGGCCGACGACAATCGTCAACATCTCATTGATAATCTCCTTATACGTCCTTGGACTTTCAATGATGTCAATGACACTTGGAGTCTATCGAGCCCATAACATTGTTAGTGATCGCATCATGCTAAACTAAGGGGTTATCCTACCTTAAGGATGATGCATCCTCTCACATCTCGACATAAATTGAACGAAACACCTACATCATCTATCCCATCCGAAGGTGTTGGGCACCTCATCCCAAGGTTTCGTGATCGCCTCATCTTAAAGTTGGGAGATATCCCATCCGAAGGTGTTAGGCATCTCATCCCAATGGTTGGACATCACCCTTACCTTTCAACCCCAGGTGGCTTCACATCTCAAGAGCCGGATATGGTTTCCCTACATCATCCCAGGGGATGGACACCAAACACCTAAAAAAAAAGAAAACGGAATATCATCTTCCTCTTCCACTTCGACCATCGGATCAATTTCACTACTCGGCCCCATTGGTTCACTCGACGAATGAGATTGATTAGACTCATCGCTATCACTCCCAAAATCCACGACTTGGCGTCGAGAATAACGCCTACTAGCTACAACTCCATCCACTTGCTTGAGAACATTATCACTCGACTCTACATCATCACTCCAAGAATCAATAATTTCTCGCCATCCAAGACTCCCCCCATGAAAAGTGTCAACAACACATGAACGCCCATCAGCTCGTACATCATTTTCCCACGACAAGCACCAAAAACAGGCGCCGGACGCACCACCACGCGCCTGAGAAACACTCCCCGACGCGCCCCCACCCGCGGCTTCTCTTTCCCAACGTGCATCCACGCGCAGCTGCCCCAACAACCGGATACGCGCTCGTCGCCATCGGCAACCGTGCCAGACGCGCGCGCGCGTTGCTTCAAAATCCCGTCGGCACGCACGCCTCATCAACGCCACGTAGACCAATGGCGCGCGCGCGTCCACCTAACCCCTCACCCGACGGGCGTACGCCTCTCTCTCTCCTCACTTGACGCGTGCACGTGCCTAGAACGGCGTGCCTGACCCGCGCGTCACCTAAGCCCCATCTCTCTTTCTTCTCTCCTCGGCAGTTGTGCAAGCCTCTAACTCGACGGCTCGCCTCGGCTTCACTCCACCCTCGAAGCGCGCGCCCTCACACTGATTTTGATGGCTTGTTGCGCGGCTCGAACCGACGTCTGCAGCCAATCTACCAAATTGTGCGCAACTTTTACTACTCTCCACCAAATTGCGTGTAGATTTTGACGCGCTTCACCAAATCGCGCGACAATTTCAACGGGCTCCACCAAATTGCGCAACCTCTCCAGCGCGCCTCAACAAATCGCGCACGCTCTCAAACGGATAAATACAAATTATAATTTTTCCACATCACGCCAATAATTAACGGCACACCACAACATCGATCTACTCTCGACAGGATCCGGTATCCTTTTCGACTTGGTTCCCACATCGAATTGAGAGTGGGGGGCTTGCGAGACAACTCCCACGAGAAGCAAACTCGCTCGATCCTACAAACCCGTTGCGAGGCAACTCCCACGAGGAGCCAACTCCGTCGGTACTACTCTCGTCTCACATTTACTCGACATGTTCTTCGCCGAGACTAGAAGTGGGGGCATTTGTAGACATCGAAATTTTGAGATAAATCACCAATTAATAATCCAATAAATCGATTATTAAATTGGGTCTCACTCAAAGTCCATAATATATTTGGGCTTTACAAATGACCGGCCCATCCTACAAGTCAAGCATAATATATTTGGGCTTTACAAATGACCGGCCCATCCTACAAGTCAAGAAACCCTAGCTCGCGGCTATAAAAAGAGGGCTTTCGGTGCATGTAAAAATCAGACTCACACAGACACATATCGAGCTCTCAAGCTCACGTCTCGAGCCTCCGCCTCGAATTCATAACATATTTGAATTCGAGGTGTTCATGATAGGAAATCATATATTCGATTCCTCGAATTTATAACATATTTAAATTCGAGATGTTCGTGATAGGAAATCATATGTTTGATTCAAGAACAAGCTTTTAAGCCCTTGAATCAAAACTAGAATAGGGGAGAAGAATCAGGGGAATTACGGAGATTGTAATCCACATCGTTTTGAATAACTCCTACGAGGAGACCACTCGCTATGTCCTACAACCCGTTGCAAGACAACTCCCAGAAGGAGCCAACTCGCTCGGTACTACAACTCGCAGCGAGACAACTCCCTCGAGAAGCCAACTCGATCGGTACTTCGAACCCGCAGCGAGACAACTTCCATGAGGAGCCAACTCGCTCGGTACTACAACCTCCAGCAAGACAACTCCCACGAGGACCCAACTCGCTCGATAGTACAACTCGCTCAGAGCGACCTCAATCCGCACACTCCTCAGTCGCGCATCATCCAACGCCCCCAACAACTTCGCTGCGAGATAGTTCTCTTGAGGAGACAACTCGCTCACAATTCACTACACAATCACAAGCTCAAGTTAGCACGATTACAACCCTAGAAACACTTAGAGATATTATGGGAATCTATATAGCCTGGCCAGCTCGATTACTCAAATTTCTCTACTTGTCTTCGACGCGTCCTTGATTAAAACATGGCCAAGGTCCAAACATACTTATGACCCACGAGGTCTAACAAGGGGCACGATCCCCACCAAAAAACATCTTGAGAGCCTGATCCACTCATCACGTACAAGGCTATATGTAAACACACACAAGCAACGCGTCAAACCATTGACAACGTCAATAAATAACAACTCCCACGAGGAGATAACTCGATCCGTGCTACCACATCGTCGCGGGACAAAACCGACGACTCAAGTAACTCACATCGGAACAACTTGGTCGCGCTACGCGCCAAAGCGCCTACACGCTCGTCCGACACACGCTCAAACGCGTTTTCGCACACCATCAGTCCATACGCCAACAAGCGACTACTACAATTTTTACTCTCGACACGATATGTCATCCATTTCAACATGGCCCCCACATCGACTCGAGAGTAGGGGGCTTAATGATATGCCTAATTGGGCCAACCCAATGGGCTTACAATTTATTTACCTATGGGGCCACGAGCCGAATATTGAAGATCACTATCACCGAGGCCCAATCACCTTCAAATAAGGTTTGGGCCCAACAATCTCATCTAAGCTATAAATAAAGGTTTGAACTCATTCCTTAAGGTACGTCCTATTATCTGAGCAATACGATTAACTGTATTCTCTGGACTATTTCTATAATCCGCACGTCTGACTTGAACGTCGGAGGGGTTTCCGCCGGATCAACCCCGGCCTAGTTCACGTGTTCTCTCTTCGCAGGTGTCTCAGAGCTATCTAGCACGTGAGCAGTGATCCACTTTGCTCTCCTAGATCCTTCTATCTCAACTACTTAAGGTGATCTTTTTCTAGCATCATCACAACCCTAGCCATCGTAACCAATCCTAGCCGCCGCCAAAAAATGCAACAAGATCCCCGCCGTAAAAAAAAACTCACATATGATCTAAAAATAGCGAGAAATAAAAAGAAAAAAGAAAGGTGGTGTTGGGCGGCATTAGAGAGAAAGAAAGAGAGTGAGGGCAGAAGAGAAAGATATGAGAGAATGGAGATGGCGGAATATGAGAGAGGGGAAGAATGGAATGGGAGGTGAGAGACTGTGATTTTTTAGGTTTGGTTATAGGGGTGTCTCCAATATTAACCCTAAAAAGTAATGTATTGTATATATAATATAGTATATTTGGGAATATGAATTGTCTATGATGATTTATAAAAGGGACTTGATAAACGCGGTACCATTTTTACGAAAACGGTGTGCAATAATTCACCATCTACTCTTAGTTCATCTGTCTAGAAAAAACACCTTTCAATACAATGAGGTAAAATTTATTCGTAAATCTGGAAAATGTGGCTCACAACCAAAACGGGCGCGGAAAAACTATTTTCACGCCCTAAGTGGGTGCGTACAAGTCCAATCCACGCCCAAGTTGGGCGCAAAGACAACATTTCCACACCCATTTTGGGCGCCCGGTTCGGGCACGGACAACCTTTGTCGAATTGTTATTATTATACTACTTTAACTTTATTTTATTTCATATTTTTTTCAAGAAGAGCAACAAAATTCATTTACATTTGTAGTTATAATAGTGAGTATTTTGGAGTAACGAAACTATTTAAGTGGATGAATGAGTAGATAGATTGGGCGAGAGTGGCCGCCAAGAGTCTTGGGTGAAGTTGGTGAAACGTAGTAGTC
This sequence comes from Erythranthe guttata, assembly GCF_000504015.1. The sequence continues at coordinate 355,524 of NW_012195010.1, read as the reverse complement.
CTATGAACATAATATATCTTACTTGTGATTTATTTAGGTGGAAGCAATTAACTTCAACGAACATAGATGTGGAAAATAAGAGATGACATGGCGCAAAAAAATTGTCATTGTAAATTTTAGTTGGTCGGAGTTGAATACTACGAGGATAGATGGAAAATTAAAATATTATATGGGAAGCATAATCATGATCTCATTTATTTGTGGGGGCATGTGTCTAGTAAAATGACTCACGAGGAGGTGAAAATTACTTGAATGTTAGCAAAAAGTCATGTGTCGGCAAAGAATATTTTAATACATTTGAAAGAGTAAAACTTGGCAGATGATGTGCATTTGAGACAAAGTATATAATTAAAAGCCGAAAATGAAAAAAACAGGCTAGGGGTTGGCATATAGTTCTGCAACAGTTGGTTATAAGTGGATCCATAGTGATCCAACTACGAATGAAGTTATTGATCTATGTGGGCAGACCTTCAGTCGGTCGAAATGTTGAGATTGTTTCCATATGTTCTACTTTTCGACTGTACGTACAAAATAAATCAGTACAAAATGCCTTTGTTTGAGATTATTGGTGTTTGCTCCGAGGTCTTAATTTTACTGTTGCAGTGGGCCAAACAGAGTCTTTTCGACATCACGGACCACATTCGGGCCATAACGGAGTCCAGTTTACCTATCATAATACATAAACGATCTTAATAAAAAAAATAGTTGATTAAGATAAATTAAATAAGCTACATAAGTTACTTACATCCGTTGTATGTAAACGATCAAGACGTCGACGATACTTAAGTACTCGCTTGTTCTCCTTCTGAACCACGTGTGATACACGCCACCTCATGATTATATTAAATAATTGAAGAAAATGCACAAATATATAATTACCTCTAACAACGTCAGACATCCAAAAATCTGCTTCGCCTCAACTCGTAAAGCCATGCCCACTTATCGGTATAGAAAAGCCAATGTATCGGAGCACCAAGACTACTCTCCAATTTGCTCGATGTGTTGTATAAGTAGGATAAAATATGGCATCACTTTGGCGCCGCTCTTATCAACGAATAAATATGATCCGAGCAAGTAAGTATTGTATTCTTGCACATTACACTTGGTCGAAGCGGTAGAAAGATCTCCGTATTGGACCTACAAGTCCTCTAATCGGGGGTCGCCATTGAACCACCAATTATCCATCTGGAGAATATCGAGACCGAATGCCCTCACACCAAATTCAATTGTCAAGCTTTTATCCATATCAGTGTAAGGACGACGTCCACTAGGGGTGGGCATTCGGGTCGGGTCGGGTTATTCGGGTTATTCGGGTCGGGTTATTCGGGTTTTTTGCAAAAAAAAAATTACCCGAACCCGACCCGAAATAACCGGGTACCCGGTTGCCGGGTACCCGGTTATCTCGGGTCGGGTTCGGGTCGGGTTCGGGTTTTGCTATTTTCCTCTTTTTTTTTTTTTTTTTTTTTTTTTTTAGAAAAATAAAAGTAACTAATTTTATTTAAGATATACATATATCTACAGACCCCTATATATATATATATATATATATATATATATATATATATATATATATATATATATATATGTATATACATATATCTGCAGACACATATATATATATACATATATGTTTATTATATATGTATATCAGTGTATATGTATATCAGTATGATATGTATATCGGATTATCAGTACAATATATATATATATATATATATATATATATATATATATATATATATATATATATATATGTATATAAAAAAAAAAAAAAAAAAAAAAAAAAAAATTCAACCGGGTACCCGGTCGGGTACCCGGGTAGGATTTCTAATACCCGGACCCGACCCGGTTTGGGAGCACCGGGTACCCGAACCCGGGAAAAACCCGGTTACGTAAAAAATTACCCGATCCGGTCGGGTAATACCCGACCGGGTCGGGTTATACCCGAATAACCCGACCCGAATGCCCACCCCTAACGTCCACTAACTCGCAATCCCGTGATATAATGCACATCATGGAGTGTAATAGCAATGTCTCTAGAAGGCATGTGAAACGTGTTAGTGTTTGGCTGCCACCTCTCGATAAAAGCCTCTATCGGTGGATTACTGTGCTGAAGGAGCCCAAAATGGTAGAGAATGTCGAGAGTCACTACCACGTGTCTCGAGGTAGTCGAAGGGATGGGTCAACTCGTTGCTGCTCAAATGTCGATTAGGCACCCAAGAGTATTCGAACACACAAAAATGGAGATCCGACCATTAACCTACAAAAGAGTTGAAAACCAACCCCGATGCCCAAGTCAGAAAACTATCAGAATATAAGCAAATAATATTAATTAATTGCCTAAATAGTGTGTACCTCATTATGTGAGTTAGATCACATATTTATAAGTGATGGAATAGAGAGAATTCTTGTATAAATCCGATGTGGGACAATACGTTGTATCTAATATGGGATTTTAGTAGTATGTAATAATTGAGATTTTAATATTAATTGAGTTGATTTGGGCCTTTATGGCTAAAAACCCAATTAAGCACATCATTAAGTCCCGAAGGCAGCTTATGTTAGGATAGTAGACTAAAAGCCTCGTTTTTAGCCACATAATTTATTACTGAATTAATAGATAGTATATTATCATTTTATAATGGAAATCTGCACTAGGGAATTCAATGCATTTTATTGGTGGTTTGTCAATGAATTAAATGTACAAGTCTAATATTCTAATAGTAATCGAAATGGTGTGCTACGGCGCATAGAAAGATCATTTCGAAAATTTGTTTAGAATATAAAGATAAACGTTCACAATCTAGTTGGAAATGAACTAACCATTGGTAAAAGATTGTAGCATAATAATTGAGTGATTGGTCTTGATCACGGTAAACAAATGATAACTTTTGTATAACTTATTGTGCTAGTACACCCGGCATGTGTTGAACCGGCCAAAGTGAAATAATTGTTTCATCACCGTTCATAAATGAAACTGTATTATTTCTAGTTGATAGTAAATTACATACTCTTTAATCCCTAGATAATTAATATATGCATTTAATTGATGATCTTTACTTTGATGTCACAATGGGAGAGATTCCTATATTGAGTCAAATGGCCCCAATGCGTTGGGTAGAGACGTTAAGAATTAATATGTGAAAATTAATTATTGAAAAAAATCCACATCTCTGAAATATAGGATTGATAATAACCCTATGTAGCTTATGAGATTTGTTTATGCCAAGTCCTGGCCAGGTGGATTTCGTATCCGGCATACTCAAATAAGGTAAGCGGGTAAGATTCATGAAAAGAAACCATTTAATTTATTTAGCAGTGACTAAATTATTTGGTGGTTATAAGATATCTTAATGTGGGGAGAATCTAAGTAATGATCGACCGGAGCTCGAATATAACATTTGAGAATATAAACGGGAGTTGAATAATTATTTGATAGTGGAAAAAATTAATTATTTAATGATTAATTAAATGAATTCTTTTAAGAATTTGAGTTTAATTATTATTAGTTGCATGATTTATATTTTCTCCTTTAGTCCCTATTGTATCCCAATGGATTTTCTAATTGAGAAAATAAAATTCAACGAATAATATATTAATTTGTGTGAAGATCAGCCGAAAATTTGACTCCTTGTGTAGGAGAATTTTCGGTCATTGTATTACTTGTAGACAATGTTGTCAGAACCGGACCGGACACAAAATCGGATAAGCATTCGGGTCACGGTTGAACCGGTTCAACCGAGTTCGACCCAGGTTTTTTATTTTTTTTATTATTTTATCAATTATAATATTTAAATTTATATTTTCTATATATGTTATTTTATTTTTCACACTCTCATGCCTTTTATTATTAACATTTTAAATATATAAACTATTCCTTTTTATTATTTTCCACACCAATTTTTGTCTTATATATTTTTATACTTATTTTTTTATATCCTCTATCCACCTTCTTTCCTGTGTATCACCTCTCTCTACCCTCTCGTCTCTCTCCCCTTTCTCTTTTTTTGCTTTTTTTGTTTTCCCTCGGTTTTTTTCGTCCATCTTCTTCTTCTCTTTTATCCAAAAATACAACTTGTTTCAATCACCCACGACCCAAACTCGTGGAATTCCGCCACCCACAACCAAATCTATTGAATTCCGGCCACCCACGGCCTACTCCACTCAGATCTGGCCACCCCCGGTGAATTTCGCGGCAGATCCGGCCACTAACAGCCACCGTGAAGTGTTTTAGATAAAAACCAAGATCATTGACCAGTTTCCGGGTTCGCCGGATTTCGCCGGTCGAACCGGGTTTTTGCCATTTGACCCGAGTTCTTGAATATCCCGATTTTCAGCGTCAGAACGAACCGCTTTTGTGGCGGGTCGCAGCCGGACCGGTCCGACTAGCCGGTCCGGTTCGGTTCTTCTAACATTGCTTGTGGAAGAAGAATTTATTTCCTTAGTTTGTTTCTTGTACAACTCTTTCTAGAGACCTATATATATAAGATTTGATTGGAGAGAAAACAAGAACTCCAATTCACGTTTTACACGTTCGAAGAGAAAGGATTTTTATGTTCTTCTTTTCTCTCTAAGTTTCTCAATTATAGATTTAGATGTCTTCAAGTACAAACCCACCCTTGTAGAAGAATTATTAATCCGGGATATATAATAGAAGGAATTATTAATTCGGGATATAAAATAGAAGATTATAGGGTTTTAGAGATTTTTCTCTTCTTCTTTTCTCTCTAAGTTTCTCAATTATAGATTTAGATTTGTTCAAGTACAAGCTCACCCATGTAGAAGAATTATTAATCTAGGATGTACAATAGAAGATTATAGGGTTTTAGAGCAAACTAGTGATCTATTCTATTATAGTCAAGTGTGTAACTTGACTTATCATCTTGAGCGCATATGTGATGAGTACAACCGTTGTATTCATGAATCCGTTCCGTCATTGTCTGATTTTTTGTTGTCACAAATCATCAAAGCACGAGACTTTCCGGAGGGTTATATTTTGAGCGCTGGAATAGGGACCCTATCATCGGCAACATGGAGGACCGAAATTTCTGAGCAGTTCTACGAAGAAATTTTTCATAAATCAAATGTTCATCCGATATGTTTGAAATTTTTACAGTAGCTTCCTTACCCATAGTACTATAATCCATCATAATGGGTTTTCCATCAGATAAGACATTTCAAAGATATTGGTGAAGGAAGAGGGCTGGAAATTTCTGGACAACAGTTTTTGTCGAGGATTGACGGCTTGACGTGGATCCTCGTTCGTGCGCCAAAGATAAAAGCGAATCTGCTCGCAAAAACTGTAAGTTGCTAGATTAGATTTATTCCACTTTAAACGAATCTAATCAAAGAATGTTAATAAAATTAAAAGCGGCTAATCTAGAATTTCTTGCGAATTTTCATTGACTCCTCGGCTAATCTTGAACCTCTTGTGAATTTTCATTGACTCTTGGGCTCGTGGGCTTTCTTGGGAGTAACTTAAAAATAGTCGCCCGAAGAGGTAGAAGTTCTCTTTTTGTCGAAGTTCCAAGGTAGCTTAAACTTTAGAAGTTGCCTGTTGAATTTTCCAAGACTCAGGGGAGTTGACGGCTTGCGGCGGTTAGGCACCGAAAATATTTGGGAAAGTTGTTGCATCGGACAACTTAAGGTACGATTCGCACTGTGGTAGTGTGAAAAATTCGGATATGCGATCGCAAATTTCACGAAATTCGGAATTATTGGTAGAATTTACGTGGAAAATAAGTTGGAGTCATGTATGTTGAGGAAAAGAGGAGAGCAAAAGGGGCACGACACTGAACTCGAGGGAGGAAAGGGGGGCTCGAATTCGAGATACATGCGGAACAGGAAACCTTGGCGAGCGATTTGACTCGATCGGCTGGGTCAACTCGGATGTTTGATGGAGCCAAACGTCTAGGCAGTTGTGGGGTGTGACATGAACTGGGGTCAGCACGATGCCATGTGGCAGACCCCACCCTTTATCGCAATTTTATTTTATTTTTTTCCTATGGCCTGGTGTCTGTTTCCCTTATTTCCTTTTATTTTTATTATTTTTTTTTAATAATTGGGCGCTCAATGGCTGATGGGGTCCATCCGGAGCGTCAATTTTTGGCGGTGGGGTGCGACTTCACGTGGAGTGGAGCAAGTCCCCACAATGGCATGAAACTTGAAATGCGAACTTGTAGTGGCGGAGCGCTCAGAGAGCGTGGCTCCCAAGGAGGAAGTTGATATTTTTTTCTTAAGAGGTTCATGGCGAGCGAGTTTGCTCTTGTTGATCTCGAAGGTGTCGACCCGTAAAATTGCCGAAATTTTGTTTCTTGTAAGTTCAAACTGAATATTTTTTTGTTGAGACTTTAAATGTTGTTCCCGTATTCATGTTAGTGTACACGAGAGTCAATTAGGTCTTCGAGACTTCGTGAATTTGGTAGTCCATCTCCCACCAAGACTGAGCGTTTGGTTATATCCCTTGGCTTTATTGCCAAATGAGAAGTTTGCATCTTGCAAGAATGAGTTGTGCTTGATCTTTCTGGGCGGATTGAATCCCCTGGCTTTATCGCCTAGTGAGAAATTCACCTTCCGCCAATGATAAGGTTCTTTAACTTTTCAAGTAACGTATCCCTTAGTTTCATTTTGTTGCCAGAAGTCCGTATTTTTATACTTGGTGGTTGATCAGACCCTCAAGGTTTTGATGCAGGAAGTTTCCCATTTGCCTAAGTATTTTATTTGAACTTTTATGGCGGGTAGGACTCCCTTGAGCTTTAGTTTCTCTATTTTTTGATTATTTATTAATCAATTTTAAATTCGTTGAACGAAAATATATAAAGAAGACAAGTGGTTGATGAAGAAATAGCGGCGGGCGGTACACCCCTGACTAAAATAGTTTATTAAGAATCATGCGGCTGACGGTATGCCTCGGAATTATAAAATATTTCAAAATATTGCGCGGGGCAGTATGTCCTTCACTTATTACTGAAATGGAAGTTACATGGGGCCCGGGTGGGGCAATGATAGATAGCTCTACGACACTAAGTAAAGTCATTCTTCAGAGTTACGAGTGCTCCAAGAATTTTCCTAGATGCCCGTCTTGGATAAGTCTTTTCATCGTTTGTTTAAGCAGAAAGCTATCCTCAATAGTGTGACTTCGATCGTTATGGCAACCACAGTATTCATCCGAACTTTGTCGTTCTGGATTCTCCTTCATCCTTCTCGGCGGTTGTAAAATACTCTTCTGCTCAGCGACGACCATCATGTGAACAAGTTTAGCTTTGAGAGGTGAGAATTTCTCAAAACTCCGATTTTGGGCGGGATGCACTTTTTTTTTATTGTAGTTGTGAATTTACTATTCATGCTTTCTCTTAAGGGGAACCCTTATCCCCGCGGTCTACTCGATGCGAATGTAGTTATCGGGACGATTCAGAAGTTCTTCAAAGGTTAATGGGGGTTGACCCGCAATGGACTCTCAAAGAGTGTGTTCAAGTTATTTTGCATGATGCTAGCCAGTAATTCGTGATTAACATGGTGCACTTCATGTTGCCTGTAATCTCTGAGCGACTCCCCCTCGCGTTGTACGACCTTGAAAAGATACGCTCCAATTTTGGTGTAGTCGTTATTTATTGAATATTCGCTAAGAAAACGTGCCACAAGCTGATCCATGCAGTCTATAGACCCTCCGGGCAGGCTGTTGAACCAAATTTGTACCTGATCAGTTGGTGTGTTCTGAAAAATCATGCAGTAAGTTTCATCACTGGGTCCGTAGAGATCAATCTTGGCGTAGAAGTTGATCAAGTGATTTTGGGGATCCACAGTCCCGTCTAGCTGGGGGAGATTGGAGATCCTAAACCCAAGAGTAAATACTTCTTCCATAATATCCAGAATAAATGGGATAATTCAGGTGGGGAATGTCACAAAGGGAGCTGCTATTGTCCTTGAAGCTTTGTGCCGTGGACTCCTTGAATCATAGTCTTCAAAGCTCGCAGGACACTTTCTTGTTCTTTCAGGCCGGAGAGTTCTACTTCAAGTTTCATTTCGAGGAGAGTCTCCATGGCGATACGGGTGTTCATAGTAACTATCGCTTTGGCGTCTACGTCGTACGTCGTCCGGTCGAGAAGAATTGCTTCTCTCCCTACGACTACGTGTCATTTTCTCCCTCGATGGAGCTCTTTTCCTTGTGTTGATCTAGGATGTGCTTTCTTTTAAGGGGGCGGTCCAAGGATGGGTAGTGTTGAGGCGATTGACGGTGAGCGTATCTTCGAGGAGCTCGTGCGGAGGAGAAGCTCTGATCGCTGAGTGACACTCTCTATTATGAGTCATAAAGCTCCATGATCTGCGGGTAGAGTGGATATGGACGAAATCCGAAATATCATTTTCCATCGGAGGAGGCTCTTGCAAGCTGGTTCTGCCTTGAGTAGTAACATATTGCACCACCGCCTCAACCGCAACCCAAGCTGCTGCTTTGGCCACCGTTTCTAGGCTGCTGCTTTGGCCACCGTTTCATCCATCATGTCTTGCAACTTCTCCGCCGACATTTGAATGACTGGCTCTGAAGACCTTGCTGTGGTGGGCCGCTCCCGTCATTCTCTTCATTTGAGGCAGATCCGGGATCCCACTGGTACCTTGAGGGGTCTGGTTGAGTCTGTCTTTACCACCTCCTTCTGTATCTAGTTTGCATTCCTACAGACAAAAACTTGATACATGTAAAACCCAGTATGTATAACCGCAAGTGTACATACCGATCCACAAGAAATTAAGTTCCTAAATTTATCAAGTATCGTAATTATACTATCATAAAATTTATCTAGACAATCGAAAGGATGGTGGATGAAACCAAAAACAAATATGTAATAATAAAAACAACGATCCGCCAGGACAATCCAGGAATTCCTACATGTGGTGACTTTAAGGGTAAAATTCACCAATGTACTATCAATAAAATTCTACAAATCCGAATTTAATGTCAATACTATATATGCTAACCCAAACACTAAAATACCCTAACCCCCGTCTCCAGTGTATTTAGAGTCTACCAACAGGTCCGACGTCTACGTTTAGAACCAGATATTAAGAGAACATTTAGGTCAAAATCCTTAACGACTACCCGAGGTACATCACGTCTTCGTTTCTACAACCCGAGCTATATTTTCCTAAAATCAAACGAGAAATCTTCCCTCGATTTCATTCCCAATTACAATCAATCCAATTGTTGGCCAAACAATCGAAAACAGTTAATACTGGAAAACATAAACATAATCAAAGAATGACAAATAGATCATAGATCTGGAAATCAAAATCAATATATACAACGTTTCATTTTCTTAAAAAAAATGTGTAGTTCATTACAAACATAGCATTAAAATGAAGAATACGAGAAATCATAAACTAAACATAAAGAAAAATCTTATGAAAAACCCGAGTCGAACCTCTCGTGAAGCTTGCCGCGAATAAGTGGCGGAAACCGAAGAGAAACCGAAGAATTGTTGAGAAGTAATTTCAAATGAAAAGAGGCCTTCCATTTATAGTAACAAAACCAATAATATATATCTCATCTCAATTTATGTGCCGAGATCGCGATTTAGGCTTCTTGGATCTCGATCTAGCCGCCTCGGGAACTATGTACCGCCTCTTCTGATCGCGATAAGGGAATGATAGATCGCGATCTGGGTCTTGATAAAAAAACATTATGTAAGACCCCCAGAGTGTGATACATGAAGGTTTGATCGTGATGGATCAAGAAAAAACTTATACAAGTCACCCCAGATCGCGATCAGGGAGTGTTGGATCACAATTTGGCTTCTGCTTCAACTTCAAAATTGTTTTGATCCTTTTGGAACCCGGATTTAACAAATATGCACTTCACCAAAGTTGTATCCCTTGAAGTTGGGTTTCTAACGCAACATTAATCAGCTAAATAAAAGGTCAAATGAGAGAGTTATGCTTGAAATACCGAACACTACCACAATCTTCTAGAATGCAACTTTGTACTTATTTAGCTTGATTGTCAACTTGGCCTCCAAAATTGTTTCGAATTGGCAAAAATAGTTTCTCTTTACATAAAACTGAGATGAAACAAGAAAGACATAATATATACAAATAAATCCAAAAACTCGGACGAACCAAGACCAAAACTTGAAGATTCGATAAGTCGCAACCATGCAAAACGAACACTTACCACACACTCAAACTTAGATATTTACTTGTCTCGGGTAAATAAAACAAAACCACAACCCAAAAAGAAACAAAAAACGACATAAAGCAAATTAATACTTAACCTAAGCCACTAACATAGGGAATCACGATTGCATTTAGCGTATGTAACAAGCCCTTACACCCCTAAACGACGAGTTGTGTCTCGTGACGATTTTCAGACAACACACCCACAAAGTTGCCTTGGTCAAAGCATTGGAGTTAATTCCGAAGATAAAAAGAGCTAGATCACATAAAATCTTAGAATAGCATGCGGCTTAAGATATTCGAATTCCCGACCGACGCAATTAGTTGTTTCTACACCGAAATTTTACATAGCACAATCATCGAGGGATTTTAGTAGAAATTTGAACATAAAGAGAGTTTCAATTATTAAATTCATAAGTTTGCACCTATTTTCAATCTCAAAATTTCTAAGGATAAGACCTTACTTCACGCAAGACCAAAATATAGAAAAATTTACTAAGAACAAGACTGAAAATTACAAATATAACCCCAATATTAATTTTGCTATTATTGATTCAAAAAAGACTTAATTGCTATTGCAAGACCAAAAAAAAAACTTTAAAAAAATATATGTAAAACGACCATTCTTCTTCACCAACAAATCCCAACCTCTTATTCTTCACTATCATTCTACATATTTTTTCCAAAAAATCTTTCATATTCTCCAAAAACCCACATCAAACAAAACCCTTAAATCTTACTAAAACTTGCAAATGAGGACATTATGGACACACAAGACATCAATATGGATGATTCTAAGGTCGAATAACACAATGGGATAAGAAAATATTGTACTTTTTTGTAGCTTTGTGATCGTTTTTTTTCGTTTTACAAAAATAATTTCCCGTACACAAAAATTCGACGTTTACAGGTCGATATTTAGCAATAAAAAAGTTTATGAACAAATCGACGCCATGATGTCGTTGTAATTGCAAAAAATCGACACACTTATGTCGAATTTTGAACAAAATATCGACACGCAAATGTCGAAAAAAATGAAAATACTTGACAACAACTTATTGTCCAAATTTAGTGAAAATTTTGACACCAATGCGTCCAAATTTTACAAAAAAAGAATCAACAAGTACATGTCGATATGTTTAAAACCAAAACTCCTTCAAAAATGGTGGTGGTATTTAATCATCCACTATGTTCTAAATGGACTTGTGGCGGCTTTCGACTGCAATGGAAATGGCGACGGTGGTCGACTTCATCGGCGATGGCGACGGCGAAGTTGCAAGTGGTTCTCTTCTTCCCTTCCTCATGTTCTTCAATTGTGTTGGGTTTATTTTTTTTTTTTTGTTCTTTTTTATCTTTTTTATTTTTTTAATTTGGTCTTGCAAGAGTAATTGGTATAATTAGGTTTTATTATGTTTGTATTTTACCAAGGTAATTATAGTTTTTTTTACACTTAATTTGGAATAAAATTTAATTTGGTCTTGCCCTAAGTAAATTTTGCGATTGCATATAGCCGCCGTTAATTCATAAACTCTAATTAGGCACAAGTAAGTCTGTTTATTCAACGATAAAATAACATAATATTTTTCTTTAGTGATTTTCATCACATTTTTGTCTTTTAAACATTATATATATATATATATATATATATAAAGGATGTATAACTTCATTTATGTATATGATATCAATGTATTCTTTTTATATATGCTTGACACTACTCAGTTAACTTCATGACCCACGTAACAAATTTTGGTCCAAGAAACTCCCAAGTTAGTTAGCCCGAGAGAACGAGTGATCGAGCACCCCAATTTGATATGAATCACGCCAACCTTGTGACGAGACACGATAACAATACTTCGGTTATGAACTTCTGGACCGTCCAAAAGAAGGAATCAAAAGGGGTGGAACCGCGGCCCGTTGGATCTAAAAAGAGACAAGAACCTTGGTATATGAAGACGCCACAATCAATTGTGGAAGATTGATTGATAAGTTGGTGTGAACGCACGAAATCCTCCGATATGTTCGAAGAGTTCTTAAAAAGCTAGAGAGAATAATGTCACGATTTAATTAATGATCAAAAGTTGTCTTTCACAATGAATAAGAAAGCATATATATAGCCCCAAAACTTAGTTTTGAAGAAAGGAAAATAAACCCTTAAGCTACTTAATAAAAAAAAAGCTCTAAACAAGTGAGCCACGAAATTAAAGAAGGCCTAATTAGGAAAGGCCCATAAACACACTAATATGAGCTGATTAAGATGAAACCCACGAATCTAAGGTAGGGTGGGCATTGATCTTCATCTTCTTGCGCTTATTTGCTCAACTTGGACTGATCTTTAGCCCGAATGGTTCCCACACTTGCCCGGTGACTCCACCACTTGAATAAGCATAATCCATCCTTGTTTATCACTATTGAATGAAGTTTTCTTAGTTAAGACATTTTGGATCAATGCAACAAGCTTCTCCTTGAATTGCTTAGTTCGAGTCCTTGTTGCTGGTCCAGTTGGGATTTGGATTGGATCATCTTGCCTACTGTTGGTTAGAACCAGGATACCAGAACACGACTAACAAAGCACAAAATTACAACAAAACGTAAAGTGTATAGACCCTTATAAAATTTTAGCCACAATTTGAATCGTGAACAACATAGTTCAATTCTAACTCAACTCCTAAACCTCAGACTGTTATACCCCTCATAATTATGTGCTCATGCATAATCGGAAAAGATTTGAAAAACTATCAAACAAGTAGCAGAAAATGCAGTCGGAATGTTAATCTATTAATTGATGATCATGCCCAACTTCAATTTTAAAATAAATTAACAAGTTTACTAATTCATTAACTTTTCTGCCTGAATAGAATCCAAAAATGCAACTTACACTCGATTCTATATGAAATGAATGTGAAAAACATATACAACCAATCGAATAAAATACAGATTACAATTAAATATTTATAAAATACAGATTACAATTAAATATTTATAATAAATTTTTATTATTAAAAACGTTGGTTGACCGATATTATCCGACCAATCGAATTTTGAGTGAACTGAAAACCATCAACCGACTCATTTATATATGGATCAGTTAAAATAATCGGCCCAACTATGTGGCCCGATTAATTACATGTTATCGAGAGATATAAATGGGTCGATCGGAGGATAAAAACCGACCCATGCCCAACCGTAGTAGCACTAGTATTGGTGATAAAAGCGTCATTTGACACTGATTAATTAGACATAAATGGGCCATAACAAATACTTATTGAAACACATGGTAGTGGTATTATTAAACTTACTTATTGAGCTTTAGATACATTATTACATCGATATTTTGAGATGCGCCTATTATTGTCATAATCAAAAAAGGTCGGTATGGTAGTTGAGAAATAGTAAAAGAGATTATTTCACAAACTCCCATTATTTGTTTTGCATTATTAAAGGAGATCATTTTTCCTATTTTAAAATAAATTCATATATATATTTGTCCAGCAAATTATATTTTAATATCTCTACAATAGTCACTATATGTTTAATTATAGTCACTATATGTTTAATTATAGTCACTATTGATTGTCCATTTTCTTTTTCTCACGATCTGAATTTTCTCCTATCTTTCCTCCAAAGAGCTGCCGCCCAATATCTCCTTCTACAAACCGCTATCGCCGTGCACCTTCGTAATTGTGTTCTCCTAAATATTGCAATTTGTCGTTGTTTAATTTTATGAGGCGGTAATTTTTGGTTTTCATCATCAACAACCTTGAAATCTCCGAAAGACAAGCGGAGCACACAAGCATATACAAATTAAAATAGATAACCATTTTGGCGAAGTCAATCCACCATGGCGCATAGTGAATTTTGATATTTCATTATTAAATCCACTATTGCGCATAGTGGTTTTTGTAATTTTCATTTATTAAATCCACTATTTGTGCAGAGTAGATTTTGCCATTTCCATTATTAAATCCACTATTATATTATTATTTAAAGCGGATTACGTTAATTTCATGTGAACTTTACGTTAATTTCATAATGGTATTCGATAAATTTCAAATAATTATTGCTATTAGTTAATAGTTTCAAATTCTTGCCCTGAGGGATTAGTGTGTTCAAAGTTTTACTTTCAGTAAATAACAAATTTGAATTTTAGCGAATTTCATTATCTGGTAAATCTATTGTAGAAAAGAAAACGATTGTTAATATTTATAATAAAATAAAATAAAATAAAAAATAAAAAACAAATAGCGAAAATTAAAAGATGAAAACAACATTAATTCAAATGAGACATTCTTTTAGGGGGATATTATGATATAATCTGGGTGATTGGTATATCTATAAATCTTTTAGTTCATTTTCCATAACAATTCTATAGGGAAAATTCTTAGTTTGTTATGGAAGGGGTTATCTCAAATCTGGAATTTGAATTTGGATATGTTACTCTACCGAAATTGAATTATCGTAATAAAATGGATGTAAAATATCTCTTGAACTATCCTGCAGAAAACATCGTAACCTAAGAGATATTGACCGACGAAAAAACAATTGAGAGCATCATGGAACAGAGAAAGATGATGAATTTGACGATGAGAGCACTATTAGAAAGCGCATTTCTTGGACGGAAGCTCTTAAAGCAACAATGTATAATTTATTCATTTTTTGAGCCATGGTAAAGGTACACCGAAAGTTCTTACTATATTATGAAAAGTGAAGGATAAAATTGAACTATAACAAGAAACAAGAGATAATTGAAACATATTTTATTAAATCTTTATAAATTGATCACAAATGTAATGTTTTATGCACTTGAACCATTATTTCTATTTATTTATTAATCTAAATATTATATGGGTCTACAAGAATTTAAAAATATGTATTATCTTATAAATTTAACGAATTGTTAATTTAGTACCTTGTCCCTAAGTTGGGACCGAGAAAAAATATTATTTAAACGAGTTTAATAATTTATTGGGAATTTACCGATGTTGTATTGTACATAGATAAAAATAATATATTTTGATGTCTAAATTTCTCAAATAACTTCTAAATTCCGAAACTGACAAAACAAAATAAAAAAATATTTATATATAAGTAGATTTTTTCTGATAACATTGTTAACGATTTAACAATTATCAATAGGGATGACCACAATCTCGGTTTACGATAACATTGTTGAATGTTGTTTGATTTTATTGCGTGAAACAGATTAGAAAAAAAACCCACTGCAACAGAGTTTTTACTAGTCGTGATGGGATTTTGTTCATTTTAAACTTCAAAACTCTCTCCAACATTCGGAAAATATTCAAACTCTCGACATTCAATTTGGCACTTACGACACACAATTTACAATAAATATTACTTTTGAATCAATTTATTTATGATGTACGAAACAAATTAAGACTTAAGATAAAACTTTAGGGATTAAGAGTTCAAGAAAAAAAAATTATATATTGTAGGGGTTTTGTGCCCTAGGGCACACAACGTTAAAAAAATTGAACTTTTTGTGTTTTAGAGCACGAACACCCCCTCAAACTTTGAATTGAAAAGCACGACACACCCCAATCTTCAAAAAATATCACGGGTTTCGTATTGTAGAGCATGGAACTATAAAAAAACTTGAAAGTTTCCTGCTCTACAACAAGAAATCTTAATACATTTTGATATTTATGTGCTCTAGACCATGAACTTTTTTCTTTGTTTCATACTCTAGAGCATGACACTTCTAAAAAAATCAAGGTTTCATACTCAACACGAAAATTCAGATGATGATGATGATGATGATGATGATGATGATGATGATGATGAAATAGTTGTTGGTAATTAAGATTTAAAAATTGAAGGTTTCATACTCAAGCACGAAAACCCAGATAATGATGATGATGATGATGATGATGATGATGATGATGATGATGATGATGATGAAATAGTTGTTGGTAATTAAGCTTTCTTATGTGTTTCTCCGAGATCGTAAGTAGAATTGATTACTTGGTCACAATTTATTAATTTGACATTTACACTTTGAACAAGGATCTTAGTTGTGTTAGAATTTGACTATTTTTTGTTTTTTTTCTGGTATTTTTATGTCTTTTCTTATATAAAAAATAAGTTGTGAATAAGATAGATTGAGGAAGAAGAAAGAAAGAAATAGAGAAGAAGAAAGTAGGTTCATGAAGATGAAAATATTTTCATAAACGAACTCAGTAAACAAAAATTGCTTGGTGTCCATTCAGGTATGGTTGAATTTTTGTGATTATTGTTTGGTGATTATGGGATATATGAAATTGTTTGGGAATTAATATTTATGAATATATTTATTAGTCTACTTTCAGTTATAAGAATTAATCCGCGTAGGTTTTTCAATGTTCTTTCCAGTAGTTTGGTTTCTCATCATTGCATTTTTTTCCTTTCAATTGAACTTCATTTTACCTTGTATTTATTCGATTTGATATCATACCCGTTTCTCAACAACGGACATGTCAAGAGACCTATTACGGGGAATTGGAATATTGACGATTCCTGTTGTGAACCATGGCTAATACATTTTTTTTTGCATATTTGTGTTGCATATGATGTTTGAGCTCGGAGACACCGGATATGTGTCGATGACATCTTGCATTAAAATGTCGACTAGTACATGCCTCTTACGTTCCAATTCACTTATCAGACATATTTGGTTGTCTCGCATATCTTGTAATAATGATTAATACATTTTTTGTTAACTGTTGGAACTATAAACTTAATCTCTTCAAAACCATGTGTATTTTCTCTTTTCAGTGGCATGTCGATTGAATGATTAATGGACAATGTGGAGTATCTTAACAATTAGAAAAGCATGCGATTTAATCAAGTGTACTACGGCGATCCAATCTCATTTGAATATGAAGCAAGTATATATAAAATAATAAAAAGCCTTTTTAATTACTTGAGTAATTATGTCTGTGTCAAAGCAATTACCCACATCTCATTTCAACTTAGGTTGACAAAGCCTATGTTGACAAGGCATATGTCAACATACCACCTTTGAAGAGTATGACTATCACAGACTTATGTTATATGTCAAACTATTGTAATTGTGAAAATGTTCTTCCTTACTTTGGTAAGGTTCAAATGTTCTTTACGGTGTAGTATAGAATTAAATTCAAAGAATTTAATAAAACATGCGTATGTGTATATTTTTTGTTGGAAATTTTGAGTATTGGACCAATTTTTATTGAATATTTAAATGGTTAAGTTTATTTTCTTAAATTTAATTTTTCATGAATGATAAATCAATGAATAATTTAAAATATTGATGTGTGGAAAATAATAAAGTGAAATGCTACCACTTAAAAAATAAAGGTAATTAAAAACCTATAACTGGAATATGTTTTTAATTAATGAGAAATATGTGATACCTTTTTATGATATTATTTTTTCTTAGAGGTGTGACTTTTGGTCATAACTTTTGAAGATCTATAAATAGACTCCAAAAGACACCATTTGAATCATTCATTTTTCACATATAATTCAATATATTAATTGAATTCATTTCTCATCAAAGCATCTCACTGCATATTGTTGCAACTATCAAGTCCATTCTTCGTGTCTTATAAAGTCCTAAATGCCATTTTGTTCACCGTGTTCCAATAACTGTTGAGTTACTTTTTTTTAAACTGAAATTGTCGTTGAATGTTGGAGAAAATTGTCGTAAACCGAAAGTACTGCATGGGGCAAATTTGTCTTTATTAAGGAGAAAGAACTGAATTTTTGCTTACTTTTTTCGTGTCAAACTTCTATCCAAATTTTGTTCGTTCCCGTTTTAAAATACACACACCGTAATAACATTAATGACAAATTTTTTATTCGTATTTTCGAGATGGAGAAGAAGATATTCTTCCTAAAATTATAGAAGTTACGAAATCAAATTAGAGGAAATTTTCAGACAGAACACAAAGTTTACGTTCCAATCCATTTTCGAAGGTGATAAAGTTAGAATATGGAAAAATATTCACATAAGTTACAGAAAATGAAGTTGGCTTTCTAGAACATGTTAAATCATCCCAATCGAAGATCATAAGGAGGAGTGATGTTAAAAACACGAAAGAGTGCTAGAGCTGCCAATGCACCTTATCATGTAAACACAACCGTTCGTGACCAATATAATTTGTCGCATATTAAACACGCCTCACGAATATTCAATGCACGAAATTTTGGTGAAAGAGGATTGAACCAAAGAATAATGATGGAATCATAACCTAAATATGATGAGGTTTTATAATATTCTCAATTCATGAATATTATTTAACATTTTCATGGTTCTATAGTAGGTACATTCTTACACAAGACACATATTCCAACTTCGAGGCTTACTTTGATCATAATCCATTTCCAATCTCAGAAACATTAAGGAAAAAGGTTGTAGGAAATTTCGTTGGCTATTCGGATCATATTGAACCAACAAAATCGGACATCGGGTGCAAACTATACGAACATTTTTTCGTGCTACAAAAACTGCCTATGCATTCCTTACGCAAGAATTTCAAATTCGCCCATACGTTTGAAATGACGAATTCATAATTCTTCGGGTACACTTTTTTATTTATAAAATTCTAACGCATGCTATTAATTAAGTGATGATATGATATGATAAATCATATCGTATTATATGAGAGAGAAACATGGTTATGTTGCATGATCGAATTATGACATTATAATATTATACTCATTGATATAATTGACATGGTAACTTTATTTATGAGAGCATGATAAACCTTCAACGTTGTTATGCTCAAAGCATAGATAGTTACTATAAGTACTA
The DNA here is from genome assembly GCF_000504015.1 of Erythranthe guttata. The sequence continues at coordinate 336,569 of NW_012195010.1, read as the reverse complement.
TTAAATGTTTGATTCGCAGAGATAATTTGAGATTTTGCTGAAATTCGTATGCATCATTTTAAATTAAATTGGTGCTATTATAAGATGTTAGTATTGTGGCACACTTGAAGTAACATATAACAATTTTTTTTTTGTGATGTTATAGTATTATGAATTGGAGATTATATTATAGTACATGATTAAATTATATGAATATTTCTGCTATGAATATAAATGATTTTCAACATGAATAATGATGTTTAGTTGGATAATGAATTATTGAATTAAATAAAATATTATTATTCTTTAATGTATGAAAGGATTAATTATTTTATGTTAATTACAAAATTCAAAGTACATAAGTATGATATATATATATATTAAAATATTATATACAATGTATGTGTAGAATATTTCAAATTGTGTAATTATGATTACATGTTTATATTATAAGTTCATAATTGGTTCCAAATGTTTATGTTATATCATAAAATAATTCATGCTATTTGTGAATATATTGTGCTTAAATCCAATATTTAGTATATTAAAGATCAAGTTGATGCATATTACCTTTAACTGTTAAAGATAACTTCATAGATGTGAGCAATTAGTGGCATGAAATATTTGAAATTGATATAAATCGAAAGCCAAGAAGCTCAATTCTTAAGGAATATTTGGATCGTCTTGATTTTTTTATGTTGTATTCATAAGACATGAGTCTATATTATGAATGATGGAGACCAAATTTTGTGGTGTTAAATACTGATCCATTCGTAAACAACAAGGATTATTTTTCTTAGAAAAATGTCAAACAAACTATGTACAATGCATGTGTAGAATATTTGGAACTGTGTAATTATGATTACATGTTTATATTATAAGTTCATGATTTGTTCCAAATGTTATGGTATATCATAAAATAATTCATGCTATTTGTGAATATATTGTGCTTAAATCCAATATTTAGTTGGGGTTTTGTGCATAAGTCCCCAACCAAAAATCTTTATTATTCTAGGTTTAGGGACTATATCTCTTTCAGCACTAAGTTTATCCCTTAAATATTTATTATAAATAAAGGAAACATTTATGTATATGCCAATATTACCCCAATCCTTTATATCCAATTCTTAATTGTAACCTCAAATTAATCAATTTTGTCCACAAAAATCCAATTTTGACCACAAAAAATTCAATTTTGATTTATTTTTTTCAAAAACTTTTTGTTTCCTTCCGGATTTTTTCGCCCGTTTCCGGCGTTGACTTTTTTTAGTGTTTTTTTTTTGTTTTTTTTTTACGTCCGCCGCTAAACGTTGACCGTAATTGTGCTGTCACTAACAGTAAATTAATGTAATTATACTGTCAATGACAGTTAATTAATGTAATTGTACTGCCGTTGACAATACATTTATGTAATTGTTCTATCGTTGACAATAAATTAACGTAATATTATTATTTTTTATTTTTTTTATTTTGTTTGATTTGTTGTGAAATCAACGTAATTATATTACTGTTGTTGACAGTAAAATAACTGTAAACACAATAATATTACTGTCAACAAGATCTATATTATTATTTTTTTTGAGTTTTTTGTTTTGTTTGAGTTATTCACGGAGTAACGTAATAATATTACTGTCTGTTATTGTAATATAACTGTAAACACAATAATATTATTGTGGCTGACGGTAATATTACTGTTGTTATAGTAATATTGCTGTCAACCACATCAATATTATTATTATTTCACGGAGTAACATAATAATATTACTATTGTTATAGTAATATTACTGTCACTCACAGTAATATTAATTCTTTTGGATTTTTATTATGTTTACATTTGTTAAACGGTCAACATAGTAATATTACTCTATTACACAATAATAATGAGTTTTTGTTGTGTTAATATTACTGTGCTAGAGATTAATATAGCAATATTACTGTGTCAAACTGTAGTTTAGTTATTTTTACTGTGTTTAACAGTAATATAGTTAATATTACTGTCAATGACAACAATATTGTTGTTTAAACGAAAAAAAAATGTTACAGAAAAAAGAAGAAAAAATCGAAAAAGTCAACGCCGAAGACCGGCGAAAAAATCCGGAAGAAGAAAAAAAAACAAAAAACATTGAAAAGTCAACGCCGGAGACTGGCGGCAAAAAAAAAATTGAAATTTTTTTTTTGAAAAAAAATAATTTTGGGTCAAAATTGAATAATTTGTAAAATATGAGGTCAAATTGAAGTTAAATTAAGTTAATGATGAAATTGGAGCATATTAAAGTATGAGGAGCTATTTTAGTCTTTTACAAAAAATTGGACCATGTGTGACTTATTGGTAAAGGAGTTTTTTGTCTGGATCTCTTTATGAATAAATACCCATTGATGGACTTATTTGTAACCCCTATTTAGTATATTGAAGATCAAGTTGATGCACATTACCTTTAACATGATAACTTCGTAGGTGTGTGCATGCATTTAATAAACAAGAATTATTTAATAAACAAGAATTAATCCTTGTTTTGCGCCCACACGTTTAATCGCAACTCCTTTACACTTTCCCAACACTCTTTCATAAGCTAATGAGTTGGCCGTACTTTCGTCACTTCCACCAAGTCTACACTCTTCATAAACTTTCTTCAATTCAGCCTAAACAACTTAAGTGCACAAGTTAAACCCAAATTTCGGCGGCATAACGACTAAAATACAAACATACAAAAAAAAATACCCATATCAATATACAATAACCAACATATAAAAAAAATACATAAATCCATATATATCAACTACTAATTCAACATATCAACATATCAATGTACAATCAAGTAATAGATCGGAACTACACCATAGATACATAAGTTTTGAAATAAATTCCAACTTAACATTCAACAATAAGAGCAAACATGGATGATTGAGATACTAAAATTGAAGTATTAAAAATATTGTGCTTACAGAAATAGCAAGTTGGTCGGGAGTAGCTGTCCTAGTAAACGGTTGATCCATATCATCTCTTCACTAGTGGATGACCCCATTGCTTGTAATGAATCAATGCCCATATACGCTTTCTTATATTTATCAACCACTGTAGGAGTTTTACTAAATTTGTTAAATTGTAATAATAAATTACAAAGTAATTAGACATTTTAAATCTTAAAGAAATAAAACTCATAGTTACAATCACTTACATATCACTACAAGAAATATTGGTTTTAGTGACAATTTTGTATGGCCGCTAAAAGTTAGAAAATGGTAGCTAAAACTTCTAGCGACCAAATTAAGCTTGGTCACCGGTGATCACAACAGGGTAGCTACTAAAAGTACTCAGTGACAAGAAAATTAATTGGACGCTAAAAGATGAGATTTAGCGGCGAACTAATAATGGTCACTAAAAATATAACTATTAACGACCAATTTTTGACTCGCTAATGTAAATTTTATGGTGGCAATATTATTAATATAGTTGCTATAGCAACATATATAGTGGCCATATAATTTTGGTCGCTAAATGATAGATACGTATAGTGACCATATTTTATTGTTGCTATAGGATATATATGTTGCCATCAAATTTTTTGGTTGCTACATAGTATACATATAGTGACGGTATCTATTGGTTGATAAATAATATATCTCTTGGTTGCTAAAATATATACATATAGTTACCATATTATTGGTTGCAATAGTTTTTACATGGTTTCTCAACAATTGCATTAATTTACTGAGCAATTCAGACCCATAAAAAAAATTAAAATAAAACTAAAGATTGCAAATTTACATATTATCAATCAAATGTAAGTATTATAATTTGTCTCTATCATACTTAATACAATAATAAATCAATCATTCCAAATAATAAGAAAGATTGCTATAATTATTTCATATTAAATTCCACTTCATAAATTGTTAAGCGACAACAAATATGACTCCACAATAACGTTCTTTCACTTCATCAAACAGTCCAAACCTGAAAGGGAAAAAAAGAATTATTCAATTAGAAGATAAGAAATCATATGATAGAATCAATTTCAATCATTTGTCACTTAGTAGCACTCATAATGCAATAATGTATCTGGGCTCTTGCAGAAATAGCTACTTACCTCATCCAATTCATGTGTTTAATGTGATACATTGTCTGAGAATTATTAGTTAGGATGAAAATTGTAATTCATTTGTTCTACTTTACATAATAATTGAGGAAGCTTAAAAAACAATACGAAATAAATTATTGGAATAAGTGTTGAATCAAGATGAGAACTTATTTGAATAGTTCGTGGAAGAAGATACGAACCGTCAAGAGGATTCCGAATAGATCATTATTTTCAACAATTCAAGAATCAAAGTAACATATATGACATTTAAGTGATCAAGAGGTGCATTCTATTTTTCCAATAAATAATAGTAAGGAAATAGAGATCCTCACCTGAAGTCCAATGCCAGTACTATAAAAACACCTTACTCTCGAGTCATGCTCAAGTCTTGAATGAGAGCTTTAGTATGCTCGATAACTATAAAAATATTTATCACTTCATAAGATTCTAAATGCTAATATAACCGTATTATTCCACTATATCACATAGTCAATTTTTTGAAACATTTATTAAGAATTTCTTGAAACATTTATTAAGAATATATTGCTGCCACAACTTATTCGAACAATCGTTACGATCACCGTACTTATCCGAATAACCTAACAGATATATCGAATTAAAGCTAACGTATGTATCTACAAGTTCACTGAGACCCTGAGCCCAAATTATCAACCTAACACAGCAATAACTGCCCCGGAAGATGATTACATGAAACTGCCAGGTTTTAAAACAAATGCATCTGCTGGCACTGTTTATTTGAAAAATCATAACAATTTATTGAGTTATCCAAAATGTTCAAATAATACACCAAGTTGAACCTGACGATGTAATCTACAAGTTCTCAGAAGACACACTGCCCAAATTATTAGCTCAACATAGCAAAAACAGCCCCGTAAGATGGATATTCAAAACTGCCCTGTTTTGACAGATTCAGGGTCGTAAGATTCTGACCTCGAAAAAGGCTATACAACGTGCTCGAATTAGAAACAATGTAACACTTACTTATAACACTCGCGGTTCTCTCCGAGTTTTGAGAAGAAATGATTCCCAAATTCGCAATCCAAACCCTCCGAGAGCCGTAGACGGCGTCGACTGCTTTAACGGAGATGAATTGTGTTTCCTTTATTTTCTTGCTTGAACGAGGGCAACAATGGTGAACAGTCAGAAAACAACTCAATTTGCAGAAAATAAAGAAAAAAAATCAAAAATCAAAAATCAAAGCATAAAATAGATAATTTGCGGCACATACAAATTAAAAACCCTAATCTCCCCAATTTTGTGTTTGCCGTTTCAATTGTGACAGAGAGGAGAACGCACACTCACCGGAAAATACACAAATGCGGAGTCTTGCCGGAAGAAAATGACGAATTCGCCGGTGAATAAGAAAATGGCTCTGTACTGAGAGAGAGAGAGAGAATTAGGGCGGGCGGAGAGAGAGAGAGAGAGAGAGAGAGAGAGTTGAGTGTATTTTAGGGCCGGTAATTTTTTTTGAAATTATTTTTGACGAGAGTACAAGTATTCTAATGCACAAGGCACAATTCCTTAAAACACATAAAAATCAAATAATATATTAATTAATGTAAATTAATGTACAAGCGGATAAAGAACAACGTACAAGTAATTAATGAAAATAATCACAGCATAATCTTGCACCAACTTATAAGTTATAAGAACAACCCATTCACATAATCCTTTATTGTTTCTCCCTTATTATCTCGTTCAATTCTTGCGATTTTTCCATTGTTAAACGTTCTGAACTTCTGGTAATACTTTGGCTCATTGTCTTGCTACTCAGTAATATCAGGCGAGAATTGGTAGAGAGAGAGAATGTAAGCGAGAGATTGAACAGAGTAATGATTTGGGATGAAAGAAACGCGTGTAACGAAAGAATGAGAATTCGTTGTGTTTTTCCATTATTTGCATTTTCACCCTCCATCTTTCTTTTCATTCTTTTCATTTCTTGATTTGTTTAAAAATTAAATTACTGACCAAATCGATTAAAATTTCATAAGTAGTTTCATAACAACCAAATTAAAGTGGTTAGTAGCAACTCAATTAGATGGTCGTTAATAATTAAATTAAAGACTTGTAGCAACCGTAAAAAAAATTGATGTTAAATTGGTCACTATTGACACTAAGCTATAGTGACCATAAAAATTGTCGCTACAAACTTTAACTTTAGTTGCTATAAGATGTCAAACTATTAGTGACCACTTATAGCCACCAAATGTTCGCCGGTCGCAAAAGGATTTAGCCCTACCGACTTTTGCTACCAAATTACTTTTGGTCGCTGAGAATTTGATACTAGTTCGACCCCAATGATGGTCTTTTGCAGCAGCCTTTCGTGAATCCTTACGTTTACTAAATTTGGACTGTGAACATAGAGCACATTAATAGACTACGTACTATATATACGAATATCCTGAGTTAATATTAAAAGTACAATTTACCTTCCATTTACCTCCAAGATTAGACATATAATGAAATTGCTCACATATCACCACTGATCCTTGATGAAAACTAATAAACTAACATATTTACAAAATTCTATATTAAGCTAATAACTCGGCAAAAATATTGATGCAATTTCTTAGATAACTAATAGGAAGATCAAAATCCATGTACTGTGTTTGAGATTGAAATCAATGAAAATTAAAGACACATGCCAAGGTATAAGTGATTATGCCTTCCAGATTGTTCAAAATATTGTTTTTTTAGAATATTAGACTCACATCACATTCACAACCATATACTGATACAATCATCTTCAATCAAATAAAAATCAAACAACAACAAACCCAATTCACTTAATGGATATATTTACTGGAAAAGAATGGAGAAAAGCACTATCGTATATATTGTGGAGAGATATATGTGGACGTATTCATTTTCGACACAAGAATTTCTGAATTGGGAAGATATGCGACGTTACTATCGAAATCGTCGCAAACTTATGCTTAATAAAATAAAATTTTTATCTTCTCCCTACGACGATTATCTAGTTTTGTCGCAATCATGTCAAAAAATTATTTTATGGAGCAACTTGCGGCGTATTTCTAGTTTCGTCGCAATTATTTAATTTTATAAATGTTGAAATATTTTTTATTGCGCCGTTTTGATTATTATCGTCGCAACTGATGTATGTATTTTTTTTGTTATTAATTGTTACGACGATTTTTAATTTTCGTCGTTCAATTGCGACGATTACGGAGAATCGTCGCATATGTTTGAAGTTAAATTGGATCTTAAACTGATTGCGACGTTTTTGGTACAATAACGTCGCAATACTGCGACGAAACTTGAATCGTCGCTAATAAAATCGTCGCCAGAGTGCAGTTTTGGCCTAGCGGCAACTAGTGGCATGTAATATTTGAAATTCATATAAATCGAAAGTCAAAAAGCTCAATTCTTAAGGAATATTTGAGTAGTTATCAAAAAAGAATATCGAAGATAACCGATCCGTTGGATTGTCTTGATTTTTTGATGTTGTATCTATAAGACATAAAAGTCTATACTATGAATGATGGAGACCAAATTTTGTGGTGTGAATACTGAACCATTCGTAAATAATAAGGGTTATTTTTGTTAGGAAAATGTCAAACAAACTATATCAGATTGTTTTGGAAAATTGCATCGTTGGATATTGTGAACGGTGGGAGTTTCTAAACTCTAGATTTGAATTGTGTACACATTATCACATTTTAATAAGAACTTTCTTGATTTTACTATCTTGAGAAGTTTCTTATTGTGTGTTCTATTGAAACGAAATGAGCACAATACGTATAAAAAAAAAATCACATTGGTGATTAAAAAACAGTCTTTACAAATAAGCCCATCAATGGGTACTTATTCATAAAGAGATCCAGACAATAAATTCATTTACAAAAAAATCCACACATGGTCCAAATTTTTGTAAAAGACTAAAATAGTCCCTCATACTTTAATATGCTCAAATTTCATCATTTAATTTAATTTAACCTCAATGGGACCCCAAGTTTCATAAATTATTCAATTTTGACCCAAAACACATTCTTATGGACAATTTTGTCTGTCACCGCCGTTGACTTTTTTTTTTTTTTTCTGCCATCGGTTTCCAGCGTTGACTTGTTCGGTTTTTTTTTTTCTTTTTTCTTTCTTTCTGTAACATCTGTTTTTTTCGTTTAAACATCAATATTGCTGTGATTGACAGTAATATTAACTATATTACAGTTAAACACAGTAAAATTAACTATACTACAGTTTAACACAGTAATATATCTCATTGACTAAAAAAAGATGAAATGAGTGCCTACAAGACAGAATTCATTACATTCAACGCTTTCTTATAGGGTTATTGTCAACGACAGTACAATTACGTTAATGTAGTGTCATTGATAGTATAATTACGTTAATTTACTGTTAGTGACAACACAATTACGGTCAACATTTAGCGGCGGACGTCAAAAAAAAAAAGTCAACGCCGGAATCCGGCGGCGGAAAAAAAAGACCCGAAAAAAAAAATTGAATAGTCAACGCCGGAATCCGCCAGCAAACAACTTTTTTTTGAAAAAAAAAAGGTTTTGAAAAAAGTCAAAATTGATTAAATTGGGGTTACAATTAAGAATTGTGTATAAAGGGTTGGGGGTAATTTTTTCATATACATGAATGTTTCCTTTATTTATAATAAATATTAAAGGGATGAGCTTATTGGTGAAAGAGATATAGCCCCTAAATCTAGAATAATAAAGATGCTTGGTTAGGGATATATGCACAAAAACCCCTTACAAATATTGTACTACTTATGAAGAAAGTATTTGTTACTTTTGTTGGTGACTGCACTCAAATTATTATGCAACTTCGTTAAGTAACAAGTAAGTAGCCGATTAAGGTTCCAGCATGTGCGAATTCCTCTACCCGCGCCGTCCTCCGCCCATTCCACCAAAAAACCCTAGATTTACCTCCCATCGTTACCACACCGCCGCCCCACCAAACTACTCAAACAATCCTTAACAAAAATAAAATAAATAATTCATAAAAAAACACAAATTAGCATTTCAATGTCAAAAAAAAAAAATACAGGAACAATTCCAAGTATTTGTCAACCATTACTGGACACTCCATAACAATTTCTGAACACATTCAAAAAACCAACCCTTAAAAAATTATAAAATTAAAAAAAATAAAAAATAAAAAAACCTCATCAACATCAACAACAACAGTGATTTCTCCTGTCCCATCCCCGTAGCCGTCAACCACTGCGTCCTAGACGACGAGCACCATGTCATCATCTTTAGCGTTGTCGGTGGAGACCACCGCCGCCAAATACAGATTTATCACCACCCTTCACCCGACGGCGGGATGCAGCGGCAAACGTTCTTCCACCACCACCGGTCGCCTTCAAACATTCTTCCAGAGTCACCGTCTGATCTCCTTCTCTGACGAGGCATTGCTTTTCCTTCGAATTTCAGTTGAGAAGAGAATATGAGAAAAAGAGAAGAGAGAAACGGGAAATGAAATGGGTTAGGGTTCTGAAACGTGAAAATGGGATTCAATATCAATGACGGTTGTTTGGAAATTAGTAAAATAGCATTTATGTAGAATATTAGCTAAGGGGATTTTCTCTAATTGTTTTTTGGAGAGGGCTTTTCCTTAACTACATTTCCTAGGGGGGGGGGGGGGGGGGGGGGGGGTTCTTGCTAACTTTACCTTCTAATATATGAGTTAGAAAATGAACCTCAGACAATTAATGAAGTATTGTCCACTTGGAGGTTAATTATCTTTATGACAAAGAAAAAAATTAGTGAAAACTCGTATATTATGAACTTAAATAAGTTCTAAAGCCGATTGAAATCATCAATATAAGACTATAAAAAATAATGGTGAACAATGGCTCAACTAAGATATTCTTGAAGATATTGTGGTTTAATGAACTACATGTTGATTGACTCATTAAGCAAGTCAAGTAAATAGGTAATCCTTTAAGTAATAAGTGTATCCTCAAAATAAATGCGTATAACTCGATGCACTGTAGAATTCGAGTTTGGAATGTTAAAGAATCCTTCATTGGATTATGTTAAAGAAAAATGTTGGATAACTCTATAATTTTCTAAAGGATAGTATGTGATGGACTTCATTGGTGCTTGAAAATGATTGTAGCAGTCAGTAAGCTATACAAATAGTACAAAATAATATTTAAAATGGTAAAGTCTTGATCGTAGACATAACACCATTTGCCAATTGATCTCTAATGGAATTATAAACTTTGACTTTCCAAAGTCAAGAGATAATTTGGCCGATCCTTTGACGAAAGAAATCGATCGAGATCAAATGTGCAAGTTAGTGATGGGAATGGTCTAAAAACCCACAACTAAACAAAAATCCATGATGGCAACCCATCCTTGTAGATTGGAGATCCCATGATCTTGGTTCAATGGGACAACTAAGTTGTGGAAATTCAAACCGAGTACTTGAAAATAAGTCCTACCATTCCCTAAAATTCAACTGTTACCTATCGGATGTGGTGAGGTTAGGTCTAGTGACTATTAATGATTCCTATGACCTTTTAAGGTAGAATACGGCACGGTATTTTTTATGGCAGATCACCTATATAAGTGTGAAGTATAGCGTCGCTTCAATGAAACACTTATGAATCCAAGAATTGGTCCAAGGCCAAAATGGACACAACGTGAGAACAAAAGACGTTAGATATGTTATTGTGTACGTGTTGTTGTCTTTGTTTACACAAAAGTTGATCAGTTCAAGACATCGCGTTAGCAACAAGTAAATCCAACTGCATTTTACTAAAGAAGGTTCAAAGCCGAAAGCTACCTCTCCCGATGCAATAACAAATTGGTTGGACTTTGAATGTTCCTACATGCATAAATTTCATTCATGTGGGGGATTGTTGGAAATTTTGAAATTGGAGTCAAATTTTGTTGAATATTCAAGTGGTTTAATTTCGATTTTCAAAATTAATTATTGATGAATGATAAATTAATGAATCATTTAAAATATTTAAATATGGAAAATAATAAAGTGAAATGTCACCATTGAAAAAGATGGAGGTATATTTAAGCACCTATTAAATGGAGTAGGTGTTTAATTAATGAGAAAATGTGATATACATTTTCATGAAATTTAGAGGTGTGACTTGTGATCATAACCTTTCAAAATCTATAAATAGATTCTAAAATCCACCATTTGAATCTTTCATTTTTCACATAGAATTCAATACATTAATTGAATTCATTTCTCATCAAAGCATATCATTGTATATTGTTGCAACCATCAAGTTCATTTCTTCGTGTCTTATAAAGTCATAAACGTCGTTTTGTTCGGCGTGTTTCAATAATTGTTGTGCTACTTTGTTGGAACTGAAATAGTCATTGTATCTTGCAGACAATTGTCGTAAATCGAAAACACTGCATGTTACAAATTTGTCTTAAGGAGAAAGAACCGAGTTCTTGACTCGACTATTTTTTTTGGTGTCAAACTTCTGTCCAAATTTTATTATTTCCCATTTGGAAATACACACAACCTAATTACATGTTTATTTTTTAATTGTATGGAATCCATGGGAAGAGAAGGGAAATGCAATGGCTGATATCGGAGATAGAGGCTATATAGAAAGATGCGTAAGAAGAAATTTACCCTCTATGACAATACATCCCAAATTAATTAAAGAAACAAAACCTGATTTGATTTAATGGTCTTTTTATCAAATATCAACTAGTGTTTATTACTTTTGCTGAGTTGGTTTCTTAACTCTTTCATTTTCACCCTATACATACATGTAATATTATGTTCCCACATATGCATAGTGCACTTGTGATTGACAATATTCTTTCATTGAGGATTTGGTTTGTTAATTAATTAGTTAGTTATTTTATTAATTTTTTTCTATGTATTTCATTTGGTTTAAAACCTTTAAAAATATTTATATAATTTAAAATGTTTATATATATATATTTTATAAAAAGTAAAAACTATATTCTAAACTAAGAAGGAGGGCTTGGTTTAAAAGGTACCAAAAATAGGCTACTTCAAAAGTGTAGTCAATAATTTTTTTTGTTCAACAATTTATTAAGTTCAAATATAAATATTTGAGAATAGTAAAATTTCCACTTTTAATTTCTCCAACTTCTTTGCCTTGTTGCCTTGGTTTCGTTTTGGACCTTGATGTTCCTCGAATTCTTGAACTACTTAAAAAACACATAAAATAAACAAGAGCATAAAACAAAATAAAAACTAAACAAAAAGCAGAAAATACGAAAATATAAGAAGATTCACATGCAAATATAATGCTCAAAGTTAGCTCAATTGTTCGTCTGTATGAACACGTATTAGTGCACTTGATTAGCACTAACAATGGGTTAAATTCGACCTTAAAACTTTTGTATGTTAGACTTTTCACCTCTTTCAACCCCAATTGTTATCTATATTAGTATTTTACCCCGTGCGTTGCACGACTGAATATTAAAAAGGAACGCAAAATACAAGTAGATAAAAAGAAAATTATTTTTGATAAAAGTCATGTTCAAAACCAATATAATAAAAAATATCAAAATGTAAAAAATACACTAACTGCAATCATATATATATATATATATATATATATTACTTTAGAAATATAAATTTAATACACTTACACTGTTACACATTTATATACTAACATAAAAAATGATTTTCTATTCCTTGTGGCGTTGTAATAATTTTAACAATCGACGCTAATTCTACAAAAGAAAACGGTTAACATGTATTAAGATGATGATAGTTTGGATAAAATTAGGAAGACAAAGTAAACATATTTTAAATGCAAATATCATAACAGTGAATGAAATAACAAAAAAATAAAGGATGTTGAACATAACCAAATTAATAATTAAAACTCTTATTTGTAGTTATGATAGTAAAAAGGTGAACAAAATGTTGGATTTATTAAAATTATTCAACACAATTGATGAATACCTTTTTAAAAATATATTTTTAAACAATTGAAATGGTCTTAGGTAATGCAAACCAACTAAGATATTCAATTTTAGATTTCACTAAAAAAATATGTTTATAACAAATAATTCAATGTATTTAACTTAAATAATTAATGGGTGTGTGATGATGCTATAAATTGATCACATTAAATAGTTGAGGTAGAAGGAGTTGGGAGTGTAAAGTGGATCACTGCTCACGTGCTAGATGGTCCTGAGACATCTGCGAACAGAGAACACGTGAACTAGGCTGGGGGTTGATCCGACGGAAACCCCTCTGACGCTCAAGTCAGACGTGCGGATAGTAGAAATAATTGAGAGGATACGAATTGTAGAATTGTTCAGATAATAGGACGTACCTTTAACAAATGAATTAAATCGTTATTTATATCTTGTCGATTGGTCTGAAGTTAATTTGTTGGGCCCTAACTTTATTTGAAGGTGATTGGGCTTTTCGTTATAATGTTCCTCAAAATTGGGTTCGTGGCCCAGTAGATAGAGAAATCGTAAGCTTATTGGGCTGGCCCAATTAGGCATATCATTAGCCCCCACTCTTGAGTTGATGTGGGAGCCAAGTCGAAAAGGGTACCGGATCGTGTCGAGAGTAGATCGTTGTTGTAGTGTTCTGTTAATCGTATGTGTGGCGTGGAGAAATAATAATTTGTGTTTATCCGTTGGAGAGCGCGCGCGACTTGGTGAGGCGCGTTCGAGAGCGCGCGCGATTTGGTGGAGCGCGTTGAAATTCGCGCGTGATTCGATGGAGCGCATTGAAATTTGCGCGTGATTTGATGTGGAGACGGAGCTGACGCACGGATTGGACAGCCATGGAAGCCCCGCGATTGAATGGAGGGAAGGAGACTGACGAGCCGGGGAATCGAGTCGCGCGACTGCCATGTGAGAGGGGAGCCGCGCGGCTAGAAGCCGCGCGAATATTCTGTGAGGAGGAGCCGTGCACGGAGCCCGAGGCGAGAAGAGAGAAATGGGCGCTATTGAGTGTAGATTTTACGCTCAATACGTTTACTTTACGTGGATCTTTTATTTAGATTTAATTATATTTGTGCTTTAATTGATTGATTTTGTATTTTATAGGTGAAAAACGAGAATTAGGTGTCCATGAAGGAAAAAAAAAATCAAAAAGAAAGGAAAAAGTTGCAAATAGGGAAATAAATCAAATTGGAAGAAGGAATCTCGCCACAGCTTTGGCAGTGTCCACCATATCGAGCGTATCTCTCTCATACGAACTCCAAATCAGCTGATTGTGAGGGCAATGGAAAGCTAATTTCAAGGGCTACAGTTCTTATTCACGCAACATTCCAAAATTCGGACTCCAACATGGCGAAAATCGAAGAACAACTCCTGATGGGGGAAAGTGGCGGAAATTGATTCCTATTAGGTTTCCACTACTTCCTTATAAAAAAAGCCTATAAAAGCAACAAGTCTCTACACCATACGCGCGAAATTTTACACCAAAAAACGCGAAGAATGAAGATCAACGAAGACTCAAGCATAGTTTTTCTTATTTATTTTATTTATTCTATTTTGTTTATCATAAGAATTACGAGTAGGTAAGTTTTTAATCTAGGATTTTGTTGGAACCCTATGTGGTGATTCAAACCTATTTTTCTAATATTATGCAAGTTTAAATTCCATGATTATTTCTTCTATTTGATCTTATTTAGCGCATGAACCTAGCTAATTTATGTTGCTATATGTTATTGTTAGAATTGATTGACATGTCATTTTAATAATTAGAACAGGGATAGAAGAGCCTTCGAGTAGTTTTCACCGGATGAGTGTGTTAATTGCATGTATTATCGTAGACATATAGATAATACCTTAGGTAGCCGTTTACGAGACTTGTTATTTAATGCTTTATTCATAATTGCTTTGCATAGACATATGGTGAAGCGGTTATAAATTATAGACTCATAATACACGCGACAACGAGTTATGAGTGATTGAGTGTCTCGGGTTAATAATCGGGAATCGTAACTTGCATGATAGAGGTTTAATTGGGTATTGAATTATCGCATAGGGGGAAGATAAAATCCTAGATCCGTTTTTATTGATATTTTCTCATGTTTATTTGCTTTTATAATTAGTTTAATTATTTAGTAGATTAAATTTGTCAACCTTGAGTAGGCTGGATACAAATTATAATTGTTAGAATTTGGTACTTAGGATTAGATAATTTGAGTATTCCCTGTGGGATCAACATCCGACTCTTACGAGTCCACTATTACTACTTGTTTGCGATACGTGCACTTGCGTGTTACGTATTTAGCTCAACAGGCGTTGCAAAGAGCTTGAGACGCGCGGCGCGCCTTGGTGCAGCTGACGCGCAACGCGCGTTTGGGGCTGACTCCGACGCGTGTGGGCACGTGGGTAGGGCTGTTTCGGGCGTTTTTGGGGGCCAACAACGTGCTGCTTCTTGGAGTGATAATTTGGTATCGAATGTTAATATTTGTAATACTATCAATGAGATTGGTACCATTAGGCGACGTCTTAGGTCCCAATTTTTAGATTTTGGGAGTGAGTGAAGAATCACTTAAGTCGAGTTCGTCCAATGAGTTTGAGGAACTGAGCAAGCTGTCCCTTCGTGGGAGTTGTCTTGCCGTGGGATAGCGATGTTGGACGAGTTATCTTCTCGTGGGGGTTTTTTCGCCTTCGTGACGCGGGTGGGATGGATGAGGACATCATCCGATGGACGGAGCCGAGCACGAGGCTGTCCTTTTTTTTTTTTGTGAAGGGCACGTGGGCCGAAGGGCTCGAAATTGTAGGTTCTTCATTTTGTCTTCACATGTGGAGTAAATGGGTTTTCCAATTACTATTTCATTTGAATTTATATTGTATGACATTGTCATTGGTTTGACGCGTTCCTTGTATGTGTTTACATTTAGCATTGTGCGTGATGTACTTGATGAGGGTATCAGTCTCTCAATATTTTTTGATGGTGATCGTGCCCCTTGTTAGACCTCATGGGTCGTAAGTATGTTAGGACCGTGGTCACGTTTTAAATGTAGGACCCTATGAAAACAGGTAGAGAAGTTTATGAAATCAAGCTGGCCAGGCTATATAGATTATCATAACATCTCTAAGTGTTCCCATGGTTAATGTTGATTTGAGCTGATAATTATGTAGTGAAATAGCATTAACACGGAGAGTAAGGGAAATAACTTGCTATATTCACGGCTTGAATATGTGAAGGTTACAAGCCTACTTGAGGTGAAGGTAAATAAACAAGTAGGGAGCAAATCGCTCGAAATAACTAAACTTGTACCAAGTAGATGATGTAGAGAGGTGAGGGGATCATCCTTAAGGTAGAATAGCTCCCCAGTTTAGGATGATTTGATCACTAACAATGTTATGGACTCGAGAGACTCCAAGTGTTATTGACATCATTGGAAGTCCAGGGACGTAGAAGGAGATTTTCAATGAGATGGCGACGATTGTCGTCGGCCATCTCGTCGTCGGGTGTTGAAGTGATCTTCATCTCTTTTTCTCTTGGGAGGAGCGAGGGTAGAAGCTTCTTAGATGTGCACATGTTTCGCAGCGCGACTTAATAACTCTTCCAGAGTGGCTAGAGTCTTCCTGCAATAGATTCCTTAGATTGCTTCAAGTTTTGTTGAATGATTCCAGAGAGCATGATTCCTCCCAATTTAGGAACTTCGTGAGCTGCCTCTACAGATCGTTGAATGTAGTTGCGGAGGGTTTCTCCCTCACTCTGGGTAATAGTGAATAGGTACGCGGGGGTCTTAGCGTATTCTTTGTTGATAGCAAAATGGTGGGTGAAGCGGTCCGTCAGTTGGGAGAGAGATTCAATTGACCCAGTGGGCAAGGAGTTGAACTAGCTCAATGCTCGTTCGGAGAGCATTGTGCGAAACATCTTGCACATTGCCTTATCAATTGGGACATATAGATCTGCCATGGCGTAGAACTTTTCAAGGTGCTCCTGTGGGTCACTAGTTCCATTGAACTACGGTAGACTCGAGATCTTTACCTGTTGGGGTAGTATCTCATTAATTATTGCGACAGTGAAGGGACTTTGCCTTATTAGAGGTATTGCCCTTCCACCAATAGGTTAACCTATGTGGGGAAGGTGATTCGAGCGAGATATCCGACTGTTACTTTCATCATCTCCACCTTTGTGGGGTGGAGCTCGTTGGCAGAGGCGTTGCCTCTTAGAGGTGAACGTGGGTCTTGTCACCCAGTTCGTGCATCATAGCGATGAGTACATTGTTGCATCCGAGACCTAGGATTTGAGGTGGATGCGGTATCCAGTGGCGGTGGAGGTTGTTGTGCCATGGGTGGAGCTGGGGGAAAGTTGACTCCCGTTGTAACAATGTATTGTGCCACTGCTTCACTGGCAACATGAGCTGAAGCTTCCGTAATCATGTATTGGAGGGCCTCTTCGATTATCTGAACCGTTCGAGGAGCGGGGAGTGGTGGATCCTGCGGGGGATTTATTAGGACATCACGAGGTAGATCTTGATTACGAGAAGGAAGGGGCAAGCCAGAGCCTCCGCGAGGTGGGAGGTTGTGTTAGCATTGTCACGTTCTCTCCGAGTAGATGACTCAGGGATATCATGCTCTACGTGATCTTGTACGCATTCCCACAGACGACGCCATTATGATGATGCTATAAATTGATCAACTTAAGTAGTTGAGGTAGAAGGAGCTGGGAGAGCAAAGTGGATCACTGCTCACGTGCTAGATGGTCCTGAGATACCTGCAAACAAAGAACACGTGAACTATGCCAGGAGTTGATCTGGAGGAAACCCCTCCGACGCTCAAGTCAGACGTGCGGATAGTAAAAATAGTTGAGAGAATACGAATTGTAGAATTGTTCAGATAATAGGGCATACCTTTGATAAATGAATTAAATCGTTATTTATTCCTTGTCGATTGGGCTTAGATTAATTTATTGGGTCCAAACCTTATTTGAATGTGATTGAGTTTTTCGTAATAGTGTTCATCAAAATCGGATTCGTGGCCCAATAGATAGAGAAATTGTAAGCTTATTGATCTGGCCTAATAAAGCTTATTAGTGTGAGGTGTATATGGAATCACAGTATAGTTGTGTATTAGGAGAGCTCTTGGAGCTCTACAATTTTCCAAAATACGCCTAAGAAATTCCATTACTTAGAAGGTTATAAGAAAAACTAATTCAAGTTGTACATCGTTACAAATGCATATATGAATAAATCTGTATATATCACCTGAAAAATAATTATAAAAAAAAATGAATATTTCACTTGCGGAATTTCAAGGATATGCATATCTTCACATGAAAACCATAGAGAAAGGAGACAAATTGAATATCCAGACAATGATACAACCTTAATAACTAAATAAAATAGAGTTGAATTTCAAATATCTTGATACAAACATATGCATAATTTTGTTTAACACATAAAGACAATGGATAAAGATACTTATCTGCATAATGGCCAAATCGTGCTAGAAATTAGAAAGCCAAAGAGAAGAAGGATCTTTGTCCTAGCAACTTCACTATGTTCCGGTGACGAATCGACCTTTGGTCCTGTTGCCAAGGCTCTTTATTGAGGTCAGGCAACGTAGAAAATACGGAGTGGAACTCCGAAACTTCAGCCATTTAGAATTGACTTATTTTATTAAAAAAAAGAAAAAAGAGTAAAGAGAAAACGATGCTACGGATTCATGTTTTCGAATCTATGCAGAGGAATGGAAAAAAAATTGTGGATTTTTTTCAGGGTAGGATGATGAACAAAAGGAAAATATGGATATCCGCAAGGGTAAGATTATTATTATTTTTTTTATTGAGTAAAATGCAAGGGTACAATTATGAACATGGGAAAATATAAAGGGAAAAAAACAGTTATTTTCAACGTGGGTAGTGCTCTTCCATCAATTTATATGGCATTCGTTATGGTCTTTACGGATTATCAGTTAACACTACGAGCAACTCCAATGGGGGAATCAAATGGAGTATTAAATGATAAAACTTTCATTTTGATTCCTAAAACTCAAAATTTCTTCTCCAACGGAAGCATCAAATGGGTAGTTTTTTTGATACTTCATCTCCTAGAGGTGCAAAAATGCACCCAAAAAAACCAAGTATCAAATATTCCTAGAAATTAGGAACTGCAATTTCAACAGGGAAAGAATAAATGTTCTAACAAATTCTTATGGAATAGGGACCAAATATATCTATTAATTTATGTTTATTACATTTTTTAAAATAAAATAATTTATTTCATTCCTATGGGTTGGAGCATATAAGTTTTTTCGAAGTACCAAAGTATTATTTCAAGCATCAATTAAGGGTTTAGATGTTTCATTCTAATACCTACCATTGGAGTTGCTTTAATTGTGTATCACTTTTTACATAATGGCCATTATATTAGTGGGCGGTTTTTTTTTTTTTTTTTTTTTTTTTTTTTGTAATCATATGGGTCTATGGGATTTGTTCGACCCTACACCCGGTGATAAACACCGGGTGGGTCTTCTGCTGCCACGTATCCTTTTTTTTGTATTTTATAATATATTCCCCGCTAGAGTTTACCTGTAGGGCTTTTAGAAAAATAAAAAAAGGACACGTGGCAACAGAAGACTCACCCGGTGTTTTTCACCGGGTGTAGGATCGAAGGAGCCGGTCTATGGGGAGGAGAAAAATAACATGACTCAAGAAGATGATGATCGTGCGTAAAGAAATCGCTAAATATTTATAAAAGATAGAACTTCAAAGATAAATGGATGAAAGAGTCCCTAAGGTTGCAAATATTTTACAAAATTGCTTCTACGGCTTCGGGGCAAATCTTTCTTTTATATATAAAGATATTTAACTTTGCCGCGAATTCGTTTAATCTGTAATTGTTCTTTTTTTTCAAAAGTTGCCCTTAAAGCCCTCAATTATCTTCCCCACATTCGTAACTTCGTTCAACCCACTTGAACACATGAATCACTTGTTAAGGCTTATTAATGCTACAAAATATGCTACTTTATTTTGGGGCAACTTGATCAAATGTTTTTTTTTTTCTTCTAGTGCGAATTGTTGTAATTCAGTCCCCCTTTTGTGAAATTAGGAATTTGGGCAAGATGGTCTAGGGTTGAATGCGGGGCGTGAACTTTTGACAAAATTATCAACAAATTGAATTTGGAGCCAAAATAGAAGTTAGAGGTAAGAATGGAAGTTGAAATGTGTAACACGTCCAAAATGTGTACATGTTTAAAATTTTATTCATCATAACCAAGAAAGTTGACGGAATGGCAAACAGAAAAAAGGTAGAATAGTTACATGTTTAAAATATCGTGGCCAAAATTGTTCGAGAACTAAAATCATTTTAGGTGCTAATTAAGTTCCATAAAATGTAGGGAAAATTAGCAACTCCCATTTAGGAAATATGATTGAGAGAAACCCCTCCCAAAATAATTAGAGAAAACCTCTTTTATGTACATTTTCAGCGAAATGAATTGTAAATAATTCCTAAGCTACCCTTATTTAATTTAATAACTTAATTCCCAATCCTACCCATTTGTCTCCCCTCTCTCCTCATTTCCCTCACCCAAGCAATCAAATCCCGATTATCTCTCTTCCTGCACATATCCATCAGCCTCCAAACTTTGACTTCTCACCAGAAAACATCAATTTCGTGTTTACATCGATTCTCTTCTCCAATGGAACCAGGTTATGTTTTTACACTGACGTAGATTGGATTTTTATTTGTTGTCGATTTGGTTTTTAAACTATTTTGGGTGTGCAGAAAATAAATATCACGACAGTGGAAGAGGAAAGCGAGGTGATGGAAAGACACGTGGAGGACTCGCTAGCTAATATAAACCCCGTTCACAATTCGTACTTATCTCGTTGTGGAAGAAAAATGGTTTGTTTTGGGTTCAAGGTTTGTGTGTGGGATGGAATGAGATGAAGTTGCAAGGATTATGGGATATGGGATGGTGTGGTGTTGCGACGGCATGGTGAGGCAGATCTAGGGTTTTTTGGTCGATCTGGCGGAGGACAGTGCGTGTTGAGAAATTTGTGTGTTGAGAAATTTGCGCATGTTGGAACCTTAATCGACTACGTACATCTTCAATAGTCGATTAAGCTAATCAACTATGCTCTAATAGTCGATTAAGGTTAATCGATTCTATTTTTTTTTTTTTGATTTTTTGTTTACTGATGAATTGTAATGTTTGTATATTTTTTGCTTTTTTTTAAATATAGTTGATTTTGCATTTGTTTGTAGTTGTGATTTGTTATTTTTAGTAGTCAGTTCCTTAATTGACTATGCTTCATCATAGTCGATTAATATGCTTCATCGACTCTAATTTCTAATTTTTTTTTTTGGATTTTTTGTTTATGGATTCCAATTGTATAAATCAATTATAATGCTTGTAAGTTTTTTATTTTTGTAAAATATAGTTGAGTTTGCATTTTTTTGTAGTTGTGATTTGTTATTTTTAGTAGTCGGTTCCTTAATCAACTATAATTCATCATAGTAGACTAATATGCTTCATAGTCGATTAATATACCTGATAGAGAAAAAAGTGAAAAAAGAACGAAAAATAAAATAAAAAATTAAAAAAATTAAAGAAAAAGTGAAAAAAAAAGGAGGGGAAACGCTGATGGGTGGGGACGGATAGTGTTGATGAGGTCGCAAAAAAGAGACATAATTGGAAAAATAAATAACTGAAATTAGGAGTGAATGTTTCTCAAATAGTGCAAAATAATTTGGGCATGGCCTTATTAAAAAAAGTATTGAAGGGTTATATCAAATAACCCCTAAAATGTATAATAATAAAGTTATTTATTATATAAATCCTAAATATTAATAAATTTTCTAAATTCTTGCCCATCAAACTATTACATTTAACTTTTTGCTGAATTAGTTATTCTTAGTTGGTATTATTGTATTAAGCAACAGAAGATGTCCCTTTTTATTCGATATATTTTTCTTTCATTTTTAACACTCAGTTCTTGATTTCACATTTCTTTTTTCATTTTAGTAAAGAATAAATGAAAACAATGAAATTAAGTACATGTCAACGGTTAATAATCACTCGATGTATTTCACCAGGTATAACATCAAACAAATCGTGGAAATAAATCATCAAAAAGCAATAAAGCATGTCACAATTTTCCAAATTTAAAGGAAATTAAATGTATTTAATTATTTTACTAATATATTTATATCATACCACTTATAACATGCTCTAAATATATCAACTTTATTGAGAGGAAAAATATTCTAAATGTATCAAAATTAATGATTTTCTAATTACACGGTGAAGGCCTAATGTGTTTACAATAAAATTTAGCGCTAAATACAATTTGCACACCTAAAATATAGCCTATATAACACTTACCTCCTTAAAGTAACATTTGTAACACTTACCCCTCAACATCAATTGTTTTGTATTTTAAATTTAAAACCTAATAATAATACTAATATATTTCCACTTTCATTTGATGGAATAATTGAAAAATGATTTAAATACTTCATCAAAAATATTAATTGAAACTCAATGGAAAGAATTTAAAATTTGATATTTCTTTGGTAGAATAAATAACATAACAGTCTAACAATTATTGAATTATGTAAAATCTAAAATTAATAAAAAAAAATTATTGGAATAAAAACATTATTGAATAATAATGCATGAAAAAATATATTTTTAAGAAATTATCGAACTAAAATAAACTAAAATACTTAAGATTATTATTATTATTTATGTATTGTTTTCTTAAAATGTATGGATATGAATATATCCGATTAATTGGTCCAATAATAAGTGAATGTTATTTATTAAATATGTACCCAAAGCAAGACAATATTTTTAAATTTTAAAATATTGCATTTTCTAATAGATATTTTTAATGATATAATTTAATTATTCTTTTTAGTTATTCCTTTCAATAAAAGAGAAAATATTAAGGTATGAAAATTTATTAAATGCAAATTAAATGGTGCTTGAGGGGGTAAGTGTCACAAATGATACTGTAAGGGGTAAGTGTTACATAAGTATGCTTTAGGGGTGTAAAGTGTATTGTAACTCTAAAATTTATGTAAACACCTCATTGTTCAGCTCTTTTGTGAAACTTTATTGTAAATTCTACACCTCTCCACAGGTAAATATCTCTATTGTTTACATTTTATTGTTCTTCCTATAATATTTTATTGTTTACATCCAATACAATATATCTCTATTCCATCTTAACTTAGTATGTATTTAATTTGTGTCCGGAATAAAATAGTGTTTTGTACGACAGACTTGGACCCCAGTCCCACATAATTACAATGCATTCCCCATGCGATTTTTTTATGTCAGATAAGATAAATAGTCTAGACTACTAGAAAATTGAGTTTTTGTGACGGTACTTTAAAGTCGTTGCTATAGGATGACTTGTACCAAAAGGTGAAATCCCTCGCCCCCAGGGCCTCCATCCCTTGGCCCGACAAGGATTGACGGAGGAATGTAAATCATGGTAACTCAACGGTCCGTTAAGGTAGCGGACCCGGACCTGGTGCCCACAAGGAATCAATCTCATTGGAGTTGAAATTCCCACACTGCGGCTGCCAGGATTCGATCCTAGGACCTTGCACCAACTTACCACCTCCGGAACTAGGGATGGCAGCGGAGCGGGTACCCTCGAAAAAGTGCAATATCAGAACCATTACAATTTAATATAGCTCAAACCATGACCATACCAAACCCATTTAAAAAGTTCATGGAAAAACCAGAACCATCACCGCGAATATCCGGGTACCCACGGGTACCCATTTACCATTTAAATTACGGTAATAAAAAATAATTTTTGGTCCGATAACGTTTAAGTAAGTCAAGATGAAGAAAAAAAGAAAAGAGAAAAAAAGGATCCTCTAGATCACCTCAGCTCACTCCTCCCTAAATTATTTAATACTTTATTTAAAATTTTGCCAAAATATCTTTTTTATTCATATTTTGTTGAATTAATATATATATATATATATATATATATATATATATATATATATATA
>NW_012195010.1:290902-304714 GCF_000504015.1 Erythranthe guttata | reverse complement strand
ATCTATTCTTCTTGAAGGCAATAGTTTGCAAGTGATTACCACACTTTTAGAGGGCGCATCAAGCTCTGCTTCTTTTGGTATCTTTACTGATAACATCTGTTCCATTATTCCTTTCTTCGCATCATGTAAAAGTTTCAGTTTATTCGCCGGTCCGGCAACCATCTCGCTCATAGGCTTGCTATTATTATTAATTTACAATGTAATGAGGGACCTTTCATTTCCTCAGAACTTGGTGTTCTTGCGTAATAAAGATCCACTTTGCTTTCCAACAAAAAACAAAAAAACAAAAAAAACCGTATGTTTCCCACATGGCCAAAAATTATCTAATAATTAGCTAAATTGTTCTCCAATTTTTCTTCATCTTATTTACTTCATGGTACTAATCATTTTTTCTGCTTAGTCATTGATCCATATATGTATAACCGACATTTTTTTCTGAGTCAATTTAATCTAATATTTATAATTATCCACGTTAGTATAACAATTTATTATATAAAAATCTACTTATTCAACTTAGGACCCTCATTTTTTTATTATGGATTAAATATTATGTCCTAAAAGTCTTTTCGTTTAGTTATAATGAATTATTATACTAATAATATTTGGGTAATTTTTTTTATTGAACTCCTTTTTCAAAATTATATGATTTTAAGATTGTCATTTTTTTTGTACATCAAAATTTCGATGTCTCCAATCAAATCCAATAATAATTTTCAATATTTATGTGCATTGTTTGAGGGAATATTTTAGTTTTCCCAATTGATCTCATTTAATAAAAGAAAGGAATTTTCAATTAATAAACTATATAACAATGATATCAAAATTAGTATTAGTATTAGTATTAGTATCAACATTAATATTAGTATTAGTATTAATATTGATATTAATATTATTATTACTATTACTATTTGTATTCATATTTCTATAATATTAGTATTAATATTAATATTTTCAATTTAGTGTCCAACACATCGTTCTGTCAAGGTAATGGCGTATACGTCTTATCTCTTTTGAAATTCTTACAAGTGGCCGGTATTGTTGGTTGAGTATTGCCCATCACTAATTAGACGCCGTTAATGACAAACTTGCATATTATTCGAATATCAACTGCTATCGTGTTTTTTGTTAAATCGGTTATTTTGCATAAGATTCACATAGTGTGGTACATTGTATTCCCTAAAATAGTTGTACCATATTTTTTAAATAATTTCATTTAATATTCATGTCGCGTTTGCTCTTTACATTTTCTTCTTTGTAATAATTAATTGTTTCAAATGTTACAAATCTAGATTAAAAAAATAAAGTTTGTCTTTCTTAGAATTCTTTTCATTCTGGTTTCCTCGAATTATATTTTTTAAAAAGAGATAATTACTTATATAGTATTATTACATTTCTTATTTGGAACTGACATCCGTGCAACACACAGACGAAGTACGTGTATATATATATATATATATATATATATATATATATATATATATATATATGTAACACCCCGCATCGCATTTTCGGTAAAATATTATTATTTTATTATTTTATTTTACCACCTCTATGTGCAAGTTATGAAATTAGAATTTAGAATAATTCTTGCATGATTAGTAATTACGTGAAAATTAGGTTATTATATGAAATATATGATTATGGGAATTATGTGATTATGTGAAATATATGATTATGTGAATTATGTGATTATGTGAATTTTGTGATTACGTGAAGTATGTGCTTAGGAAATATTTTGAGATATTATGTCGAAATAAAATATTTTTCGGTGGAATTGAAGAAAATCTCGACTTTGAACTCTTTGTGGTGGTTGCAATCTTAATTCCAAGCCCTTTGCTTTTTGGGAGCACTTTTTCTATAGCAGTTGAGTTGGCCGTGCTTTCGTCACTTCCATCACGCATTGTCTCATCGTACACTTGTTCCAAATCAGCCTGAAAATGATTAAGTACACTTGTTTAGCGAAAATTTCGACAGCATAACAACTAATAAATGAACATACCCAAAAAAACAATCCATGTATACAACAACTTAACATTATTTAAAATAAATATTCATATCCACATATCTCAACTACGTACTAATTTAACATATCAAATAATTTACATATGATAAACATGCGACAACAATAAACATAAATAATTAACATACAACCAATTGAAGAATAAAATTGCATTGCACTTACCGAAATGCGAAGTTGTTCAGGAGTTGCTATCCCATTATATGGTTCTTCTGTATCTTCTTCCTCACTAATAGTTGGCCCGGTTTCCCTCAGTGCATCAATACCCATATATGCTTTCTTATACGTATCAAACACCGTAGGACTTTTGCCAAATTTTTTAAACGATAATAAAATATTACAAAGTAAGTATGTATTTTAAACTTAAATAAATTAAAATTATAGATAAAAATACTTACACGATTGTGGGACCAACTATTGATACTTGTTCGACCCCAATGGTGGTCTGTCGAGACTTTCTTTCGCGAGTCCTTGCATTTGGTTGATTTGGACTGTGAAAAATGACACAAAAAATTAAAATACTTTAATATATTTAAACATGATCCATAAATTAAATATATATATAATTTACCTTCCTATCAACACCAGGAGTGGAAATAGAATGAAATTGATCACATAGTTTCTCCCATGTTTGAACACTTATCCTATTTGGACAATTTGCCTTATAAGCCGTGGCAAGGTTTGGAGCTCTATCAAAGACGACCTTCAATCTTTTAGTTTTTGCATCTTTCCAACGACCGTTAGCAGTCTCATTGAACCATTTCTTTGTAGCCTCATTTTCAGGAAGTTTCCAAGTTCTCTAAATAAAATATAAAAAATACACAATTGAAATGAAAAATAAATTAAATAACTTAAATAAAATAAAAATTACATACAAATACCTTAAACGTTTTCTACAATCCTTCGACATGGCCCATTTTTTTTGTAGTTAGGCCAAGAAATACATGGATCAAAATTATCCCAATGCGTAACCTCGTTATTAATTGCCACCGCCAAGTTGTACCTGCCAGGTGCAACGGGAATACCCATGTCGTCAAACTCCAAATCTACCACGTCAGTACCTATAGACTCGGTACCTATATGATCAACAGAAATATCTTCCTCCGACATCGCTCGCCTGAGAAAAGATATAAGATATACATAGACAAAAATAAAATGAACACAATACTTATGACATGCATGATATATGCCAATAAATATGACATAATTTATATAACAAGTAAATTACAAAAAAAAAAAAAAAATGATCACATAAACAAAAGTATATTACAAGTAAATTACAATCAACTAACATTTGATCAACAAATTAATCCCTCACTCTTCCATATCATCTATAACATTTATGTCATGGTTTATAGGAAGTATCTCATAGCATTCATCTTCAACTGCAGTAGGATAATCAGGACTCAAGGCAAAGTTTTCCATTGGTTTAATAACAATAGGAAACATCCATGGTTTATCTTGCGGATCCTCAACGTAGAATGCTTGCAATACTTGACATGGCATAACAAAAGGACTTGTGACGTACGAGATTATCTTTCCAATACGGCAATTCGAAGAAGATACTCCTCTTTCTCCATTGGGAATCTCGATGCACCGCTTGGCCGACGCCAAAACTAACATTGATTCCCTCCATTTTTTGTAACACCTGATCTCCTGAAGGTGGGGGTGGAGCCCCTTCTTCAGAAAAATGACTATGACCCATATATCATTGTT
Organism: Erythranthe guttata; assembly: GCF_000504015.1. The sequence continues at coordinate 300,981 of NW_012195010.1, read as the reverse complement.
TATTTGACTTGTACAAACGTTCGGACACAGTGTTTTCAGCACAACTAAGGCAAGCAAGATAGCCACTAGCGCTCCACCCCGACAAGTTACCAAGTGCCGGGAAGTCATTGATAGTCCACAAAAGTGCCGCTCGCAAATTAAAGTAATGTCTGGTGGACGAATCAAAAGTTGTTATCCCAGAGACCCATAACTCATTAAGCTCATCGATCAGGGGTTGTAAATAAACATCAATCCCATTTTTCGGGCCTTTAGGACCAGAAATAAGCAATGACATCATCATATGAGAACGTTGCATGCACATATTTGGTGGTAAATTGTAAATCATTAGAATTACCGGCCATGTGCTATGCTTGCTACTCAACGATCCAAATGGATTAAAACCGTCTGTAGCCAATCCAAGCCTTACATTACGAGGGTCCAAAGAGAATGACTCGTGCTTCTTGTCAAACTCTTTGCATGCATCAGAATCAGCTGGGTGCCTAAGAACCCCATCGTTACACCAAGACTCAGCGTGCCATCTCATGTTAACGGCTGATTTTTCACATACAAATAGCCGCTTAAGCCGCGGACGCGGAATCAATGTGAAGTGTCGTAAAACTTTTTTTGGTACCCTTTTGCGTTGAGCGCTTGAAGAACTTGGTTGGTTTTCTACGGGATTCTTCCATCTTGAAGCGTTACACACTTTGCATGCATTTAAGTTCAAATCATTCTTCCAAAACAACATGCAGTCATTTTCACATGCATCAATTTTGACATAACCACACTGTTAGAGTAGGTGACCAACAAGCCAACATGTGGCTGTGGTCTTTCGTATTTATTATTGTAATAAACGAACCTTTATTCGTATTAATGATAAAACAACTTGGCATTCTATATCTTTGTCCCTTTGTCACAAGCATAGATATAGTCCTTACAGTTATTACAAGTACGAGTAAATGATCGTTAGGATCGTGAGATATTTACTTTAGTATTATAACTGTTAAACATGTTCCTAGTCGAAGGGTTACGCCAGCAATGAGGATATCGGCCTTTCCCATTAAGAGACTAGCACTTAGTGTATGTGTACTGCATCTCATCAGTAAACGGTATTGTGATATCGGCATGCATAAGTGGGTGCTCGTAATTGACGAGTTCACTGAACTCCCTCACCCTAGAAATCTCTAAGTGGTTCCCAATAATCGAGTAGAGATATCTATGGTATAGTTGTACACCATTAGTCCTTATGACCTAGACATCACCGTGACTTCACTAGAGGACCAGCTGTATCGTGACCTGTCCCTGAGTTCCACCGAGGACCATCCCAAGGGCCAGTGTTCGTGCAGTCCGAAATCTAGTGGGAGGTCTGTGCATTGTAGTCGGGGATTCGATCGCTAGAATAGTCTTGGATGTCCTGTGTGTTCTGAAAGTTTGTAATCATTCTAAGTCTCTGGCCAGAGCTGACTAAGTGATGATTAGAGAATTCGATTCTCTAAGTCATGCATGTGACGATTACAACACTTAGAACGATCGCACCGTCATTGAACATATAAAGAGGTCTCGACGAACCAATGCCTCTAGTTCAATCGGGACATATGTATCGAAGGGACCGTACTGTACGTTAACTATATCTGAAGGTTCTTGCAGGCACTTCATTTGTATCTAGGGAATCATGACGCGTAGTTGCTAGACGCCAATCTTGATTCATTGGGTGATTAAGGTGAAACAAGCTTCATCTTAATCGTAACTCTAAGGGACGAGTTTTGACCACAAAGGGTTGTGGGCCCACGGCTAGCTTACACCTGAACCATCGAGGGTCACACTGCTCGTGCACATGAGATCTTTGAATAAACGGTGAGAGATAAAATAGTTTATCTTTGCATGATTGCAAGTCAATATGATTGGATCCAACATTCGTAATTTGGAATTATGAATGAGAATAAGAAAAGGAAAAGAATAGGCGAACATCTTAGTGGACTTTCTAAATCGGGAACTTTCCAAATTTAGAAAGTGCACTGAACTAGGATTTCCACTTTTGGAAAGTTGGAAATTGAGAGTTGGCACTCGTAATGACGAGGATATTATAATGATTCCGAAAATGTAATCGTTGCAATTTCCCGATCATTGAATTGAGAGAGACGAGCAAGTAAATGAACTAACGAGCTTAAGCTGTTGGGCCCGGTCCAACTTAAGCCCGTTAGGGTTTTATGCAAGGGACTATAAATACTTGATTTATAGGCCTTGCACAAAAAACACAAGACCTAACCCTAACCCTAGCCGCTCCCCCTCTCTCTCTCGGCCTCTCTCCCGCGGCCATCACCGGCGCCGTCGCCGGAACCTCGCCGGAATCGGCCGTTCATTGGCCGATTGCTTTCGGTAGTTTCTTTCCTTCTTTTTTTCTTCCGTTTTTCTAACTATTACGTGTCTAGTGCCACGTGTTTAGTAGATCAAAGTATACGAGGTGAAATCCGAGAGGAGAAAGATCGAAGATCGAAGAATCGAGGAGCAGCACACGAGCCGAAGCCGCACGCAACCCCACGCGCCGCCCGAAGACTGCGCGTGAGTTACACGCGCCGCCGTGGCCGTCTCGCCGCTGCTGCCCCGGATTATACAGATTGGTTTCCGTAGCAATCTTGACTTGCTTAGCGCTCCTACCTCACGCTTCAAGAGGTAAACACACGAATCTCTTGTTTTGATTCGTTTTCGTTTAAACTATATATTCATGTTTGCTTTCGTATGATTTTATGCGATTACGTGTAATCGTTTTAATCGTTGCGAGCATGTTAGTTGGTTTAAACGCGAGCATGTTAATTGATTTAAATTCAGTTAAACAATTTAGCATGTATGTTGTTTTTATTTCGCTGGAAGCGCAAAGGTACGCAATTAATTGATTTAATTTATCGGGCATGTGTTTATGTGCTTTAAAGTTGTTTAAATCGCATAAAATTTTTGTTTTCCGCTGCGTACACGTGCCCGTATCCCAACACACACCCCAATTGACCGATGAGCTTCTTAACTTCATAAAAAGTTTCAGGTATATTTAAAAAATTAAACTTTCTCATTAACTGAAGTGTCTCAGTAAATGTATTATCACTCATTTTTCCCCGAGATTTAATTTTGTAAAACTCCATGATAAATAAAAGTTTAGTATATACACGCCATCCATCATAAACGGGGATGCACCACTCTTCAATGAGTTTACGGAAATCATCGGTTTATGGGGTGGGTCCTTCAAGCGGATCTTGTTGACCTTGATTAAAACATCAACATGCATGCAATAAATCATCCATGTTATGACCAACATGAAAGCAAATACCGTCATATTCGTTTACAACTGCAACTTCGGGAACTTCTACAACATTAGTATTGTTCATTTCATCGCCATTGTAATCTTCTTCAGACTCTTGATACAAAGTCCATCGACGTTGCCCATAAAGTTTATCCCAACCCCTCCAAAGTAATTGCTTATGCACAAATTCACGATCCCCCCACTTACGACACTTACAATCTCTACATGAACATCTTATTTTACTATCTGTGTCACAGTTAGTAAAAGCGAAATCCATAAATTCCAAACAACCCTTTTGAAATATTTCAAAACGACGATCGTCTAACAAAACCCAACTCCTATCTTTTGGCATTCTTTACTTAGCAAGTATACCTAGAAATAGCGAGGGTTTTAAATTAAAAAAAATTCTATTACGTGAAGATTATGTAGAAAAACTAAAACTAAAATAAAGTTGAACATATACGAAGTGTAAATCAAGAGTTTGCTCATATTTACGTAATAATTTTAATAGTAGCCCGATGGAATTTCACTATTCATTCACACAATTATTTTCAATTTCAACGGAGTTTCAAAAATTATTCACACAATATTTTCGAAAAATACTAATTAATATACATCACCTTTTTCAAAAACATAATCTCAGAAAATCAAAAAAAGAAAAAGCATAAATATTCCACAAAAAATTAAAGTCTACCATTATCAATGAACACAAAAAAATAGCGAACAACAAAATACTAATGTATATATCCAAAGGCCGACAAAAAAAAGTACAAAATTAGGATTTAAAGGCCGACAAACATCAATGCTAATGTATATATCCAATTGTGCCCAACATAGTCAATTTTATTAGGATTTCAAATCAATGAAAAAAAAATTAGGGCAAGAAAGTTACCTTTTTGTGGTTGTTGATCGAGGGCTAGGTAGAGAGGAGGAAATTAGGGCTAGCTACTGATGAACGATGCCGTAGGGAGAAGAGGGAGGTGGCGGCGCCGCCGTATAGACCTCGCCGGATGTTGGGCGGAGAGATGGGCGGACGGCGGAGAGCAGAGGCAGACGGCGGACGGCGGAGAGCACCGGCAGCGGTGGACGGCGGCGGCGGAGGCGGAGGGGGAGGCACCGGCAGATGTGAAGAGATTGAAAAAGAGAGAGAAACGAGAAGAAAGAGTTGGAGAAAATGGGGAAAATGGAATTAGGGCCTGTCTTCTAATTAAACTAATTGCAACGATTTCTAACAAATCGTAGCAAAGTCAGATTTAAACGAATCTCTTGGCGACGTTTTTAAACTCTTTCGTCGCAAAAAAAAAAAAAATTAAATAGACTTGCGACGTTTCTGTAGGAAACGTCGCTATAAAAAAGCGGAATGTTTTCAATAATTATTTTGGCGACGATTAATACACTATAGTCGCAAATAATAATTATAATTTTTTTAACAAAAAAATTTACTTGCGATGTTTAGTGCATTTTCGTCGCTACGAATAAATATTATTTAATATTTCCCCTTTATTACGCTACGTTTATCCAAATCCGTCGCCAACCCAATAAAATGTTTTTTTTCACAATTGCACTAGCGACGTATACGTCATATTCGTCGCGAAGGTAAAAAAATAAATTGCAAAAAATATTTTTCATGCGTCGTTTATATAAAAACGTCGCTACGAGAGTGCTTTATTTTTTTTTCGTTTGCGACGTTTTTTTGACATATAGTCGCCACGTTGCGACGATTACTGTTATCGTCGCGAGATATTCCATCGAAATCTTATTTTCCGATATCTTGCGACATTTTTTAGTGAAAATCGTCGCAAACTCGCGACGATTCCTGAATCGTCGCCAAGAAAAACGTCGCAAGTGAGCTGTTTTGGCCTAGTGTTCATGAACTAAGATTTTATTCTTGCGTATGAATTTAAGTGAGCATTTTATCATATTTATGCATGCACAAAATTTTAGAAAATAATTTGTTCTCATGCATTTTAGGATTATTAATTAGTGGAGAAAATTAGAAAATTCTCCCCTCATTTTCTTCAATTTTCGGACACTAACACACACACACGCATGATTTAAAAATTGCATGTTAATAAGGAAAAGACATGCATTAGAATGCTTGTACTCTGAGCATGAAAGAAATACCTAAGTCTAGTCCTCCTACTCACTAGCTATGCATGCCTTTCACCACTCCCACACTCCACTTAAAGTAAACAAAGGGTCACTCTTCTTTTTCCTTCTTCTTCATTTTCGGCAGCCCCAAACCACCACCATAGCCACCACCTTCTCAAGCTTAAGCCACCCAAGAACCACCACCACACCTCTTTCAAAAAATTGTAAAATCACCCCCACAAAAAGATGTATTTCCCTTTCTTCTCCATTGCCTTTGAACTCTCCAAAAACTCTATAAATACATCCAATGTCCAAGACCAAAATGCACTCTCAAACTCCACTCTTACCATCTATAAGTTTATGGTCTCTTTCTATTTCAATAGGAGGAGAATTTTCGGCCAAGGCTATAAGTAAGCCCTTCTTCCTCTTCCTTCTTCATTTTTTTCGAAAGAAGCTAAACTCTTCATCATTTAAGTTCTTCTTGTTCTTCTTCTTCTTCTTCTTCTTCTTCTTCTTCTTTTCTTAAGATATATTCTAACTCTTGATCTCTTCTTGTATTAGAGAGAAAAGAGCTAACAAATCCTTCCCCTAAAGAGTAGAGGTGAGAATTCTTGCTCAAACATGCAACACCACTAGTATTTTCGGTTTTCAATTATTTATTTGTTGATTCTTGCATATTATTTGATTATATTGCTTAGATGATGATTGCATATTAGTATTTTGAAAAGACAAGTTTGTTCTTGATGTTTATGCTTTTTTCGAAAATTTGCGGAAAAATATTTAAATTGCTTATTTGGCTATATATTAGCTTGCATGTGTTTATCTAGTGATGGATTGTTGATTTGTGAAAAGAAATAGATTTTTGGCTTAACTATGAAACTTTCGATTTTTTGGGGGGAAAAATGCATAAATTACTTATTTGGTTTATTTGGTATCTTGCATATGTTAATCTACTGTTTAATTGTTGATTTAAGGTCTTGCATGCTAAGATCTAGTGATTGATTGTTGATCTAAGGTCTTGCATGTTAAGATCTAGTGATTGATGGTTGATCTAAAGTCTTGCATGTTAAGATCTAGTATTTTCTATGAAGATTGATGAAAAGACTAAGAAATTGTACTAACTTGATTTAAAATACTCTTGCATGTGTAGATCTAGCAGAATTACTTGAATAAAATGTAAAGATGAAAGTCTTGAACTTTATTCTTGTAAAATGTTAGATTTAATGAATCTTTGATTTTAAATTGTCTTTGCATGTTAAGATTTCGGTTATTGCTTGTATGTGATTATAGATTTTATTTTTATGCCCATATGATTATGTGGAACTTTATTTGTGTCTTGCTATGTGATCTTGCTTGTTTATGTGTAGATCATTGGGTATGAGGATGAGAATAGGGTAAGTAGATGGGTGCATGTGTGGGTGCATAAGTGTCATGATTTTTTAAAAGGTGAAAATATGTTGGAAAGTTTTTCGAGGTTACGGTAAATAACCGGGGTACGACGAGTCGGTACCTCAGGGGCTAGGGGTGGTTTGATTCCAGGTAGATAGACGGATTCGTAAAATATGAGGTTATTTATCGGGAACTTAGATTGATTCTTCCAAAGGGATTCCCGATGATTTTTTCATATCATGCATGTCTCATTATGGTGTTGAAGATATAGATAGGAAAATCTCACTCTATGGTCTTGGGTTCGGAGGGTTGTTAGGTGGGAGATTCTTATTCTATCATCTTCAATACGTGTCATGGCATAGGGTTATAAAGGTGGGATATCTCACTCTATGGTCTTGGGATCATAGGGTTATAAAAGTGGGAATTTATCTCACTCTATGCGCTTGACAATTATACGACGAAGAACTCCGACGAAAAGGAAAGTATATGATTGCTTTAATTTATGTTGCATGTATATGTATAATAAAAATATATGTATAACTATGTATGCTCTATGTGTTATGTGTATTTGATAATACTTCAAGATTCTCATTGAGTCCTCAAAGGCTCATATAGGTATTGTATGTTTGTAGGTATACCCGATTTGGAGCCCGAGGAGTGAAGTTGAGAATCGAGCTTGAGAATCAGGAAGATATCATATGGAGGGGTTGTGGATTGTGTTGGCTCTTAACCTAGTTATGTGATTTTATTTGTATAATATGCTTGTAAAAACTTTTGATACGGTTTTAGGTAATTTCTATCGTTCGCTTCCTCCGATCGGTGGAAATTATTAAAAGACAATATGTGTAATAGTAATTAGGATTACCCTCTTTTGGATATTAAATCGGTAATTCATAGTATTTTGTAGGCGAAAGCGAATTTTACCAACTATATGCATGCACACTTTTCGGCAAGTAACTTCTTCGTGTCTTATCTCGATGTTTGAAAATTGTTTTCATATAGGTTATCTGCTTAGAAAATCATGAAATTTTGTGAGTCTCTGTATTTCTGTGTTCTCATCATTCTGACAGGTCTTTTGTATGAATTGGGCAAGTATTTAATTAGTGATGAATTATTTCTCACTACTGCACTAAAACAGGGTCAGTCAAGTGTTTTCTGTTATAACTAGAGATTTACTCACTCAAATGCATTGTTTCCAACGGAAAAATGTTTTAAACTTATTTTTATGCCTTGGGATAAAATTTTGTAATTTTTGGGTCAGTGAGGAATTCATTAGGAAATTTCAAAACTCCATCCCCTGTTCTGGATTTTAAATTGAGTGTCTGTGCCATTTTATTTATTTCTCCCAAAGGGTCAAACATATTTTAAAATTGTTTTAACTAAGAGATTTAGACCCATGTTAGAGGGTATGGTATTATTTTGGAGTCATTTGCATGAGTAGTTTAAGAGGAATTAATTTTTAAAGTTGCTGCACTGAATCTGTCAAATTTTCTTTAGGTCCATCATACCTAGTTATTTTCTAGTCTTCCATGTAGTATGTATTTGTGTTAATTGATTGATTAGGGTTTAGTATAGGGAGACTTCTCTCCCTCTGATTTTAAAAAGAAATTTTTTACGTAAATTTATATTCACAATAATAATTTTTAAAAAGTCTTCCGCTGAGATTACATGTAATAAGAGTAATCGAGAGAGGGGTGTCACACCTTGGTGGTATCAGAGCAACGATCCTGGTAATCTCCATATGACCTAAAGATCTTCACAATTCTCAAAGCACAACTTCAACTGAGCACTCAGGCAGGTATATGTTTTATGTGAATTTTTTATAACTAATGTGAATTGTTTCTATGTGTTTAAAGTATTAAAATGTCGGGAGCAAGAACTCGAGCTCAAAATGCCGCTAATGATCCTCACAATCAATCTCGTACCATCCAAGACCTCACCGCCCTCGTCCGAGAACAAAATAAACAAATCAACCGCCTTGTTAACCTCCAAAACCGAAAGCCTCCTCCTCCTCCCCCATCTCGAAATACAGCCCCACAAGCCACCTACGAGCGATTCTTGAAAATGCATCCTACCGAGTTCCACTGCGGCCGTAATCCAACTGCTGCGGAAGAATAGATCAAATCCCTTGAGGTCACCTTCGAATACATGGTGATGAACGACAACGACCGAACCCATTGCGCACTATTCTTGTTGAAGAACGAAGCCCGAAATCGAAAAACATCTGTATCCGAAAACCGATTTTGTACTCTATAATCGACATTACAACGCCGATTTTGACTTGTATAGTCGACGTTGTGTCGCCGATTCGGTTAACAAAAATCGGCATTATGACGTCGATTTTCGTGTACAAAATCGGTCTAGGTAAACCGATTTGGGGAACTATCGAAAACACACACAAAAAAAAACAAAAACAATTTCAATCTCAATTTTTGTTCTCAAAATCGGCCAAAGCATTACAACCCAACAAGAAATAAGCATAGATTAATGTTCATCCACACATATTTATCAAGAATCGATGCTCGATTAATGTTTTCGAATTTACAAACAAAAATTTAAGAAAATTACTTACTTGTTGGTGGTGGTGTGGTGGGTCACTGGTCATCGCCGACGCGGTGGAAGCCTCGCTGGTCGGCGTCAAGGCGGTCTGGCGGCGGCAGTCGTGCGGCAGTTTTGATATTTTCTTTTTGTTTTTTTTTTGTCTTTTGTTTTTTGATTTTTGGTCTTGAACAAATTATAAAATTGGTTTATTTGTATGTTGGTATTATTTGTGGATAAGGGTATATTTGTCCTCTTTGGTCTTGGTGTAATAAAATAAAATTAATTTACGGGCTTGAAATAATAAACCCCTTTATGTGGGTTTGAACTAATAAAAAAATGGGCTTGCATATATCCGCCGCCTTTTGTAAAATATAGTTGATTTTGCATTTTTTTCTAGTTGTGATTTGTTATTTTTAGTAGCAGATTCTTAATCAACTATGCTTCATCGTAGTCGATTAATATGTCTGATATATCAACTATGTTTCATAATCGATTTACCTTAATCGACTATGCTTCATAGTCGATTAAGGAAAATGTTACAGAAAAGAAGAAAAGAAAAACGGAAAAAAAAAATCACTGAGCGAGTGACACAGTGATAATGTGGCAGGCGAGGATAATGCTTGAAAACATAATGGCTGAAAGTGGGTGTGGACTTTTCTCAAATGGAGAGAAATATTTTGGGTCTCTCTCCATTAAAAGAAATAGTGGGAGTTTTCCTCAAAGAGCCCATCTATATATATATATATATATATATATATATATATATACATATATATATATATATATATAGATG
>NW_012195010.1:257228-268223 GCF_000504015.1 Erythranthe guttata | reverse complement strand
AAAATGACTTTTTAGAATGAATATTCCATAGGAATAAAAAAATATACCGTTAAAAGTAACACTGTAGGGAGACTGTGTAAGACGACAATATACCTAGGGGGGTTTCGTAATCACGCAAATATGAGGGGGGGGTGTTTGTTATTAGACCTAGGGGTGTAAACGAGCCGAGCTCGAGCCGAGCTCGCCTCTTTTGGCTGGCTCGAGCTCGAGCTCGAGTTTATTTTGTCGAGCTCGAGCTCGAGCTCGAGCTCGTCGAGCTCCTCTTTTTTTGGCTCGAGCTCGAGCTCGTGTCAATTTTGTCGAGCTCGAGCTCGAGCTCGAGCCCATTGTCTTTTTTTTTTTTTTTTAAATATTTTTTTAATTATTATTTTATTATTAAAAATTATTTTAAAAAATAAAAAATAAAAACTAAATTGTAATTATATATATTTTCAATATTTTCATTTATTTCTATAATATTTTACATTATTATACATTATTTGTATAAAAATAACATGTGAAAAATAAAAAAAAAATAACAAAATACTAATAAATCCGGCTCGCGAGCTCATGAACAACTGAAAACCGGCTCGAGCTCGGCAGGTCAGAAAGCTCGAGCTCGAAAATCTCGAGTCCGAGTTCGAGCTTTTTACGAGCCGCCTCTTCGAGCTCACGAGTCGGCTCGGCTCATTTACACCCCTAATTAGACCTTACCTCAGGGGGTTTTTTCGTAATTTGCCTAATAATTATCAAATTCATTCCCGTCACCGTCCATATCGGCATTCCTGGCCATTATTGAAACCGCAAAATGCGAAGAGCTATCTCTTGAAAATCGATGTAAGATGCTATGTAGCCACCGGTGGTTCTTGTCTGATTCTCCATATTTTTTTATGGTTGAAGTGGTGTTACCGTGATGGATCATGGTGTAACCTTCTTTTTTGTATGTCTGGAGCAAGAAATAGATTACAAAAACATATGTTATTTTGTCTTTTATGCCGTTTTACTTAAACAAAAAATGTTTGGGATATTATGAATGTACGTTAAAGACTTGAGACTATACAAATTCCCAACTCAATAAAGTTGCTATTAATCAAATATTAATAACTACATACATTAGGAATTAGTTGAACAATCTTTAGGAATCAAATAGTTTTTCCTTACCAATAAATGAGTATTCCTGAATTATTGAAAATTTATTCAATGAAAGATTACAATTTTTTTATAAATAAATTAAGCTAATTATCTATTTATTTATAATACTCGTACTTCTAATCTTACATATTATAGTAATTAGTAATTGGCTTAGATAAAATTATGAATTTCATTAACGACTTTTTTATTAGTAAACATAGATACTCAAAATTCAGAGAGTGATAAAAATTCTTCAACTGAAGAAATTTGATACTAACTAATTAAATGAAGATTTTTTTTAATTATATTTTAGATAACGATATATATATGTTAAAATATTGAAACTAATTTTAAAATATCATGTTGGCATTATTTTTTTCGTTAATTCTATTGTACGTTCATCTAGATTTTTTGTTACATAAATTGACCTTCTTAGTTTAAACTTGTGCATACTTATATCTAGCAATAGTTAATTATATAATTATTTAATGTCATAAATTAATATTAATTTGTAATAATTAAAAATCAGTTTATATTACTCAATTGTCCTTGAAATTTTGAATTTGTCAAATGGTATTTTTGTCTCTTCAAAAAATGGAAGAAACCACCATAGGATTCCTCCTTTTATAAGTAAAAAATATATAGATAATTTGCATTAAGTAGCACTAAACCAAGTGAATATATACGTTGACATCGAAATTTTATCTAAAAATTGGGATTAAATTACAAATTAATAGCCCTCACAAATTGGTTATTAATTTGGATTCCAAATCAAATTCCATAATAAATTTGGGATTTATATCAAAAATATATATTATGTGAGTTAATACAAAATAAGTACCAATTTTTTATTCATGTAGGTTAGCTAGTTTCAAGTCAAGAAACCCTAAATTGAGTCTATAAAATGGGTCTCAACCACAACACAACACATATACGCATACAAGGACACAAGCTTCAAGCAATGCGTATATCAAGCACTCAAAAGCTCTCACGTCTCGAGCTCTTGCCACGACGAAGAACAACAACCACGGAGGTTCTACATCTTCATCAAGGCACCATATCCACAAGACCTAGAAATCCCCAAATCGATTTCTAGATATCCATATCTACTTCCGCAAATCAAGGAAGGAATCAAACTTTCAATTCAAGGAATAAGATTCGGCCCGTGGATTAAATTTAGAAGAAGAACCAGAGGAATAACAAAGATTGTAACCCATTTTCCCTTGATTAAACATATTTATTTGTTCCTATTTTTTCTTGTTTTGTAATTTATTTTACAGACATTTAAATTTATGGTTAACGATATATAAAAACAAATAACCAATACATTATAAATTTAGTAATTAGGGGCTCCATGATTAGAGAAATTAATTATAGAAATAAATAACAATCGTTGATTTAATATCTATTAATGAATTAATGTTCTTAATAATTATATTTATAATATATTTTTTTGAATAAATGTTAATATGTAAAGAGCAATGTTTTCAGAACCGGACCGGACACGAAACCGGCTATACATTTGGGTCACGGTTGGACCGGTTCAACCGGGGTCGACCCGGGTTTTTTAATTTTAATTTATTTATTTATAATTTTAAATTGATTATCTTAATATAAATTAAAACATATTCTGATCCTTAACTATCAACATAAAATTAATTCTTTATTTTATTTATTAATTATATAATCATATTTGAAACACAAAGAAAATTGATTCTACAATATAAATGATAATTAATTATTTAATAATAGAATCAATATAAATTACTAACCCAAACCCTAATTTAGTTCTTTGTGTCGTCTCTTCATCTTTTGCCTCTTTTTCATTCCATTCAACAATGGTGCTTCCCCTTCCCAATTAAATACACATATTCAAATCTTTCAGCAAATCGGAAAACCAAACATTATTCCCCCTCCATTTCATCTGTTCCCTTTATGTTTTGATATTGAATCCGGTTTAACCCGGTTTTCAACTGGTTCAACCGGCGGTTTTCGCGGTTCAACCGGCGGTTTTTCACTGTTCAACCGGCTCCTTTCCGGGTCCAAATTAACTGACCCCGGTTTTTGACTTTTCCGGTTCTTAGTGTCGAACCGGACCGCGCCATCACCGGGTCCCGGTTGAACCGGTCGGACCGGCCGGTCCGGTCCGGTTCCGACAACATTGGTAAAGAGTATAAAAGAATTTGCGGGCCCTAAATTTTTAAAAAATCCCGGGGTCTTAGGCGACTGCCTACATTTGGTCTCACTTTAGTCCCTCAATTTTAAAATGCATTAATGTCATCATCCCTCATCTCCTAAAATTATTCTCTTTTCTCTTTTTCTTTTTCTTCTTTTTTTTTAACACAGTTGAACTTTTTTCTCCTTTAAGTTCAGGTCGTTCCGACCGTTTCTGCGCCATTCTATCACCGGTCCTTGGCTCCGTCTCGCCCATCCCAGTGTTGTGGCCTCTGGTGATGTAAATTGTTTCCGCTCTATTTGTTATTGCTCACATTTCTCCTTGATCTACTATTGTCACTACTCATTGTGGACTCCCTCGCTGCAAAGGAGTAAATTGGTGGAGATTAGAGTTTTCAAGTAGGGATGTAAAGAGAACAAAGTAGGCATATGAGTTTTCATCATTTAAGGGCATTTATGACAATTGACAACCAATCCCTACTAATAGACACGGCCATGGGCCGGTTTTGGGCCTGGAACCGGCCCGTTGACGACCCGGCCCGACCCGTTGACAGGTGAACCGGCCCGTCGTCCCCGGGACGGTCCCGGTTCTATGAAATGGTGAACCGTGAACTGCCGGGCCGGGCCGGCGGTTCACCCGGATTATTTTAAAAAAAAAAAAAAAAAAAAAAAAAAAAAAAAGAAAATTCAAAAAGCAAATAACGGCGCCGGAACCGGCCGTTATTTGCTTTTTTTTTAATTCCCCCCGCCCCCCCATTTTTTTCCTATAAATACACTCACACCCCAATTTTTCCCATAATTTACTTATTCATCAAATATTTCAAAAAAAAAATTAAAAAAAAAAAAATTTCAAATTTTCCGGGCCGACCCGGAACCGGCCCGTCGGCCTGCCGAACCGTGCATATTACGGGCCGGTTCCGGAAAAAGTGAACCGTGAACCGGTATGAACCGGCCCGAACCGGCCCGTGGCCGTGTCTACCTACTAATACCTTTAGGGTGCATTTGGATGGAGGGATTTGGGGGAGGGATTTCAAATCCATAATAACAAATCCCTCGGACTTGTTTGGATTGAGGGATTTGGAGATGGATTTCAAATCCCCACCCCTCCTTTTTAGTTGATTTTGGAGCAATAGTGATGGATTTCAAATGACTCCAAAATTGGAGTCATTTCAAATCCATTCTCCAAATCAAATCCCTCCCCAAATCCTTCCATCCAAATGGACCCTTACATCAAGAAAACAAAACATGGTATTGTTGGTCAGGAAATTATAAGTTTTGAGATTATACAACTAACTAATATTTTAATCTCAGTATTAAGTATCATATTCCAACCTATGTGTTCAAACCATCCAACCAGAAAAGTCCTTATTTTATATTTGATGTAAACAAATATGTAGAACGTGTAAGGTATATATATACACATTCGATATATGCCACATAATGCAATATAACATCTCTCAAGCCTCAAAGTTAAGCTATATTCCCAAAATCAAAAAATCTCTTTTTTTTTAACTATAAACGATAAAATTTGCGTTATCAGAGTATTGGGATCACTTGCGAGGTCAGAAGAAATACAAAATTTCCAAGATAAAATGAAATTACGTAAATGTAATAAAACTGGAGGTCACAAAAATATTATAAAATAAATAAATTAGCAATTAATAAAGAAAGAAAAATTAGAGAATGTCGGGTTATTCGTGTGATACTCCGCGAAGGAAGAGCTGTATATATCCGTATATTTAACAGTTAAAGCGAAAACTTAATTATGTCATAGAAACTGAAACTGAAACAGACAGTCAAAAAGTGTGAAGATCCGGAAAACATATACAAAAGTCATTAGAGTGCTTCTTCAACCATTAAACACGTACATCCACAACTATATATATATATATATATATATATATATATATATATATATATATATATATATATATATTACATGAGATCGGTGATTAATTTGATGGTAGATAATATTTCGTTTGTATATAGATTTCTCCTGTCCAATGTACAACTTATTTATGGAAGAATGCAAATGGCGAAAAGTTAGTTTTTGTCGGTGAAAAGGTATTCTTTGTGATGGACTGAAGTTCCTAACTCTAGCCATGCATGAATATCATTACTGTGACAATGTATATATAGTTGCAAAGTACTATTAATGTTCGAACTAAATACCTCCACCAATTAAATTTGCAGTCTAGACACCCCTCGTTTTGTTATTTACTATCGTATAGCTATACTTAAGTTAGGGAATGACGGTTAGTAATTACTGATATGTGTTTATGTGAGATCTTTAGGTAGAATTAATTAGTTGGTCACAATTTATTAATTTGGCATCTTCACTTCCAACAATGATTCTAATTGTGGTTGATTCTGACTATTTTCTGTATTATTCTGAATTTAAATTGAAAAAAAAAATGAATAAATAATGAAAACCAGCATTGGAAAAACTGCACATCAATTGGCAATTTGTGGAGAAATAATAGACTTTCTTGTTCATTTTTTAATTGTTTTTTCGGAACCTTTCAATTTTTAATTGAATAATTTGTTTTCTTCGATAATTGAGAATGTTCATACGAAACTTAGAATTATGTTCTTCAATTCTTAGTGTAATTCTTTTTCTTCAATTCAGACAGAAGGCACAGGCTGCTTGTGTATGAATACAACGACAACTTTTCGTTGGACTTTGGATTAATTTTGAAAAAGTAAAACATAAATCCTATATGTTTGTTATTGTTCTTCTGTTCTATTGTATAGTGGATTTCTTTAATTTCATAGTGGATTTCGATAAATTTATATTTGAATTTCGACAAGTATACAAACGGGTTTTCGATAAATTTATTGTGAATTTCGATAAGGGGCTTGCTATTATCGGTGCGGTTTTTACCACTCGCAATGCAAAATAATTCATTTTTTTTTTCTTTTCCAAATATTATCCAAACCCCCTCTCAAACACTCTCAACCTTAATTTTTTTAAATTCTTCAAATCCAATAATTTTCGACCAATATCAGTTTGAGTACAAGTATTATCAACATGGATGACAACAGCTTCGATTTTGAGGTGAAAATACACGTTTTTTGTTCTTTTCCAACATTTTTAGACATTTCGTGTTATTACACACGAAATCTATTCTTCCATTTCGTGTAATACTATACGAAATATGTCTTAAAATAGTTTTGATGTTTGTTTCGTAGGTTTTGGTACGAAATTTTATATTTAATTATGTTTTATGACAATTTCGTAGTAAAACCTACGAAATTAAAGCTCTTATTTCGTATGTTTTTACACGAAATTGTAGCTTACATTTCGTGTTGTTTCATACGAAATCCCTTAAATATTGTCTTTTAATTTCAAATATTTTTGCAGGAACTAAGAGAACAATCTCACGATCATAGTCACTTCTTTGAACGTGGTATTGTGTATGATAGTAAAGAAGCGTTAATTATGTGGGCACAAGACACAGAAATTAGTCATAATCATCGATTAATCATTGTAAAACAGAAAAAACACATGTTTTAACGTGTGCAAGATATCAAACTGGACGACACGTACTATTGAAGAAACATTCTTGTCCGTTAATTGGCAAAAAATCAACGGATGATGGATTATGGCGATTGAGTGTGAGTAATGGTAATCATAACCATTTGTCGTGTATTTGAAAGTTTAACTTATGTTTAAATTTGTATTTTTTTTAAATTTTGCATTTTAATGTTTAATTTATGTTTTGGAATATCTAAATTTGTAGTGTTGTGTTTTGCATTTTTATGTTTAAACCTATGTTTTTGAAATGATTAATTTGTAAGGTTGTTTGTACTTTGTAAGGTTGTTTTGGAATGTTTAAATGCATACTTTAATTGCTTCATTTGTACGTAGTTTCTAAATTCAAATCATTAAACTAGTAAATTAAAATACAAAAGAAACTAGTAAATTAAATAGTTCGTAATAATAATAAACAAAATTAGTAAAATAATTAGTTCCTAATAATAATAAAAATAAATTATTAAATTAAATAGTTCCTAACAATAATAAAAATGTATAGTCCTAATTATAATAATAATAATAAATAAAAAAAAAACTTTAAAATTAAATAATTCATAAAAATACACAACTGGCAAAAAAATCTATAAACTACCGCCTCGCTCTCCTCGGGGGCTGCACCTCATGATCGTTGTCGTCGTCGTCATCGTTGTTGTCCTGGTCGATGCTAATATATCGGGCGGCGGGCTGCATAATATCTCCAAGGTCGGCACGTAGATCAACAAACTACTGCATCCAGTCCTGTCCAGTGTTTCTAGTGATCGGGTACAATGCACGTATTATTTGGTAATAAACCGGCTTATCTAGTGGCCTCACATTCTCTCGATGCAGTTGAGTCGGGCCTACGTTGGGGTTCGTGATCTTCAGATGAGTCCGATCGTTGTACCAATCCATGTAGTGCTCGTCGACTTCCCCCGTTATCGTGCCGTCATGTATACGTTGGCACGAATGGAACGAGCCTGGACCATGTCCCACATACCACCCGGAAATGGGTAGTTGAATTTGTACGATGCACCTCCTTTGGGACCGCCTAAACATGGCTCCATCGATGGAATCAAGCCGCGCGGAATATCCTGAGCCCACCCGAACTATCGGACGTAACGATCAGGCATATACGGCTCTACGAGCCACATGTACTGGATCGTGCCATGATACAACGTACGAGGGATACTCTCGTGTATCTCCCGACCATATGGTAGCCACTTGACCTAAACAGAAAAAAATATAAATACATAAATCAAAATATTCATATTTAAACAAACTACAATTACATAAAATCGAAAAATTCATATTTAAAAAAAATATAAATACATAAATATAAAAACTTGCATTATCCGTTGTCATATTGTCGAGTAAACCTCGAATATGCTCGAGTGAGACCGCTTTTGGCAGCGCGTTCCACCTCTTGCATCGAGGCTGAAACTCGCGGTACCGTTCGCTCTCCTCCGACGGCTGGAATCTCGGGTACTCGTATATCCAGCACTGCAATATTTTATTTAAAGATATTTAGTGAAATAAACTATAGAGAATATATAAATTTAAAGAGATTATGAAAAAAAAAAAATAAGTACAAAAAATATATTAAAATTTACCTGAAGAAGGGTGGTGCAACCCGCCAAGCTCCTCGACTGTGCTCGACTGCGTATACCCAACTCCCTGTATAGATTGGCCAAATAGGCCGAACCCCACAAATATGTACCGACCTGATCAAGTACTGAATCCTCCAGGACGTGCATATACCACGGCTTCACCCGATCACATGTCTTGTCGGGGAATAAAATCGATCTGACGATAAACACTAGATATATCTGAACTCGGCGTCTCATGGGCGTGTCGAACATCAACAACTGTCCATGTATCATCCTCCATGAGGGGCCCCCATGCTTCCATAACTCGTCAATCTCCTCAAAATCGAGTTTTAATATCTCGGACAGTAAATACACGCAATTTATCCGCTCGATGGTCTCGTCGTACCTAGGCACGACCACCCGTCCCTTCACATTGGCACCTAGAATCATCTGGACATCGTGGAGAATGATAGTCATCTCTCTCCCAAGGCATATGGAAGTTGTTCGTCTCTAGATGCCACCGCTCCATGAATGCAAACAACAGCGGACCATCTATGCAAGGTAAAAAACGGCGGGCTAGGGATACAAACCGGTCATCCGCAGAAAATGCTTGTCTGCAGTGACATCTATGTCTAACTGGTCCAGGGCATCTCCTATCTTCTCGTAGTTGAAATGGTTCAGGGAGTTGATACGGGACTCCACTCGTCCAACCGGGTGTTCCCGCAATCATTTATTTACGAAATATATTAGTTAATCCACTATAAAAATATTTTAATATAAGATACAAAAATTATAATATTAAAATTAAAACAAGTAATTAACTTACTTCTGCCCTCCAAATATATGTCGCTACGTGCGACTTGAAACTCGGAATCAAAGACGGATCCCGCAATCCACCGGGAAATGGACCATCTAGCACATACGGATTGACTCGAGTATGACTTCGACCACCACGAGCTCCACAGCCCCGTGCTCGGCCTCCACAACCTCCACGAGTTACAACCTCTGTCTCGTGAACGGGGTCCACCGCATCCTCCTCCTCCTACATAGCATGGGAAGACTCGACATCGGGATGTGCAACCGATGATCTGGCTTCACCAGCTTTCTCAGCCTCTCGCCTACGTCGTGTAGACATAGTCATGCGCTCGCGCTCTTGATGCTCGGCCTCATCACGAACAGCTCGCATAATTGCCTTTGATTTGCTTTTGTTTGTCATCTGTTAAATAAGACATTATTAACGTCAGTCTAAATAATAATAAATGCAAGCATTGATTTCGTATTTTTTTCCAAAAAATTATTGCAAAATGCCAGAAACACGCATTTTTCGTGCATAGTACCTACGAAAGAAAAGCTTACATTTCGTACGTTTTCTCACGAAATTAAAGCATTCGTTTCGTAAGTGTTTGCACGACTCGTAAAAGAAACAAAAAATTCTAGTAATTTCGTGTAAAAAATCACGAAATTAGCCCTTTAATTTGGTGATTTTTTTTCACGAAACGAGTTTTTTTTTTTTCCGAAAAGTTTCGAAATACTGAAAACGTACAGATTTTCGACGAAATTTGTTAAGATACTACTATGATACATTGGATTAACGATTTCGAATCCGAGTTTTACCTTAAATCGTTGTAGGATTGCTCGTTTAATCCGCGGGAATTCGAAGGGCCGTGGAGAGGGTTTGAGAGGATTTTGAATTTTTTGAAGAAAAGTTACAAATGAATCTAAAGTGCACTGCAAGGCGGTAAAAGCTGCACTATGAATAGCATTTCAGTTTCGATAAGTATATAGAGTGGTTTTCATGTTTATATTGTTGTTTATACAAAATAGTTTTCATGTTTATATAGTTGTTTATACAAAGTGATTTTCATTGTAGTTCCCTCATTCATTTTTCATTTCAACAGATTTATGCAATATTAGTTGGTTGGAAATAATTTGTTTACGAAAGCTTCCCATATTTTGTTCCCACCAACGGTCGCTTGACACCGAGGTTTGCTTTTGGGAATTTGTTTTCATTAGCTAATTTTTTTCTTGTTGAGATTGATTTAGTGACCCTCGTCGGCCTTGTTGGTGGTGGTGTACTGGTCTTGCACTTTTTCTTGGACATAGTAGTGGTTTACGTTTCAAATAGTGGATTTCAAACAGTAAATTTACTTTCTTTTTTTTGTTTGTTATTTTTTGAGTTGTGTTAGTAGTGGATTATATATGTTTTTACTAGATTTCAATAAGTTTGTTGTGTATTATGTTAATATTAAAGTGGATTACGTTAATTTTACAATGAATTTTACAGTAATTTTACAGTGATTTCGATAAATTTGTAGTAGTTTCCGATGAGTGGATTTTAATTTTCGTAACCCTAGTGGGAAAAAAATTAAAAAATTAAAAAAATTGAAATAAAATAAAAGCAAGTTTTTGTTTTAAGATTGAAATTTTAAAAAATATATTTTTTCTGGAAAAAAAAGAAGGAATAAAAAGAATTGGAATGATGTTAGATTTAGGGAATTGCTTTTTGGGGTTTGAAAATTGCTATTTGCGGTTTTTAACAAAACCCCCCAAAAAACACTTTATTACACTAAAACCTCAAAACTTCCCAAAAAAATCCAACCCCCCCTC
>NW_012195010.1:235652-254012 GCF_000504015.1 Erythranthe guttata | reverse complement strand
GGTACCGTATTCGAGCTACCCAATGCATATTACACATAAAAGAGTCGAAATTACATCAAAAAATCGAAGCCCAACCCTTCTTCAAGCTTATTTTCGAACTTTTTTTTTTTTTGCTATTTGCAGTTTTGGGGTGTTTTTTGATATTTTTAAAAGTTTTGAGGGGTTTTGTTATAAACCGCGAATAGCAATTTTGTGACCGCAAATAGCATTTCATTAGATTTATGAGGGGTTATTTTGAAGAGATAGTATGAAAGGGGCACTTTGGGAAATTTGAGTCAAATGGACTTATATCAAATATCAATTAATAAAATGAATTTATCATGAAGTCGAAATTCAATGAGGTGAGTTTGTGAAATAACCCCAAGTTATTAATTGTTCATTTTTAATTAAGTTTTCGTTTTAAGGATTTTTATGTAATTTGACTTTGTAGGTATCGTACAATTTTTTCCAGGGTTCGTACTAATCTTATGTGGCACAATTTCATTGGTAGACTACGGTCCGAGAAGTACAACCGCTCTCCGACCCTAGACAAAACCATGAAGGATTATCCAACGTAAAAGTTGTTCTGTTACGTATAGAAGGTGCTACTTATGATACCAATCACATTAATATTAAAAATCTTAATGATAGACACTAATCTTACTTGGTTGATAATGCAGTAGACCCTCGATAAATTAATACTTGATAAATTAATAACATCGCTTAAATAATATTTTGTCCCAGTCTCGACTCGATAAAAATGTATTAAATTATTATTTCGATAAATTAATATTTTGCTAAATTTATAGAATTTTGCTAATTCCAACTCTATTAATTTATAGAGGTTATAGAGGTTTCACTGTAGTACTGATCGTAACAAGCTCCATCCGTTATCGATAAAGGGCTGCTGAAAGATATTGACTAATCTGAAACAATTGAACAGAAAAAGAAAAAAAAACTAATGATAGTGATTGTAACAAGTACCACAATATCAACATTTACCTCATCATTTATATAGCAGTAAACTGGAAGCATTAGCTAGACTAGAATAGAATGTGTTCAAATAAAATGAAAACTCGACCTACAAATCTTCAATCTCCTCAATGGAAGAAAATTGTGCATCAACTCGACATACAACTTCTTGATCAATTTTAACCGGACTAACCCACTTGGGTAGTACTCGTGTTGAAGCATCCGATTTTAGATCGTTTTCATCTAACAGTACAGGAAAATCTTGTACAGATTCCGTCTGGCTCGTCTTATTATTCCATTTAAAAATCTCCGACGCCAACTCACAACATTCTTTCAGGTCTTCTTCATTCCGTGCTTTGTTCAATTTTTCACTAAGATCACTTACAGCCAGAACCCTCTCACCCTTCGAACACTTGATCTTCTTAGCCCTCGTCCCCCTTCCTCCTTCTAAATCACTGAGTTCATCACCACCGTCGATTGACTCTACCTTCTTCCTCAACCCTTGATCTACAATGTATCGAATCCTCTTTCTCAAGTTATCACTTCTTACTGGATCTGATTTGAGATTTAACTTCAACCCTTGTACCATTGCCTCGGTCGAGCTCACTCCAGAAGACTGCTCCTTATCTTGAATCGAGGAGTCATCGGGTGCTGAATTGACACAAAAAACCTCTTCAAGTAGACCGACATTTTGCATGTATCGGTCAAAAGCTCCACTTTCTGCTTCTGCGTTTCCGTCTCTAAATTCTTTTAGTTTCAAAAACCTCCATTCGTTTATAACTTGTGCATCCTGAAAAAATACACAAATAAGGAAGATTTTTTTGGCGGTTGACTTGGATAAATTCGAGGTACTAGTAGTAGTATATTTGATGTATCTTCACCTTTTTGGTCAACGGCTTCCTTGATCGGAATGGTGTTTGTAAATTATTAAACTGTGCAAAGTTGTTGGACAGGTGACGAAGTCTATGCATACTCCTGTCAAATAATTGCTATATATCAAAAAGTGCAATAACAAACAATGAATAATACACAGATGTTCCTTACCATTGAACTGAAGCAATTCATAAACATGTCAAACAAATCCTAAAGAAAGAAACAATGAGATAATTTGACTGCAACGATTAAAGAACTGCCAGCAACTAAGTAGATTGGGTTTGTAGGAACAGAAAATGCATGATAAAACACTGAATCGACGTCATCCCTCCATTGTGGAAGCACTGTTAAGTAATATGATCATGGAACATCTACAATATTTTCTACCATCTGACTACAGATAACGAGGGATTGGACAGTGTGGTCAGCAATCACTATATGTAAAAACAAGGGTTGCAGAGGAACATCCGATTCAATGTACAAGAACTTTTCTTGGTGCCAGAGATGGAAAAACATAAAGGCTAATGCAACAGATGAACTTGGAGCATACAGACATGTGTTTTAAACATAGGAGGTAATCGGGTACCAAGATTTACACCGCGGGGATTAACTGGTTTTGCAACTTACCCTGAATGAGATACATCAGTTGATTGTTGGTCAAATTGAGGAGAGCTGGAAGAGGGTGGCTTGTCTGGAAAGGATGCGTTGCCTTTTTTTACTGCAGCAAACCACAATTATAGAATGTAATTTTGACTGAAATTGTATAATTCATCGAGAAACACAATATTTATCCCACATTTGAAAAGTGCTGTTGCATGAAGAGTTATGCAGATTATTAAAATACAGGGGTCCTGTTTGAGATATTAATCTACACAGGTTCTGTCGTCAGTAAACTTTGAGGAAGTTCAGAGAGTCACTAAAATATGCTACTCTAAGATGGGATTCCCCTTGTGTAAGCCCATTCAAGATTAATTTCACGAAACAAATGATTTATATCCAGCCTCCATTATTGTAGACACTACTCAATATCATACATTATAATATTTGAGAGAGAGAGAGACTCAGTACATCAAAGGTAGGGCTTAGTAAGAAACTGAAACTCTAGACACTAGTTATCCTCTTCCTCTTAAACATAAAAAAGTGTGCATATCAAACATATTGGGAATATTTGGATCCTTTAAGTAGTTATTTTCTACAAACATGAAATCAAATAGTAATATTTATTCAAATCCCATCTCATTTTCTTTTCTTCGGTGCAAACTCGGCTAACCTTACATTTTCTCCTTTTGTTGTCATCAAAAAAGTCAAATTCCCCTATTATTCATATGAATGTGAACAATGGAGAAATATACCACATCTACAAGACATTAGAGTTTTAAGCTTTAACGTCTAGAGTCTAAATGTCAACAAAGGATATAACTACAAACGGTGCACAAGAATTTTGACACGTTCATAAAATAGTACCATATTATTGTTCAGAACTATGACAAAATAAAAGTTCCATGCTATATACGTTATCAGATGCTTCCAAATGAATCCTACTCAAAGGATCTTATTCATTAGGATTATAAACAAAGTGGAATGACGTACCGTGTATATGACAAGGATTTTGAGCTTTTGCACAGCAGTTTTTGCATGACTGGAATGGACACCTGCATAGTTCAAATTATCAACGGATGAAAACTTGGATAAATAATCTGCACTGGCTTTATATATGTCAAGCACATCAAGGATATTATCACATATGAAATGGTCAAGGAATTTTAATATCTGAAATCAAGTAGTGATATGCAGCATCAGTGTAAAACTGGCGACTGTGTACATCTGATTATTACCGAAACCTTTTAAAAAGAGGAAACAACGACCAGATAACTGCTCTATTGTCACCACTTTTGGCCTAGTTGTATTGGTCTACCTCCTTGTGGGAGAGGTTCAAATCCCTTTGGGAAGGTGTCTGTGGTGTGCATGAGTTGTAATAATAATAAAATTTAAATAAAAAAATTAAAAAAAAATTAAAAAAAAAAAAAAGAACTACCAGATAAAATACTCTTATCATTTCATGAAACCAACCTAGACCATATCTACACAGCTGTTTCAAAGGGGAAAAGGCTACGATTTCACCATATAAGAAAATCAACATTAAGCATATTGGCTCTAGATAACCTTGAACATTTTCCAGTTCACGTTATGTATAAGCATAAAGCATCTACTTGTCATAACATATTATACATTGTATCTACATCTCAAATAGGATTACAACAGCAGTGGTAAAGACAGATGAGGATAAATTAAATAGGCTACCCATTTTTGGTTTTCCTTTTTAATCTTCTTTTTATTATTTTTTTCAATTCTACTACATATACAACTAAATCCAACGTCGTGCAAATCATTCTTTATCTTCATTTGAAGGGTAGGGCAGGGAAAAGTGATGACCAATTTACTACATATAAAGTTGGAAAAAGTTGGATTGAGACCATAAGCAAACTTTTGTGCATTACATGATATTTATGGACCACCATACCTGCTTAACAATTCACCAAATTCCTTCTTGGGAAAGAAGTCAGCCAATACTTATGTGTAATTGCATTTTAAAATCTTCAAGACTAAAAATTTTAGGAGATATTTTCAAGTGACATATCTACATGTGTAATTAGAATAGTTACATGACCAAATGTGTCAAGACATCAATAGCTATATGATGAAACGCGATGATACTGACTAAATCAATTCTTCATTGTCTATTAAGCATAGCAGATCACATCATCTTTAGGGAACCATAAGATCCACATTTTACCTTGTGTTTTTCTAAAAGAATTTAAGCCAGTAGGTCAGCCAAATTGTAGTTTTTCCCATAGGAATGGGGGTTTGCAATTTTAATCCCCAAACTCTAGGGGTTCTTATACCCTCAATTCCCGAAAAAGTGCACATGTCTTCTCGACATGTGATGCCATTAGAATTTAATGGAACATGCACGAGAATGCACATCGTCATTAACTCCAAATTTTGGAGGGGTAAAACGGGACAAAACTACTTTTCTACTCCCAAACAACACAACATTGCTCAGTAATTCTAGCCATCGATTGCTTTATGGCGTAATTGTCTCGTACTGGAGTAATAGCCTGATTTTGTAATTGCTACCTTGGTGGTTTATTTTCATTCCAAGTAAAATTGATTGTAATTGAGTATTTGTCTCGATTTGGCCCATCTTTGTTTGCAAGATGCCTTATTTTTTCGTCCAAATAGTAGACAAATGGTCAAATGCAAAGTTCATGTCCCTGTTCCACCTAATGAATAAAGACAGAAGAAATTTGAAGCGAAAAATACTTGCCTTCAAAATTAGGACCACTTAGTACGATGCGGTAGAAAAATATCAGATACCTATCCTATCAGACTAAAATGCAATTGCCTCACTATTTTTCCCTCCAAATTTGAAGTTACCGCTTAGAGCAATCCTCGTGCATGATTCCATTAACTTCTGAACAGAAATATGCACAATTGCTTTGAGAATTGGGACATTTCCAAAATCCCATAGAGCACAGGTGATGTGACTAAAATAGAAGGAACTAATCAATGCTAGGAAGCAACAGCATGGAAACAAACTAGCAAGCAGTTGATCAGATGAGACTACATAACTATTAGGAGTACATGCTTTAAGGATATTTATGACCACTCAATTTGACATATAGTGCATGAAAGGAAGACCTGAAGAACCAGTAGCACTTTTGATAACAACAAGTAAGAGCCACACAGACGCATCTCGACAACATTCTGGTCTCTTTTAACTTCGAAAACCCCCATGCCTAAAACCGAATCTCAAGCAAAAAGCATGATTTTAACTGAAAACAAACATATTTAGGACAAAGGAGAAGCATGCCTAGGAGGAAAATCTTTTTGATCTTGCAAACAGTTTAATAGTGTGATATTAACTTGGTGAAAACAAAACATGAATGTCATCTTTGAACATGGTTTAAACTCCAAATCAAATAACTAGTTATAATCCATTAAAAAAATATCCGGGCACTAGGTTTCAGAAGGTTAGCATGGGAACATTTGATAATAATTTATCCTTAATTCATCATATTTCACCACAAGCACACAAAGGTAACATATATTTGAGACACACAAACTAAGAGGTGGAACATTTCTGAACATAGTGTACCCACAGATTATGATGATCAAACGCATCATTCTTGGAGGTCATGACCCGTCACAACAGTATTTACTGATTTTACAACGGAGATATACTAAGCACTTCTTTATTATTGATGAATCTTAGGCTAAATACTTCACATTTTTAGCTACGGAGATCCACTAGAGCATAAAATAAGCTTTCACAAGCAACTGCGTCAGACTATGTACTTAATCTAAACATTTTTAAGTCTAATGTATCATTGAAAGAACAGCAGATGAAACTTTCATGATACAGATATTAGTCACAAGTGAAGCTGCATCAAAATGACACTAAATTTCGAGCTTGTAAAAAGGATAAATCTGTAATAAAGGGACACTGCTTACTGTTTACATCCAAAAGATTTCCCTGCCTGTATAAACATGCATGATTTAATATTCAGGAACTATGTCATTACTCTAAATTAAGCAAAAGAGATGATATGCAAGTCTTGAATTAACGTCTCTTAATGTTATTCACTGGCATCCACAAGTCATTTTTTTTCTTTTTCCTTTTTCTTTTTTTCGTGTGTGTGAGAGGGGGATCCTGGGAGAGGGGGATCCTGGGAGAGGGGTTGATTTGCAGGAGCACATATATTTTATGTCTAAAATATGTCAACTCACTCCATCTATGAGTAGAAACGAAGTAGTCAAACACTTAATATGTACAACAAGAGTCTGATAGAACACATTTAGACAGCAAAATTCCAGTTCCCATTGGCATAAGGAATAGCAATTACTCGGGATTCATCTCGTAAGGAATTCCACTCAGCGCATGTATTAAGGGTGGACCTTCCCCATAGATGCAACATTGCTAATTTGTTTGTTAAATTGAATGCAAAGCTTAAAATCTTTTATTCAAATTCGTAGTTTGGTGTACTACTACTGCAGAGTTTTTTCACAAAAACTGAGACTCGGATAAAATTCAGATATAGAACAGCACGGTTTATCTCCATATCAAGTATCTTCACACAAATAAATTGAGTACGAGCATTAAGCGAAAGTTGATAATATAGGATATATTAGTAATGGTCTATGGTGGTATACCATCCTCACTTCTGACCAGACACATCGCGTCTATACTTTTCTCCCTAAAATATCACTCCCTCCGCCTAACCAACACAGAAATCCAAAAGCTAGTCCGAAAATGACAAACATATCTAGTCAAACTACCTGTTCCAAAACCAATTTCTGTTGTCTACCCATCTCAACTCACATATTAAGCTTTAATCCCTAGATTGAGCAGATCGACGTCCATATTCCTTTTGGTTTTCAGAGAATGGCAAACATTTACACGAACTGTGTGTTGGAATTCGGCTGTACATTAAAAGGATAAAGCAGTTCTACACACCTCCGGTTACCCACCCACCCCGTAAACCCTCTGCAGTGATACAGCTGAGGTACAACAAGAGGAAGCATGGAATACAACACTCGGAAGCATCGAGAATTGAGATTTGGGAAAAAAATTCAACCTTTTTAATGACAGACGAATGCACATAAAAAAAAAAAAAAAAAAAAAAAACCCTACATTAACAGAAGGAGAGTAAATTGAAGGGGAAAAGCGAAAGGGTTTTACCTCGAGCGAGCAACGTTGCCGCACTTGATGCACTTAGGTTTGTTGAGGCCGCGAAGGCTCTTCGATGAGTTGGAGCTCAAGGGTGTGGCGGCGCCGTCGATTGCGGCGGCGCTGTTGCTCTTTGCTGGGGATGAGGCCGCCATTTAATCGGTGATGATTCCTCTGGGCGGGGCTTCTGTACAGATTCGAATTCCTTTTAAATTCTATTTTTCCTCTTATTTTTGCACTTAATCTATTTTCCGTTCAGCAAAAACGGAATAGTACGAATACAAATTACCATTGGATTTCCCTTTGACCCTTTTATATAGGCTTAATCCAACTTTGCACCCTTAAAAGTTAATACTTTGACATTTTACACCCTATAAAATAATTAATAGCATTTTCCACACTTAAATCACAACAAATTTGTTTACAATATACCCCAAATTGATGTTAGATAAAAGTTAATAAGAACAACTTTGTCGTTTTTGGCATATACATTCATGTATAAGCCAATATTACCACCAATCATTTACACCCAATTCTTAATTGTAACCCTAATTTAATTAATTTTGTCCACAAAAATTCAATTTTGACTTTTTTTTTCAAAAAAAAAAAAAATTGCCGCCAAATTCCGGCGTTGAATTTTTTTTTTCCGGATTTTTTCGCCGGTTTCCGGCGGTCTCCGGCGTTGAATTTTTTTAGCGTTTTTTTAAGTTTTTTTAAGTGTTTTTTCTTCTTTTTTTTGTTTTGATTGTTTTTTTTTACGTCCGCCGCTAAATGTTGATCGTAATTGTGTTGTCACTGACAGTAAATTAACGTAATTATACTATCAATGACAATTAATTAACGTAATTGTTCTGCCATTGACAGTAAATTAACGTAATATTATTATTTTTCATATTTTGTTATTTTTTTTTTATTTTTTTTGATTTGTTGACAGTTTCGTTTGAATTATTCACAAAGTAACGTAATAATATTATTGTCTATTATTGTAATATTACTGTAAACACAAAAATATTATTGTGGTTGACGGTCATATTACTGTTGTTATAGTAATATTGTTGTCAACCACATCAATATTATTATTTTGTTTGGTTTTTTTATTTGTTGAGATATTCACGGAGTAACGTAATAATATTATTGTCTATTATTGTAATATTACTATGGTTGACGGTAATATTATTATTGTTATAGTAATATTACTGTCACTCGCAGTAATATTAATTATTTTGACTTTTTATCATGTTTACATTTGGTGAACGGTCAACATAGTAATATTACTCTATTACACAATAATAATGAGTTTTGTTGTGTTAATATTATTGTGCTAGAGATTAGTATAGCAATATTATTGTGTTAAACTGTAGTTTAGTTAATTTTACTGTATTTATCAGTAATATAGTTAATATTATTGTCAATCACAGCAATATTGTTGTTTAAACGAAAAAAAAATGTTACAGAAAGAATGAAAAAAAAAATGATAAGTCAACGCCGGAGTCCGGCGGCAAAAAAGAAATTTGAAAAAAAAAAGTTTTGGGTCAATTGAATAATTTGTGAAATTTGGGGTCAAATTGAGGTTAAATTAAGTTAAGGGTATAATTGGAGCATATTAAAGTATGATGGGCTATTTTAGTCTTTTACAAAAATCTGCGGATTATTGATAAAGAAATTTTATGTCTGAATCTCTTTATGAATAGGTACTCATTGATGGAATTATTTATAATGACTTAATTTCGCGCGTACAAAATTATTTCCTTACACATAAAATAAAAATCTCATAAACTTTCATCGCAA
The DNA here is from genome assembly GCF_000504015.1 of Erythranthe guttata. Next base: position 244,669 of record NW_012195010.1, on the reverse strand, counting down.
TGTCAATAGGTCATTTATTTGTGATTAATGAAAATATATGGTTTAATTAACGTAAGAATATATTAGTTCCAAGTTATTTAGTGAAAATATGGTTACAAGAAAATCCAATTTTTAACTTGGCATTTTGCATGATGAAAATAAATATATGTGAAAAGACAAAAATACCCTATTCGAGTATACCTGATGGCTGATACTGATTTTTTGAATTTAGCCGGGGTATTTTTATCTTTTCACTAGTATTTCTTTTTTGAGAATAAGAGATTAAATTCTGAGCGGATGAGCCGATACTTAATAATATAAATCGGATTTCACTAATTTTTTGACACGCGGCACTCTTAAGTCACGCTGATTATAATTAGGCATAGTGGGATTATGGGTTATGCTGGTTTTCTTTTTCCTTTTTTTTTTTAAATTATTAAAATCCTAATTATATTTTTATTTAAACCATCCATAGTGTCAATCATCCTATAGCATCCGATTTTTCTATTAAAACAGACCATCCTATCTAAATTTGCACCCTTCTTTTTTAGTGATAAGCGCAACATAAAATGTTAATTTATCTCCAGCCTTCAACCATTTCTCGACAAACTATATTTTTTTAAGAAAGAAATTTCATTAAACTCAATGAGTAATTTCAGTTGGAAGGTGACGACAACATTCGCTATAGATATCATTGCTAGTGTCAAGAAAAGAAAATCACACGAAACAAAGTTCCTAGCAACAGATAAAAATCCTGTTTGTATGCACCACCGTACGATGCCGATATTGAAGGTTCTCCGGCTTTTAAAGAGTTACTAACCTGGATGCAATCGCCCTCAATCATAATTGTTGATTTATATGCCTATAGAAATCAATTGATCTAAGTTGTAACAGTTAAGTTGTGGAAACAGTATTCAGTTACAACTGTAAATCTTGTGTTGGCACAGTTATACTCTACTTAAAGTAAATAAACAGAACACAAGAATTAATGTGGTTCAGACACAATTGTGCCCTACATCCACGTGGACCTGCAAACACGATTTCACTAGTTCAGATTTATAGTGTACATTAATAGGACTTAATAAAAACACTAAAGACTCCCTCTTTATGTAATACGCCGTTCTTGCACACAACTCGAACTTCGTGTTTCTTCCAACAGCAGCTCCACACCGCGTGCCTAGAACTCCTTTCTGGCCTGAACTCCCTTCAGTGACGCGGCTGATCACCCAAGAGATCTATACAGCAAATCTGTATATGTTGACACATCCAACGATGGCACAGTTCTGTTCAGCAGAATGTTTCAGCGATTCTTCAAAATAATGGAGTGATTTTTCTCCCAACAAAAGTGTCACGGTCTTCGTGAGGTGAGGAGCCTTATATAGGCGTGAGATCGGCCTCCAAAGACCTGTCTTCCAAAGGAACCGAATAACTAGGAAACAGAATCCTAGTCAATATCTAGTTCTAATCTAGATAACTATAAAAGATTCCTAACAAGAGTAAAGTACAAGGAAATAAATCTAAGTCCTAAAGTATTACAAAGGTATGACTCTAAATTTCCAAAATAAACATGGGAACAAATCTTTAGCCAATCTTTACTTCCCAAGTGAGGCGGATTTCTTCCTTGGTGGAAATCTGGCGCCAACAATAATCGATCTCCACCCTTTTACTTGAGCCATGGTTATGGCTTCTAGAGCAGCGAGCGCCTTGCAGTCAACCACCTTTGGCCGTCCCGGGAAGTGTCGCACATCCTTGACAATTTCGAGCTATCATGGACACAAAAATAATAATTCGTTCTATTTGGAAGTGATGCGTCAACAATAATCGTAGGCCCGTTTAGTTGCCAAGATAAGCCATGATTAACTAAATAAGTCATGATTAACTAAATAGTTGGACTTAATTTGATGTTTGGTATCTTAATAAATTGTCGGGTCGACCCGCCAAAATTATATAATCATCGTTTATCTTGTCTTATCTTGGCTTATATTGCCATCTAATGAGCTTTTTTGTTGGACGTTTCAACCTCCAATAAAGTAATTGGGTCTCGTTAGATTTTTTAATCTTATCTTGGCTAATCTCATCTTGCCAACTAAACGGGGCATTAATGAAACCTTCAAGAGGAGGTTTCGCGGATTGTTGGCATGGGGGTCGTTGTAGCAGCAAACTTCGGTAGCATAGAAAAATATGGAGAAATCATGTGCACCAATTGATGAGTTCACCCGTCTTCAGTCCCTCTTCCCTGTTCATAACCCGATTTCAAACTTCCGATGTCTTCCAAGCAACTGTCTCAAGAGAAATTGTGCCTTCGATAGTTATCCCATGCGTTCGAACTTCCTATTCAATTCTCCATTCCCGAGGTACCTCCTCCACCTCGATTTCCTCGCGCGATGTTCGAGGTTGCAAGAGCAATATTATAGCACGAACGAACTGTAAACTGCCTCTTATTAGAATAGTGCCACACCCACCTATCTCGTGCAAGTCGGCTTCAATTGGAACAACCATGATCCTTACGTTCTTATTTTTGTTTCAATGTAGTGTTTTTTATTGACTAACTAAAGCATTATTGTTTCGTTGTTTGTTATTGTAGTTTACATATTTAATATTTTTCAAGGAATGATTTTCATATTTTGAAATGGAATAAATCTTTTGTTTCATTTTAGTGTTTAATTTATTGACCAACTCAAACCTTTTTGTTTGGACCCTTTTTTTTTTCTTTTAGTTTGAATTATTTATCTTTTGTTTTTTTATGTAGCATATACGGGTCAATTATTTTTGTGGTGTTGTTTTAGAAAACAGTTTTTAAAATGGTGTTGTTTTGGGAGAGTAAACGAATTGGGGTTGAGCGCCAACCTCCACGGTGGCACCGGCAGGAGGCGCCACCACCGACGGCGTCACCGACGGGAGACGCCAGCTCCAACGGCGTCTTCTCTAGATTTTATAAATATTTATATTTTAATATATTAATTTTTGAATGGTCTAGATTGCCCAATCGAAACTTTGTTCCGACAGTCCAGATCAAGACAGCCAGCCTCGGGGACCGTGCTTTGACCAGGAGACGCCGCTGACAACGGCGTCTCAAGAAGACGCCACCGACACGGGCGTCTTCACTCTCTCCTCCCCACACCTCTTCTTCCCCAGCTGAAGTTCAGCTCCTCCTCTCTCTGTTAAATTTAAAAAACAAAAACAAAATTTATTTTTAAAATTCAAAATAAAATATATAATTATCTCCGGCGACCTCCTCCGTTGGTACCGCCGCCGACTGATCTCTCTATTCTCGCCGCCTGGCCGCCGCTGCCTCCCCCGCCATCGCCTCCCCCGTCGCCGGTGCTCCAGTCGTCGCCGCTGCTCCGTGGTCCTTACCGCCGCCGCTCTTCATCCAACCCAGGTAATTTTTTATTATTATTGTAAATAATTAAAAAAAAATATTATTATAATTTTTTATTATGTCCAAATTTTTTAGGGGTCTTAAGATGTAAGTCCCTGGTGACAGACAAACCGTATCAGAACTAAATGACAAGTTTAATTAAAATTTGTTTCACATCCTTTATTAAATTTATTCCAAAAATGCCCCTCTACTAACAAATTCAAAGTTACAGCAGATTATAAAATATACTATGATGAACTATGGTATTATTTAACATTTTTAAGTTTGCATCTACCATTTTTTTTAATTTTTCGTGGAACACGTTTTGTTTTTTTTTATGAAATGCTATTTGCGGTCACAAAATTGCTAATCGCGGTTTATAACAAAACCCCCCAAAACTTTTTAAAATATCAAAAAACCCCCCAAAACTGCAAATAGCAAAAAAAAACAAAAAAAAATCGAAAATTCGAAATCAAGCTTGAAGAAAGGTTGGGCTTCAATTTTTTGATGTAATTTCGACTCTTTTATGTGTAATATACATTGGGTAGGTCGATTACGAAACAAATTTCATGTTAAAAAGCCCTACAAATCGATTTGTAGGGCTTTTTTTCGCAAAAAAATGTTCGAACGCCCAAGATGGGCGCCCAAGGCGTGTACGAACATTAAAAAAAATATATATATATATATATATATATATATATATATATATATATATATATATATATATATATATATCAGTGTTCTAAAAATCGGCCGAGGCGGCCGATTAATCGGTCTCCGAGGCGGAGGCGGTCCAAAACCTTTACGATTTTAGTGTAAAGGTTTGAAAAATCGGTTTTTTGCCTGTGAGACGGTTTTAGGCGGTCTAAGGCGGTCAAACCTTTAAGGCGAGTCAAATTCGGTGGCAAAAATCGGTCAAAAATCGGTTAAAAATCGGTTTTTTTTTTTTTTTTTTCCTTTTTATAATTCAAAATAAAAGTTGGATTTTAATAAAAGAAAATAGGAGTTTATGCCTTATTTTTGTTTATGTTAATTGTTATTGTTAAAGAACTAATGATGTAAGCCACGAATGTTCAAGAATAAATGTAAATTCAAAAAAAAAATATTTTTTTATTTATATTTTATAAGGATATTTATGTATTATGATCTTATGATTATTAATCTTTTATTATGTTATTAGGATATATACATGATGGAGATATAACTATGTTTAAATATTTTTTTATATATGTTTGGAGTATTTATAAATAATTTTTAGAAATATATTATATTAAATTTTAAAAACTGATTTATTTCCGATTTATTACCGATTAATCACCGCCGTACCGATTAATCGTGAGTCGGTGCCTGACCGACTCGGACCCGATTACCGATTTTTACAACCTTGATATATATATATATATATATATTTTGCACCGAACGCCCAACTCGGGCGCTCAAATGCAGCTTGCACGCCCAACTTGGGCGTGCACTGCATGAATGGACGCTCAAGTTGGGCTTTTACGCGTTTTGGGGGTGTTTTTGGATTTTTTTGAGAAGTTTTGGGGTTTTAGTGAAATAAAATATTTTTTTGGGGGTTTTGTTAGAAACTGCAAATAGCAATTTTCAAACCGCAAAAAGCAATTCCCTTTTTTTTCATATTTTTTCATTATATAAAAATCTATTTTCCTTTTTTCTACATAAAATTAATAATTATGGTTTATTTTTTCTTTTTTCTTTTTTTTTTTTCTTTTTTTATTTTCATTTTTCGTGTTTTTCATTATATAAAATCTATTTTTCCCCTTCTTTTCTAGATAAATTGAAAATTATGATTTTTTTTTTTTTTTTTTTTGCCGTAGACATCTACAGAAACCCGTAGAAACCGTAGTGATCTGTAGTAACCCTGAGACATCTTGAAACCCTAACTCCTTTCAACCCTAGCCGTCAGACACCATAGACACCCATAGACACTCATAGACATCTGTAGACATCTAAATCGAAAAATCTTAAATTTTCTCCAACAAACCCTAAATTCAATCCACCGCCACCACCACCGCCACTAATCCCCCTGTCCATCCCCCCACACCCAGACCCACCTTCACGATTCATCCCTGTTGGTTGCAAAGAAAACAACGAGCCTGCCATCACAGAGCCTCCCGATATGCAACTTCTACACCGAGCGTCGCCATAGCCGTCGTCGCCTACTATAACCGACGCCATCATAGCCGCCACCATCTACCATAACCACCATCATAGCCTTCATCATTTCACTATAATTGAAAATAAAAAAAAGGAGGAAGGGAGGGGGGGCGTGTGTCAGAGAGAGATATCAGGAAAGAGAGAGAGATAGAGAAAAGAGAGAGAGAAAGAACTAACAGAACATGTTGAGCGGCAATGTGGAGCGGCGTGAGAAAGAGAGGGGGGAAGAGAGAGAAAGAAATAAGAAGAAAAAAAGACATGTGGCTTTTATTAGGTGTTGTAAGTGTATTTTTGGGTTAAATAAAAATTAAAAGATGTGCATCAATTTTTATTTTAAAATAGGGATGTAGTTAAAATATTTTATTTGAGTTTGTCACTCATATCTAATTAAGTTTGGTTTGAGGGGTGTGAGACATATTAACCCAATTTTTTAATTAATTATTGTAAATACATGTGATTAGTATTTTTTAGGAAGCATGTGGGTAGTTAGTTAGTTAGTTAGTTAGTTAGTTAGTAGTTTATTTATTTTATACTAGGTATTAGTATTCAGATTTAGGGAGGTGATATTCGCGGTAGCAAAATTACGAATGTCGTTTTAAAAAATCCACTCTCTATCTTTCTTTCTCTCTCTACAATTTTAGCTTTTATATTAGAAATCATTCCAAAACTCATGTTATTGTAGCCATTTGCAAAAAAAAATTAGTGCATCGAATGAGGATCGAGATACGGAATCCAATGAGGTAAAATTTGTTCGTTTTTGTTCTTTAAATCGTGAAAACGCGACCCACGACCAATTTGGACGCCGAAAAATACGATTCACGCCCAAACTAGGCGCAAAAAACTCGATTCACGCCCGGTTTGGGCGCGGAAAAGCACTTCCGGCGCCCGGTTTGGGCGCCCAACACAGCTATCCGCGCCCGGTTTGGGCGCGCGTGCTGAATGAGTTTAAATAAAAAAAAATATAAAAAAACCTTATATTTGTGCTACTATAGGGACTCGAACACGAGCTCCTTTTGTTGAAGTTCTAACTTACCTAACCAGATAGGCAACAGTCAATTTAGTTACAAATTCTTATTTAACAATAATTACCCATGTCATTATACTGGGGAAAAAATAAACAAATACGCGCTGCTACCATGACTCGAACACGGGTCTATGGGTAATAGGCAAAACGCCTGACCAACTAGGCTACAGCGAGTTTGTTAACTAGTACTTATTTAAGTATATTCATTCAATTCCGTTATACTGGGCAAAAAAAAAAAAATTGAACCGGACGACCGGTCCAGAACCGGCGTCCGGACCGAACGCCCGAAGTAATTTTCCACGCCCATTTTGGGCGTGGAAAATTCGAAAACCCAACACTAAAAACAGCCCAAAATCGCGATTTTCATGGGATTTTCACATGATTAACCACAAATTCAATATATATAACTACTTTAGATGATTAATTACGTTTCAAATTGACGAGATTTTTAGATTTGGGATGATTTGTGAGAGAGGTAGAAGATTTTTGTGAATTTTGGGGGGTTTTGGGGATTTTGGGGTTTGGGTAGATTTGAGGATTTTTAGAGAGAGAAAGAGAAGACTATTGTGAACGATGTTCGTAATTTTGCTGCCGCGTAAATCATTTCAGATTTATATTTTATAAGCATGGGCAAAAAAAAAATTTGGTGTTGTTTTATAAAACAGTAACTAAAATGGTGTTGTAAAACATGGAGCAATTAAATTAAATTAACTAATTAATTTTTTGGTGTGCTTAATTAAATTATTATTTTTTAACTATTGTGCCTTATTATTAATTAATCTTAATTGATGAGTTAATTATCTCCTTACTCTTTTGAAGATTGATGGCGGCTAAAAATAATGTCCAAGTGTACGTGTACTTTGGAGGTCACATAATTCCTGATGATTGGGTAGTGCAATATAGTATTGCCCACAAAACAACATTTCGAATTAAACATGACTTGTCCTTTGTGCACTTTCTTTCAAAGTTGTATCAACGTCTAGATGTCGATGTTAATCAGTTTGGGCTAAGAGTGTGTTGCAAATCTTACATTTATAATGGAGAAAGAATGAAAGAGATGATTACCACTCCCATTTTCGAAAATTGCAAAATCACCCCCACAAAAAGATGTATTTTCCTTTCTTCTCCATTGGCTTTGAACTCTCCAAAAACTCTATAAATACCTCCCATGCCCAAGATCAAAATGCACTCTCAAACTCCACTCTTACTATCTATAAGCTCAAAGTCTCCTTCTATTTCAATAGAAGAAGAATTTTCGGCCAAGGCTAAGTAAGCTTTCCTCTTCCTCTTTTCTTTTTTTCTTTTTTTTTTTCGAAAAGAGCCAAGCTCTTCTTCATCCAAGTTCTTCTTGTTCTTCCTCTTCTTTTCTTAATACATAATATAACTCTTATCTCTTCTTGTATTAGAGAGAAAATAGCTAACAAATCCTTCCCATAAAGAGTAGAGGTGAGAATTCTTGAATTCTTGCTCAAACATGCTTAGATGATGATTGCATGTTAGTGTTTTGAAAAGATAACTTTGTTCTTGAAGTTTTATACTTTTTCGAAAATTTGGGGAAAAATGCTTAAATTTCTTATTTGTCTTAATTAGTGCCTTGCATGTGTTAATCTAGTGTTTGATTGTTGATTTATGAAAAGAAAATGAATTTTTGGCCTAGCCATGAAACTTTCGAAAATTTGGGGGAAAATGCTTAAACTGCTTATTTGGTTTAAGGGTTAATATCATTTCGCCACCTGGACTTTGCCCGTTTTTGCACTTTGCCACCTTAACTAAAAAAGTTGCAAGGGCACACCCAAACTTACATTTTTTACGCACATGGGAATATTCTGGCGAATCTTTTTATTTTCCGGTGCCACACGCGATGCACATGCTTAATGAAAGGTATTTTTGGTCATTTCATCTCAAAAAATTTATGGGCCCTCTTTTTACTCTTTCTTCTCCTTCTCTCTCTGTTTTCTCTTTCTCGCACACCCACGCACATAACAGACATTCTTCCCCATCATCATCTTCTTCTTCTCTTCTTTCTTTGTGCTTTTCTCATCAAGAATCAATCTTTTTCCCAAAAGAAACTCCGTGTTTGAGCAATGGTGTGATCAGAACTGTGAAAGTATAAATCGTAGATCTGATTTCACTTTTTTCCATTTCTTCAATCATGTACAAAGCCTCATCTACCTTGAAAAGCACAAATTGATGTCTATTTTTCAGTATTTGTAAGTAAAAGAATAAATATATGGATATAGAGAACTCGTATTGTAGTACATATCATAAATTATACAAAAGATGGAAATTAAACATGTGGAAAGAACCATAAGGTACACAACATAAAGCATATGGTACAACTTGAGGCGGCTTTTAAGGAAGGCATGATACTCCTCAGATCTACAGGATATTCGGCGGTGGGCCCATCGCCGCCGCATCTGTCGCTGCGGATTCATCGTTACGATAGGAGTTTGCTTCGATCTCAACGACGTCGTG
>NW_012195010.1:218889-235552 GCF_000504015.1 Erythranthe guttata | reverse complement strand
GCTAAATGATTTTGTGAAACTTTATGTGTATTTTTCTATGTGCTCTGCTTGCTTTATGTGGATCATAGGGTGTGAGGATGAGAGAAGGGTAAGTAGAAGGGTGCATGTCATGAATTTTTAAAGGGTAAATAGCACTTAGCCCCCCTGTGGTTTTCACGTTGTGCACTTTACCCCTCTCTGATATCAATATGGTCATTTTACCCCCTTGTGGTTGACAAGTTGTAGCACCGTCTAATAAACCGTTAAAGTTAACAGAAAAGGGACTGCCCCTTATTTTCCTACTATTTGCAGGTTATATTTTTTTTTAATAAATAAATGTAAATTCAATTGGATTTAGTTAAAAATAACATTAATTCATAGGACTAAAATACAATTATCAGGAGTTCAAAAAAAAACATCTTGCAAAGAATCTCTCTTCGTTAAAGTTGATGGAGCTACTGGAGGTAAGATGAAGAACAAATTCAAAAAACAAAAAAAAATTACTTTTGGTTTTTTGCAATTTAATATTTTCATTTTTTAGGGATTTATTGCATTCAGCACACACCGATTGTTTTTCACCTAATTCTAACTAAAATATTCGTGTCATCAATTAATATCAGCAAAAAATCCATACAATGCAATTATTTTAGCACACTAGCTTCTAAAATCTTATTTGTGCTAAAAAAAGTATTATAAGGATTTTTTTTTGGTTAATATTGTCATTACGTAGAGCCTTTTAGCAATTTGTATTATTAACACATAGATATACAATAAACTTATTTTTCTTAGTATAAATTAATTTCTTATACGATCGAAATCTAAAAATACTTTTCGGAGGGGACGAGTATTTTCAAATTGAAACAGGGGGCCATGACCCCCCACTGTTTCATAAAACTCCCTACAATTTAATATAGAGATTTATTATTTTTCGAGTATTCCAACACTATAGTAACCTAAAAAAAATTGTCCTTTGTTTTTTTTAATATAGAGATTTATTATTTTTCGAGTATTCCAACACTATAGCAAATACATTTTACCATGTGTATTGGTTTCTTTTAATAGTCAATTTGTTGTAGAAATTTAAGATATTTGCTTGATTTTTATTGTTTTTCTTCAAATTAGTATTATTGTTACTATAATCCCTTTTATGATCTGTAAATTAATGAATTCAGGCGACTTTTTGTTTCTTGAATATTTGCTTTTGCAGTCGAGTTTAATTTGTGCCCATTCAGCTTCCCTTTTCGTAAGCAAAACGGAGAAAATAAAAGCAAATTTTCAGGGCAAATTAAAGTTGTTTCTTTTTTAGAATGAAAAATATAAAATTCATTTTTTTAAGCAAAAACACGAAGGAAATAAAATTATTTTTCAGTAGTAGTATATTACTACTATTATCAGCATAAACATAAGTTTTCATATTCCCTTATAATGTTGCAATTTATAATATATATATATATATATATATATATACATATATATATATATATATATATATATATATACACACATTTTAATTTTTGTTTAAATGTAAAAGCGAAAAGTACAACTAACTTAACAAAGATTTATTGAAAATATAAAATAATTATAAAAAAAATTAGATGAGTATTTTAAAAATAATTAATATAACATCTTAAAAATAATTAATATAGAAATTAAAAAATGAATCTGTAATGCTTTTCTAATTAAAAGAAAAGTAAGGATGGCTGTAGAGTTTTTCTTGAAGGAAAAAAGAGTAAAAGAGGTTTTAATATAATATTTTAACTTGAAAACCCTCAACCACTACAAATTTGGGCGAGTGAACTGCACTTTCCGTTAACTTTAACGGTTTATCAAACGGTCGCTACAACTTGTCAACCACAAGGGGGTAAAATGACCAAATTGATATCAGAAGGGGGTAAAGTGCAAAATCTGGAAACCACAGGGGGGCTAAGTGCTATTTACCCATTTTTAAAAGATAAAAATATGATGGAAAGTCTTTCGAGGTTACGGTAAATACCCCTGGGTACGGCGAGTCGGTACCGTAGGGCCTAGGGGTGGTTTGATTCCACGTAGATAGATGGATTCGAAATATATGAGGTTATTCACCGATAACTTAGATTGACTCTTCCGAGGGATTCCCGATGATTTTTCATGTCATGCATGTTGCATTATGGTGTTGAAGATATGGATGGGAAAATCTCATCTATGGTCTTGGGATTGTAGGGTTATAAAGGTGGGAGATTCTCATTCTATAATCCTCAATACGTGTCATGGCATAGGGTTATAAATGTGGGATATTCTCACTCTATGTTCTTTGAATCATAGGGTTATAAAAGTGGGAATTATCTCACTCTATGCGTGTGACAATTATGTGATGAAGAACTCCGGCGAAAAAGGGAAGTATATGATTGTTTTAATTTATGTTGCATGTCCATGTGTAAGATATATGTATGTATATAAATAGATATATGTATGCTCTATATGTTATGTGTATTCGATAATACTTCAAGATTCTCATTGAGTCCTCAAAGGCTCATATAGGTGTTGTATGTTTGTAGGTATACCCGATTTGGAGCCCGAGGAGTGAAGTTGAGAATCGAGCTCGAGAATCGGAAGGAGATCGTATGGAGGGTTTGTGGATTGTGTTGGCTCTTAATTAGTTATATGGTTCTATTTGTATAATATGCTTGTAAAAACATTTGATACGGTTTTAGGTATTTTCTACTGTTCGCTTCCTCTGATCGGTGGAAATTATTAAAAGACGATATGTGTAATAGTAATTAGGATTACCCTATTTGGGATATTTAATGGGTAATCCGTAGTCTTTTGTAAGCGAAAGCGAATTTTTACTATCTATATGCATGCACGCTTTTCGGCTAGTAACTTCTTCATGTCTTTGTCTCGATGTTTGAAAATTATTTTCATATAGGTGCTCTGCCTAGAAAATCATGAAATTTTAGGAGTCTCTCCATCTCTCTGTTCTCATCATTTTGATAGGTCTTTTTCATGATTTGGGTAAGTATTCAACTAGTTATGATTTATTTCTCACTACTGCATTGAAACATGGTCATTCGGGTGTTTTCTGATATAACTGGAGTTTTACTCACTCAAATGCCTTATTTTTACTTGGAAGATGTTTTAAACTTATTTTTCTGCCTTGGCGTAAAATTTGGTAGTTATTGGGTCAGTGAGAAATTTATTATGAATTTTCAAAACTCCCTCCCCTATTCTGGATTTTAAACTGAGTGACGGTGCCATTTTATTTATTTCTCCCAAATGGCCAAGCATCTTCTAAACTGTTGTAACTAAGTGATCTAGACCCATTTTAGATGGTATGGTATTATTTTGGGGTCATTTTCATGAGTATTTTAAGAGGAATTAATTTGTAAAGTTTATGCACTAAATATGTCCGAACTTGCATTAAGTCCATCATGCCTAGTTATTTTCTAATCTTGCATGTAGCATGTATTGGTGTTAAGTGGTTGATTAGGGTTTAGTATAGTGTGGCCTCTCTCCCTCTGATTTAAAAATAAATTTTTTTATGTAAATTTATATCCATAATAAACATTTTTAAAAGTTTTCCGCTGAGATTACATATAATAAGAGTAATCGAGAGAGGGGTGTCACATTGCATTTTCTAATTATCGTGTTTAACTTTGCATTTTTTATAGCACTTTGTACTTATTATCTGAGTATATCCATGTATTATTGTGTATTTGTTATTACACGTCTGCTTATTATCTGAGTATTCTGTGTATTAATGTGTATTTATTATTACACTTGTGCTTATTATCTGAGTGTTCTATGTATATTATTATACAGGATGGATGTCACGTATGTTTATGGTCCGCGTGACACTTCATTGCTATACCGCCAGTCAGAGCACGTATCCAGATCGATTACATCGACAAACGTGGATGATATTGTGCGCGGGAGACGCTGTGATGGTTGGATTTGGGGTTTATATGGAGATGATGGTGATGATGATCCACACCCTCGAGTGATGCAGTACTTAATTGATACTAGGTTTTATGGAGTATATCGACGTGGTCGTCTCGTAGTCGATTTGCATCTTATTGCGGCTTTAGTGGAGATATGGCGCCCGGAGACACACACGTTTCATTTTCGAGCAGGGGAGGCGACAATAACACTTGAGGATATCGCACTATTATGGGGTTTTGTAATTTGATACTCCATTTGGTTCTTCCATTAGAGTTGCTCTAATATGTCGTGAAAGGGGAAATGGTAAATTTATAATAAAACAATGAATGATTCTACCACTAATAAAATAAAAGTATTAAAAATAGGCTGGAGGGAGTTCTCAGTAATAGCCCCTTATTTAAATTAATTCCACTATTACACCAATATTTTACTTAATTGGGAGGGAGGGGCCGGTATGACATTCAGTTTTTCATTTTTAGAAATGGTTTGTTGGTTTATTGATTCAGGTTAGGGGTGGAAATCGGACATAATGAATCATAAATGACTTTTTCGGAAAATTTCTAAAAAAAAAATGAAGTCAAAAATAGGTTTCAATTTATGTTCCAAAAACTCATAATGCAAAAATTCATTCCGATTTCGAAATGCCTCTGAATCTACGGAATTTTAAATTTTTCGGAAATTACATTAATTTATAATATTTTATTCTAAATTCGGATATAATGGAAATTTTCACAATATTCTTTCTATCTTTTTAAAATTTTGCATGAAAATGCAAGAAACTCCAAAAAAGAGTACGACTAAACGCAATAAATAAAAACACATGTCGTAACAACGAATTGAAACGTAGATTTTCTTATTAGGAAAAAAATGCAACATAAAGTTTCTGATACCGATAAATATTTTCTAAGGTTTTAATTTACTTGAGCCTTTGATATTTATATTTTTCATATAAAATATAACATATGTTATATTATCGAATTACAAAATATATCATAAAATTATATTATATACATATTTCGAAAAACCATAGAAATATTTAGAACTAAAATCGGATCGAAAATCAGAATTTCCGGTAATTTTATACAACATTCAAATTCCATTCCTAATAAATTCGGAAGAACCGGAAATCATAACTTCAGAAATCGGAATAAAAAATACGGTTCAAAATTTAGATATTTTCGGATTGAAATTGACGGAATTCGAAAATTTCATTCTGATTTCCAACTCTAATTCGGGTGTTTAATTATGCCGAAAAACCCCGACACTTTAATTTGTTCCAAATGAATAAAAATATAAGTAATTTGATGGAGAATCACATATATACAGATAAGAAGAGAATCACATACATGTATACATGTATATAGATAGATAGGGGCAATGAATGATAGATGGATAGAGAAATAGATAATATGAGATGCAAAGCCCCACACCACACCCACCCAATTTGAATGGTGTTTAGCGACCCCACCACCACCACCACCAATTATCACTTGTCACCAATGCTCCTCTACAAGTCAGTCAATCATAAGTGAACTCAATCCCCATTTGTACGGCGCCCAATTGACTTGACCCACCCAACACACCGTGTAAACTAGTGCAGTCATATGACGCCTGCATGGGTGTAGCTTAACTGGTTTCGGAGGTGGTATATACGTTGGTGTAAGGTTCCAGGATCGAATCCTGGCAGCCGCAGTGTGAGAATTTCAACTCCAATGAGGGTTGGTTCATTTGTGGGCACCAGGTCCGATCCTGCTACCTTAACAGACCGTTGAGTTACCATGATTTACATTCCTCCATCAATCCTTATCGGACCAAGGCATGAGGCGCTGAGGACGAGGGATTTCGCCTTTTGGTGCAATTCCAGTCATATGACTTTTTTTGTTTTTTCTATTATACACACTTGACTCACAATTAAAAAAGAATAAATACACATATATCATGTTTGCCCATATAGGTGTAACTCAACTGGTTCCGGAGGTGGTAAGCTGGTGAAAAAAAAGAATAAATACTCTTAAAATAGTAACAGCAGCCGCGACTTTTTCGGGATTACACCAGCCGCCAACGTCATTTGGATGACGTCATCCTAGCTGCCTCTCTGTGACTCAGAAGCCATCTCTCTCCACCTACACAAAATACCACACATGTAAAAGTAAAAATTACAATAATGATTTACCAAGTATGTTCTTTCCAAATTCCAATACAAGTATTTTTGGATTATAAACTATATTTTACATTTCAAATCGCCGAAGTAAAGTATAATGTATATTAGATTTTGATTTCTCATTCGATATTTCAAAGATTTCTAAAAAAACTTCCGGAAACTACACTTATAACATCGATATTTTGTATATTATTATATGTGACTAGAAAAATGAAAATTTTGAATTCCGAATGATGATTCGAAATTTTTTGATTGTTGAACAAGTTTTTCATTCAAATTTCTGAAAGTTTGAAATCCGTTTTTTTTAACCGAAATTCTATGGAACGGAATTTGAATTAACTTTTTCAATTTCGAAAGCAATTGAACTTTTTTGAAAGTGCTATGATGCTATCCTTCCGATTTTTACTCCTAACTACATACTTTAAACTCTATGCTTGTGTTTGAAAACACTTTAGAGGCTCGTTTTATTTTATTTTGAGAGTTGAGTTGTTTTTGAAAAAAAAATTAATGTTTATTTATATTTTGAGTTGTGGATTAGTCTCAATTATTCATTTTTTCTCTCTTTCTATAACAATAATCTAATTCCTAAAAATCTCCTTCCAAATTCCTAAACATTTGCTACCCAAATAAAAATGATTTTTTTTTTATTTTTTTATTTTTTATTATTTTATTTTTAGCCATTTTTTTTTAATAAAAATATGTTTTTTAAATTTTTTTAAACAAAAAAATTGATTTTTTTTTCTCAACAGATTTACATCTCCGAATATGACTATAGTTGAATATGACTATATGTGACTATGTAGACATATTCTTTCTTTATATTGCAATTTTTTACATTTTCAACTTAAAATTCCAATTATATAGTGTGGTATAGTCATGTTTCCCAAATTATATAAAACTACGAAGATTCCCTATTGTTTACGAAAATAATTCAATCAAAATCCACACAAAAAATAACAATTTTGAATTTTGTTATTAGAAGTCAACTTGAAAACGAGAAGATAGAACATATTCGAATATGACTACAACCATATTCAACAGTAGTCATATACGAAAAATACATAAATATGACTATAGTCATATTCGAACATGACTATAGTCATATTCGAGCATGACTATAGTCATATTCGAGCATGATTATAGTCATGTTACTGCTGTTGTTCAGATCTGAAATTGTATTTTCAGATCTGAAAAAAAAAATGAAAAATACATAAATAAAGATAGAAAAATAACAAAAGAGAGTCATGGGGAGTCGACAACAACGACGATGGTGGCGGTGGTGAAGGAAAGAGAGTGAGAGAGGCGGCGACGGTGGTTGTGGTGGTGGACAAATCTAGAAAAGAAATAAAAAAATGAGAAAGATAATGAAAAGGAGAGAAAAAGCCTTACGTGAAAACGAAGGAGGAAGCGTCGGCAACGAGCGACGATGGTAATGGTTGTGTAGAAATCTATGTGGAGACGATGGTGGTCTAAAGAGAGATAAATCGAGAGAAACAACGAACACGAGAAAATAATAAATCACTAATCGAGTGAATCAACAATAGTCATATTCGAACCAGAGTAGTCACGATGCTGATGTTTCAGATCTGGAGAGAAAGTGCATAAAGAACTCGAAAATAACGAAAGGGGGGGAGGGGGAGGTGACAACAACGACGGTGAATGACAGAGAGAGTGGGGACGTGGCTACGGTGGCAGTGGTGGATAAATTGAGAAAAAAAACTGAGAAATCAAGAGAAAACGAAAAGGGAAATCTCCATGTAACGCACCCGACGAAGGGCGGCGACGAGGTGGGGGAGGCACCGCCACCACCACTTGTATAGAGGAGGGCCTCCCGCATTAGGTTGCGGCCGACCGCGGTTGAAAGATATTTTTGGCTCCGGCGGTGACGAGTGCACGAATAACGGTGGCTATGGTGAGTGGACTACGGCGGTGGTGTGAAAAAATGAAGGAGGGCGCCGGCGGTACACAGATCTGCAGAAAAACGAAAAAAGAAAAAAAAAAGAAGAGGAGAGAGAGAGAGAGAGAGAGAGAGAGAGAGAGAGAGAGAGAGAGAGAGAGAGAGAGAGTGAGTTATATCACGTTAAAAAACTTAATCACATAAGGACACTTTAGTCTTATCATGTCTGATTAGAGGGGTCTCACTAATTAAAAATAAAACTTGGATATAGGCAAAAGTCTCTAATAATCAATTGAGTTTAGTTCAAAATAGGCAAAATGTGTTTTGTAGTTCTGTAAGTTTGCTAGTTGAGAGTTTTAGTCCATTATGTTTCAAAATTAGAATTTTAGTCCTATAAGTTACAAAAGTTGAGAATTTTGGTTATATGACTTGCTATAACAGGTAATGTGATGGTTGGTTGAATGAGTTGGCATTTAAAATATAAAAATAGATAATTTAAAAATGAATTAGATGATGTGGCTAATGAGTTGGATGATTTTGGAGAAAAAAAAATAATCTTCAATGTCAAATTTACAAAAATAATGAGGAAATTTTAACATATTAAATATTAATTTATATATTTAATTTTTTTTGTTATATTTGCAATAAAGAATCACAATAAACTCATTGAATAAAATCTACAACTATATTTCTATTAAGGAAATAAGACTAACTAATGTTTAAATTAATATTTCTTAGTTTTTATTTGATAAAAGTAATAATTAAATTCATATTTATCTAAATATTTCAATTTTTCTTACAAATCTATACTTAGTGATTACAATGAAATTGAACCAACAATCAAATTCAACATAAAACCGAAAAAAAACATTTTATTAAACCTTGTTGTAAAGTTAAATGACATGCATTATCATAATTAGTATAAGAAATCAAATACACATTTACGAATTAACCAAAAAAAATAATAAAATATATTCAAAATCCTATTAAATTAAATGTCCAAAAAAGTATTCTAGAGCCTCCAAACATGAAATACATTATCAAACCAAGAGTAACAAATATCCATAACGAGTAATAAAATATAGTTAATTACTATTTTTATCAATTGAAAACTATGAAATATTAATTAAAAAAATAGTTACTACAAAAATGCTTATTTCATTCATCAAATAAAAATAATTTGATAGTATATTTTATTTTCCTCCAAAATTGTCCAATTCATTAGCCACATCACCTAATTTATTTTTAATCTATTTATTTTTATATTTTAAATGTCAACTCATTCAACCAATCATCACATTACCTGTTATAGCAGGTCATAGGACCAAAATTCTCAACTTTTGTAACTTACAGGACTATAATTCTAATTTTGAAACATAGTGGACTAAAACTCTCAACTGGGAAACTTACAGGACTAAAAAAATCATTTTGCCTTCAAAATATTTTCCATTTGAGGGGTATTGCATATTTCCCCTATAATTATTGAATATGTTTCTAAGAAATATTACTTTTTTAAGTGATAAGAGCAAAATTGAGAAAATGGTAAATTGTTCACAATCGAAATTTTAAATTGATAGATAATATGTAACAAGAAATATTATAGAATGAATTAATTAATTAGAAACAAAGGAAACAAGTAGGGGTGCAAGTTGGAACGGAAGTTTCAATTTCTGCAAGTTTCGATCTGAAATTTTTTATTTTGGAACAATTTTTTTCATTTCCGACTTCCGAAATTCCGAATTCCGATTTTTTCCGATTCTTTTGGATTTGAATTGGAATTATATAAAAAAAAATTGTAATTTCTGATTTCTGATCCAATTTATTTTCCAAAATTAATTCCAAAAAATTCCGATTTTCTTTCGAAAAATACACCTATAAAATATAAATAATATATATCATATAATAGGGCTTTAAAAAAAAAACAATAATTTGATTTAAGTTTTGTTTTAGACTTTGGAAAAATTGAATTGTTAATAGAAGTTTTATTATATATTATGATGTGATCTTTTTTTATTTATTTATCTGAACTGAAATTTAGTAGTTATTAGTTTTACTTTTATCGACGTTGATATTTTTATTTTTGGAAACTTATGAAATTTTCAGAAAAATTCCGCTAAGTTTTGATATTTTAAAACTTATTTGATTTCTGAATTTTTTTTCGAAATTCCGAAATTACCGGGTAAAATTTGGAATTAGAATGATTTTTTTATTCCAAAAAATTTGGAATTGAAATTGAAACTGATTTTGTACTTCCAATTTTTTTTTATATTTTTTCCGAAAATGCTAATTATGATTCGATTCATCCAACATTCACCCTTTAAAGTAAAGTATTAAAATGAGGGTAGCGATACGATGAAATTTTGACGAGTAAAAGTGGAAAAGGCCTAGACGGACAAAGTTGATACAAGTAGCCGACTTCTTCTGCCCGCATGGGTGTAGCTCAACTGGTTGCGGAGGTGGTAAGTTGGTGCAAGGTCCTAGGATCGAATCCTGGCAGCCGCAGTGTGGGAATTTCAACTCCAATGAGGATTGGTTTCTTGTGGGCACCAAGTCCGGGTTCGCTACCTTAGTGTGGGAATTTCAACTCCAATGAGGATTGGTTTCTTGTGGGCACCAAGTCCGGGTTCGCTACCTTAACGGGCCGTTGAATTACCATGATTTACATTCCTCCATCAATCCTTGTCGGGCCAAGGGATGGGGACCCTGGGGTGAGTGCAAGTAGCCGACTTCTACATACCATAACAAAGACTGATACATTATAGAGGATATTTGATATTTCTGATTTCTCCATCACAATTTCTTTCTTCTATTAAATTGCATATATATATAAAGGCTGCGGCTATATGCAAGACTAAACCCACTTGTGCAAGACCAAATTAAAATTTTTAATGTATAAATACTATAATACCCTTACTTGTTAAAAAAATAAAAAATTCAAAATGTGCAAGACCAAAAATTCAAAAACACAAAAAACTCTATCACAAGACAACAAAACCACAAGACCAACTTTCATCTTCTCCATCTTCCAAAACTCACAAGACCTTTCTCCTTCCTCCTCCATTAACCCACAAAACCTAGAAATTCAAAATCATCAAAACTCAACAAATCTTACAAATATGGCAAGTATGGAGTCAGAAGACATCAAAATAGAAGATTCTACGATGGAAGAACCCACGAATGTATGCATTTATGGGTTTTTTTAGCTAGCATATCGATTTTCCAAAAAAAATCCCGCGCAAACGAATTCGACATGTACAGGTCGAATTTTACAGGTAAAAATCGACATTTAGATGTCGATTTTGAGGTATGCAATTCGACATTTAGATGTCGATTTTGAGGTATAAAATTCGACATTTGAATTTGTGCTACAAATTCGACATGTCAATGTCGATTTATACCTATGAAATTCGACGCTTAAGTGTCGATTTGTAGCATAGTTTTTCGACACCTTGGTGTCGATTTTTGTTTTTTTCTCATTATTTGTATTTGGTCGTACATGAGGGAAAAAAAGCCAATTTAATTTATGGGCATACTTGTCATTTCATCTTAATAAAATAGAATCTTTTGGAATCTTTCTTTAATTTGGTCTTGCACAAGTGGAATGAGTATTGCATATAGCCGCAGCCATATATAAAATATGAAATACCGCTGGCATGGGTTTGCAAACGGCCAAACGGAGATGACTTTAATTAAGATGCAAATTATGTTCAGCTATCCAATGTACGTTTAAATTATGAAAAAACCTCTCATATTTGGATATCTATAAACACCCTCTTCAAATATGTATTGTCTTACATGTACATCCTTGCAGTTTTTTGTATCACATCACATAGTTGAGGAAGGTAGTTGCACTCAAACAAGAAGATTTTTTTTGTATTTGATCTTATCTCAAAAGATGACCATAATTTAACTTTTTAATAAATGATGTTTATTTGACCACATATGTTATTCTATGTATTTTACTCCCCCGTTTATTTTTGCATGTGAGTAAAACAAATAAAGTGTAATTTATAAATCAAATGATTAATTTATTTTGACATGTGAGTTAAACAAATAAAGTTTAATTTATACATAAAATTGACACTGAAATGATTATTACGGATTCATTTTTATAAATATTGTTTCAATTTTTCATTTTTCCTCTTTATTCCTCCACTCTTCCTTCTCTCTTAAGGTCTCGTTTGGTTGGTGAGATTACTCATGATTAACTAAATAATTAGATTTTGTTCGATATTTGGTATCTCCAATAACTTGCTGGGTCGACCCACAAATATTATATTATCATGACTTACGAGGCATGTTTTTTAATGGATATCGAAGTTCCAATAATATGATAGGTTTCATTAGATTATTTAATTTTATCTTGGCTGATCATATCTTGACAACCAAACGACGCCTAAGTTTAAAAAAAAACACAACCACAGAACCAGTTTGGAGTTTGGACCGTGAAGGCTTCACTTTTTTCTTTCTTTTCTTTTTCTATATATATATATAAAATTCTTTTTTATATTAGCAAATAACCAATCTATATAATATATAAAAGTTGAATTCCACACCTAATTGATTGACATTTGTCAATTTCAATTGGTGACATGTATTCAATTTCATCTCATGTGGCAAATTGATTGGTGAAAATAAATCATCAAAAAACATGTCACCATTTTCCAAAATTAAAAAGATATTTAATTATTTTATTATATATTTATATCATACCATTTATAAAATGCTCTAAATATATCAATTTTCTTGGAAAATCTAAATAAATTTATTTTTTTAATTTACTTTTAATAGTAATTAATTTAATTTGAATTTAGTTAAATTCAATTTAAAATCTTCCCTTATTATAATTGCATGATTGGTGGCGTTACGAAAATTTTGTATTTTAATTCATAAACTTGGTTTAATATATAAAAATTACTGCAGAATAAATCAATATTATACATTTTACATGAACATGAACAGAGAGTATTTTTTTTTTACTATTTTAATATTATATATTAATATTATCAGTTGACATTTGTCAATTTCAATTGGTGACATGTATTCAATTTCATTTCATGTGGCAAATTGATTGGTGAAAATAAATCATCAAAAAACATGTCACCATTTTCCAAAATTAAAAAGATATTTAATTATTTTATTATATATTTATATCATACCATTTATAAAAGGCTCTAAATATATCAATTTTCTTGGAAATTCTAAATAAATTTATTTTTTTAATTTACTTTTAATAGTAATTAATTTAATTTGAATTTAGTTAAATTTAATTTAAAATCTTCCCTTATTATAATTGCATGATTGGCGGCGTTACGAAAATTTTGTATTTTAATTCATAAACTTGGTTTAATATATAAAAATTATTGCAGAATAAATCATTTGATATTATACATTTTACATGAACATGACCAGAGAGTATGTTTTTTTTTTTTTACTATTTTAATATTATATATTAATATTATCAGTATAAAAGAAAGATACATGTTCGAATTTACTATATTGCAAAAATTGACACTATTTTTTTTCTTGCCATGCGTACAATAATATACTCTAAATTATTTACCATATTGAAAATTATACTACATGAATTTTATGTTATTATTTTAAGTCTTCATTTTTCTTCACTGAATCCAGTGACAATAAATTTTATGATTGATTTAACTTTTTTAATTATATACTAATAAAAATACAAACTTTCTCATGATTATACTAATAAATTGAATAACATAAGTTAAGTTTAATCAATTGATAAAAAAAAAATTGATTTTATATATATTTCAAAACATAACAATGTTATTCTAAATTGTTGGGACTAAATTCGTTTATTCACTTTATTTAATACCAAATATTATGAATATCAATTGTTTTGTTTAAAATGTATAGTGATCGTATATACTATATATATATTGTATTCCACTAATAAGTATTTCTCTTAACTCTGATAAATATAATTAAATACATATCTAGAGCAACTCCAACCCAAAAGTGTCAAAATGAGTTTGCAAATATTTATGTGATATTTATTATTTTATTTTGATATTTATCTAAATTTATTTGCTCCAACCGTAGGTATTAAATGGTTGTTAGTATTTCAGAATTTTGATATTGGAATACATGACTTCTTTGTCTCACTTACAAGTTATGTATCTAAATTAGTGAAATATTCTTAAGTTTTCTATTTCCCCATCATATATAATCAAATATATTTATTTGGTTAATTTAAAAATATAAAATATTTGTAAAATAAAATTATTTATTTTATAATGTTTATAAGAGTTTAATATCGATTCTATATATTCGACTGATTTACAGAAAAAATCAATTAATTTTTATTTTTCCATTTATTATTTATATAAGCATTTTATAGTGACTTTTGTTTACTTGAAATTTGATCATTTTTCATTAGCATCAACCTTTATGTTAGTTTCTAACATGTGGTTATACGTGTAAATCAATTTAAGTTGTATATTAACATGGATAAATTACGAAACCCTCCTGAACTCGGGCTAATTTAAGAAAAATACCCCCACGTATTCGTAATTACCAAAATTTCCCTAATGTTTGTTTCTGTCTTACATCGACCCCTTTACAGTATGACTTTTCATGGAATTTTTTTTATTACTTGGATATTCCCCGAAAAATGTTGATTCTACCCTGCACACGCAACATTTATTTATGGTACTTTCTAAAGACAAAAAATACCCTGAGGGGGACTTTACACGGAATCTTAATTTATTCTTCTTAAATAACACCTTCCCAACTTTTTTAATTACCTTTACCTCCCCTAAGGGTAATATTTGTATTTAAAAAGTAGGATAAAAGAAATGTCACGTTTACAAGGATAGAATCTACATTTTTTTGGGATACTACATGGAATAAAAAAGATTCCGTAAAAAATCATACCTTGAGGAGGTCGTGTAAGATAGAAACAAACATCACGGGAATTTCGGTAATTACCGATAAATGAGGGTGTGTTCCGTAAGTTAGCCAAAGTTCAGGAGGATTTCCATAATTTGTCCTATTAACAACGATTATTGTTCTTTTTACGTCTTAACGTATGCTTATACACTTATAATATTTTAATTAATTTTAATGTCAGTTTGATAATATAATTAAATATTAATTTCTAATATATTTAATATGTTTTTTTTGATGCTTCAGCTACCACATATATATAAGTTGATATAAAGGTTGTGAGATTGATATAATTCTTTTTGATACAAAATAATAGATCATTACAAAAAACATTGATTTAAAATTAGAATTAGGATTGTGATTAGTATTAGCATTAGAATTATGATTATAATTAATATTCTTTGAATTAGTAGTAGTATTAAAACCAGGATTAGGAATCAAATTAATATAATATTAGAATTAATAATAGGATTAGGATTATGACTATGATTAATATTAATATTAGAATTAATATTAAGATTATGATTATGATTAGTACTACAATTAGTGACATGTATTAGTATTAGGATTATGATTAGTATTTGGATTAGGATTATTATTAGAATTAAGATTAGAATTAGAATTAGAATTAACATTAGCATTAGCATTAGCATTATTAGTATTAAATTTATTAGGATTAGGATTATAATTATGATTAGTATTAGGATTAGGATTATGATTATGATTAGAATCATGATGAGTGTTATGAATAGGATTAGGAATATGACAACGGATTTGGATATTAATTATTACAATTACAATTATAATTAGCATTAGTACATCCCGATTAGTATTAACATAAAAATTAGTATTACCATTAGTACACGTAAATTAGCATTAACACTAACAATATTAACATATTAGTGTTAGTAATAGAATTAATATGTGTATTAGTATTAGTATTAATATTAGTATTAGTATTAGTGTCAGTATTAGTATTACTGTCAGTATTAGTAGTAGTATTAGTAGTAGTATTAGTATTAGTATTAGTATTAGTATTAGTATTAGTATTAGTATTAGTATTAGTATTAGTATTAGTATTAGTATTAGTCTTAGTGTTAGTATTAGTGTTAGTGTTAGTGTTAGTGTTAGTGTTAGTGTTAGTGTTAGTGTTAGTGTTAGCCATAGTGTTAGTGTTAGTGTTAGTGTTAGTGTTAGTGTTAGTGTTAGTGTTAGTGTTAGTGTTAGTATTAATATTAGTATTAGTATTAGTATTAGTATTAGTATTAGTATTAGTGTTGGTATCAGTATTAGTATTAATATTAATATTAGTATTAGTATTAATATGAATATTAGTATTAGTATGTGTATCGATATTGATTAGTATCAATATTAGTATCGATATTAATATCGGTAACAATATTGGTATCGGTATTGATATCAGCAGTGGTATCAATAAAGGCGCATACATCTTATCTCTATTGCGATATTTATAAGTTGTATTGTTGTTTGAGTAATGTGCATCACTTATTAAACGCCGTCAGTGATAAACTTATATGTTATTTGAATATCTACTGTGTTACTTCTCTGCTACCGTGTTTGTTGTTATGTTAGTTATTTTGCAAAAGATTGACATGGTGTAGTAGCTTGCATTCCTCGAAATATAGTAATACGATATGTCCAAGATGATGACACTGAATCTTCATATCGTGTTAGCGCACTTCACGATTTCTGCTTTGTAACATTTAATTGCATAACAGATGCTAAAACATTGAATCAAGGAATAGAATGTATTCTGATGTAATTTCCATCCT
>NW_012195010.1:180129-200194 GCF_000504015.1 Erythranthe guttata | reverse complement strand
GGTTCTTACTCGCAACGTCTGCAGCTGTTTTCTCCAAGCGCGATGAGCTTTCAGGTGAAGTTGATCCCTTTCGTGGGAGGGGTAATGGATGGCGAGAAATTATTAATTCATGGAGTGATGATGTAGAAACGAATGGTAATGTTAATATTCGCTCTAGTGTTGTGGAAGATGGTTCTAGTAAGCGTCGTTACGGGCGTCAAGTCGTGGATTTTGGTAGTGACAGCGATGATTCGATTCAAGCACCTTCGGCGAGTGATCATGCGTTGCCTAGTAGTGAAGTTGAGCCGATGGATGAAAAGGAGGAGGAAGATGATATTCCGCCGGGTGATGTTGAGATTGATACGAGGAGGCAAAAGAAAAATA
Source organism: Erythranthe guttata (assembly GCF_000504015.1). The sequence goes on along the minus strand of NW_012195010.1, from coordinate 199,831 downwards.
AGCCAATTAATTTGGACTTAGTTAATTTTGATAGTGTATTGACGGAAGAGCATTTGCATTCTATTCGTCGTTTATCTGGAGCGCCAAGTAATGTCGAGTTGTTGTTGCCTCAGAAGGGCGATCGTTTGTACCCGCCACCCAATGGGTTTCATACGGTATTTTTGACGTATTGGACGTGTACATCTCAGATTACACCGCATCCGACTTTGTTGAAGGTTTGCGAGGAATTTAAGATAGGGTATAGTAAGCTAACTCCTACTGCTGTTCTGATGTTCGAGGCGTTTCACTATAGAGTTGTTCGAGTAGGTTAGCCAGTAACCGTGAGTTTGTTTAAGGCGTTATTTACGTTACATCGGCCCAGTAAATTGCCTTTCTTTTGTTTTCATCCTCGCGTTCCCTACCAATTCTTGAAGAGTGTGAAGTTATCTTTGGGGGAATGGAAGACCCATTTTTTTTATGTGAAGGCTCCCACTTTCGATGTCCCCGTAGTTTGGAACTCTACGTGCGAGAGTTTCAAGATAACTGCGAATATGGTGAAGAGGATAGAAGAGTCTAGGTTGTGTGATGTGGAATTTGACCCGAGGGTTTTGATGCCAAAGGCGAAGGGTCAGCACCGTATATCCTATGAGTGATTCATTTATTTATTTATTTTTTTATTTATTTTTATTTTTTTGTAGTTCTTTGGTTGTATATACCCCATGTCTCTTATTGTTTGTTATCTTTTGTAGATGGGGGTATCACCTTTGCGGCACTTCGGGCTAAGGCGAATGGGATGTCGAAAAAGGCATCGAAGAAGGTTCCCGCCACGTTGGGAGGTTCTTCAGGTGGTTTGCCTCGTGAGACGGTCCATGTAGAAACTCCTCGAGTTATCGAAGACGACCGTAGTAGTGCTGGTGAAGTGGAGGGGCGTCCACCGACGAGGGATCGTGGCAAGGGAAAGAGGGTGGATACCGAGTATGTGGCTGTGCCTAAGCGTCCACGGGTAGACCCAGAGGAGAACTATGCTTTCCATGGTGGGGGAGGGAAACAGTTGTTTACCTATGGCGTGAATCGCGACGGTAAGGAGTCGTATTCGGATGTGTCGGACCATGATCTGCCTATGTTGAGTACCAAGGGATTCGTTCGGGAGTATGACCGTGCTCGGATGTCTGGTAAGGGCCCTTCTCACATGTTGGAGTTAGCCGGTGGGGACATATGTCGGGTGAGTCCTTGTTTATTTAAAACCAGATTAAATGTTACTTCCTCTATTCCTTGTGTAAATTTTTTTTTTTTTTTTAGTTGGTAGCGACTTGGAGATATCTCATGGAGCACGGTAGGAATGTGGAAGTTAGGAAGGAAGAGGAGCGGGTTCGAAGTCAGACGCGTGAGAATGAACTTCTAAGCCAGTTAGAGATAGCGCGGTCCGATCTTGCTCAACGGACGGAAGAGCTTGCTCAGAGGACAGAGGAGCTTGCTCGTAGGACATAAGAGCTCGAGGTTATCCGAGGTGACGCGAAGGCGTATAAGGATGATGTTCATAAGTTGAAAGAGTGCTATGACCAGCTCAAGGAGAAATACGAAGTCGAGAAGGCGACGGAGAAGAGGTTCCTCGCGACGTCAGGTGGTGCGGCTTATAGGGAGTCCATCGTGGAGGAAACCAAGCTTAGCTTCCGAGGTAGTGATGAGTGTGCTGCTATGATTGAGGAGCATGCGTTGGCTGTGGTCTATAAGCCATTAGTGCGTGCTTGTCGCAAATATCTTCGCGATGCGGGTGGTATCAGTGAGAAGGTGATTCGAGGGATGGAGGCTGGTATCTCCGATGAAGAGGATGATGAGGTAGATGTCGACGAAACAGGCACAGAGCTAGTGGATGATATGGTTGCTGATGATCCCACTGTGGGGGCGTCTTCCGCCCGTGGTGGGGGAGTTTAGATTTATTTGCTAGGATAGTTAAACTTTTTTTTTTTTTTTGCTGATGTAGATGGGTATGTCCTCTACTATTTCGTTTGAATTTCTTCCTTGTTTGACATTTGAAGTTTGATATCTTGAATTATTTATTTTGACATTGTCAAGAGTTAATGCGCTGCTTATATGTATTTACATTTAGCATTGTACGCGATGTACTTGAGGAGGGGATCAGTCTCCCAAGGTTTTTGTTAAGGGTCGTGCCTTTGTTCGGACCGCTTGAGTCTTAAATATATTTGTCCGTGGCCACGTTTTAAAAGTAGCACCTTGTGAAACAAATAAAGGGACTTAGATAATCCAGCTGGCCAGGCTATACGGATTATCTAAATCTCTCTAGGTGTTTGTAGGGTGGTATTGAATTGGTCTCATGGTAAGAGGTAATTTGTATAGATGTAAATGCGCAGATAGTAAAGCGAAAATTATGATTTATTCAATGATAGCAAAGGAGAATTGTTACAGGCCTATGTGAGGCGAATGTAAGTAAATAGCTAATGCGATAGGCCTACGTGAGGCGAAGGTAAATAACTACTGCTAAAGCAAATAAATCGACTCGATAAAATTTTTTTCTAAGTGATTGTACTACACTTGTTCTTCTTCCACGTCTTCCTTGTACTCGTTCGTTTCGCTGTGTTGATGGTAGACTGAATTCCTTTGGTGTCTCTATGCCTGTCAAGTATAATTGAGAAAAAAGGAATTTTGTTTAAACATTTGTATTGAAGACTTAGTAATTGAAGCTGAGGTGATGTGCACTGCGATTTCACGTACCCTTCTACGGGGATGGTTTTTCTTCCTCGCACTTCGAGATATGAAATCAACTCGTGAGTTGCTGTGATTTGCTGTGTGATCATGCCTGTTAGATGGAATTATTTTATCACGTTAGTAAGAGTAAACAAGAGCATACGTGTGTTGTAGTCTAGTGGAAGTATTGTTACCCTTGGCGATGTGGTATGGGGTGTCTTCACTCTTTGGGCCATTGATTGAGCAATATGCATCCTCTCGTAATTGTTTTGCAATCTGTAATAAGATGGTGAGATGTGAATAAGAATTGCTGATGTAAATAAATTTACTAGCCCCCCAGCTTAGGTAGGATGTTAACGCACCTCGTTATGTAGTAGAAAATTTCCAAGCATGTAGAAACAGCTTTACAAGACGAGTGACGTGGAAGATCGCGGAGCCTGCAGGGGTAACAATTTGTAAGTAACTTTCATATAGGAGGGGTATGGGTGGTGACTTCAACGAATCTTAAGTAAGGTAGATGTATACCTTAAGCGTAGAATCGTTTGAGGTTCCCTATATTCCATGTTCTGGGTATAGGGTGGCCGTCAATGTTCTCGAGGCGATATGCTCCAGCGTTGACCACTTTTGTGATTTTATATGGTCCTTCCCACTTTGGGTCGAGCTTACCGATGGGGTGAGAGGCTTCAGCTTTTCGGATGACTAAATCTCCAACTTGAAAGGAGCGAGGGCGGACCTTTGAGTTATAGACCTTGGCCATGCGTGATTTATACATCTGTTGTCGGATGTATGCAATCTCGCGTAGCTCATCTACGAGGTCTAGGCTTCCCCGCATAGCTTCTTCATTAGCTGCCGGATCATAGTTGGTGATTCGCCAAGATGGTTCTCCGATTTCGACGGGTGCAATAGCCTCTGTTTCGAAAGCTAGATTGAAGGGCGACTCTCCGGTTGCTGCTCGTGAGGTTGTGCGATAAGCCCATAGTGCGTTAGGCAATTCTTCCACCCACTTCCCTTTGGCACTTCCAAGCCTTGTTTTAAGGTGTTGGATTATGGTGCGATTCGTGACCTCCGTCTGGCCGTTAGCCTGTGGATTGGCTACGGATGTGAAAAACTGTTTGATGTCCAAGCCGAGGCACCAATTCTTTACTTTGTCACCACAAAATTGGGTTCCGTTATCTGAGATAATGGAACGTGGGATCCCAAAGCGACACACGATGTTCTTCCATAGGAATTGGATGACTTCTTCTTCTCGGATGCGTGCTAAGGGTTCAGCCTCCACCCATTTGGTAAAGTAGTCCACTACTACAATGAGGTATTTACGTCCTCCTGTGGCGGGCGGGAATGGTCCAACTAAATCCATTCCCCATTGGGCAAAAGGGATGGGGCTGTCAATCGGTTGCATTAATGCCGCTGGTAAGTGAGGGATATTGGCATGCTCTTGGCAGGGCTTACACTTCTGGACTAATTTCTTCGCGTCTTCATGTATCGTTGGCCAATAGTAGCCTTGCCTCAGTAGTTTGAGAGCTAAGGTTCTCCCGCTCAAGTGATTGCCGCAGATGCCTTCGTGTACTTCTCTAAGTACGTAATCCGCTGTGGTCGGGTCGAGGCACTTGAGATAGGGGAATGAGAACCCTCGTTTGTACAATTCTTCTCCCACTATGACGAAGCGAGCGGCTCTCATTTTTACCTTTCGTGCTTCAGTGGGATCCGTTGGAAGTTCTCCCTTCTTGAGATACTTCAGGATTGGAGTGAACCAGCATGGTTCATCCTCCTCGGTGTACTGTACTTCAGTGGGTGAAGTTATCTCAGGCTGAGGTGAGGTGAGGAGCGTCACCTTCCGACTTCAAATGCTGGCCATGGAACTTCCAAGCCTAGCTAATTTATCAGCGTGGATGTTATTGGAGCGGGGCACTTGTTTAATTTCGTAGCTCTCGAACTTGGATAATAGAGTGTGTGTGAGAGCTAAGTATTTGGCCATGGTGTCTTCTTTGGCCTCGTAAACTCCGAGTACTTGGTTAACGACGAGCTGAGAGTCGCTTTGGATTAGGAGCTTGCGCGCTCCGGCTGCTTGGGCGAGGCGGATTCCCGCTATCAGTGCTTCGTATTCAGCGACGTTGTTTGAGGCTGTGAATTCGAATCGTTGAGCATATTCGAACTCGTCTCCGTCAGAGTTTGTTAGGACGATACCCGCTCCACCTCCTGTGGCAGTGGAAGATCCATCGACGTTGACAGACCAAGTAGGTAGAGAGGTGCTTTCTTCTACTGAGGTCATTTCGACTAGAAAGTCAGCCAGTACTTGCGCTTTGATAGCGGGGCGGGGTTTGAATTCGACCCCATATTCACTTAGTTCTATCGCCCATTTTGCTAATCGCCTGGATGTCTCGGGACTCCTTAATATCTGCTTCAGAGGATAATTGGTGAGAACCACCACTTGATGTGACTGGAAGTAAGGTCGAAGCTTCCGAGCTGCGTTGATAAGGGCGAGAACGAGTTTCTCCATGTTGGTATAGCGTTGCTCGGCTCCTTGGAGGGCGCGGCTTATGTAGTATATGGGTTGGTGGCCTTTTCTTCCATCTCGGATGAGGACTGCGCTAATGGCATCAGCTGAGGTAGCTAAGTACATTAGAAGGGTGTCTCTGGGCTGAGGTTTTGTGAGCAAGGGTGGTGATGCGAGATATAACTTTAGCTCAGTGAAGGCTTTTTGACATGCCTCGTCCCACTCGAACTTTTTTCCTCCCCTTAAGATCTTGAAGAAGGTGAGAGCCTTGTCTGCTGACCTAGAGATGAACCTATTCAGAGATGCCAAACAACCATTAAGCTGTTGGACTTTCTTGATAGATGTTGGTGGAGCCATTGAGGTGATTGCTTCGATTTTAGCAGGATTAGCTTCGATTCCCCGCGTATCCCAAAAATTTACCTCTCCGAACTCCGAATGAACATTTGAGGGGGTTGAGTTTCATCTTATATCTTCGTAAGGTGGCGAAACACTGATCCAAATCGGTCAAGTGGTCTGATACCTTGACACTTTTGACAAGCATGTCGTCGATATACACCTCCATATTTTTACCGATCTGATCTGCGAACATTGTGTTCACTAGACGTTGGTAGGTGGCTCCTGCGTTTTTTAACCCGAAGGGCATGACTTGATAACAGTAGATGCCTTGGTCAGTGATGAAACTAGCCCTCTCTTTATCTTCTGGCGCAAGTAAGATCTGGTTATACCCTTGGTATGCATCGAGGAAGCTGATGAGCTCGCACCCCGAGATTGAATCGATGAGTTGATCGATTCTAGGTAGAGGAAATGGATCCTTAGGACAAGCTTTTGTTGAGGTCAGTGAAGTCTACGCATAATCTCCACTTGCCACCCGGCTTGGGAACGAGTACTACGTTCGACAGCCATTCAGGATACTGAACTGGTCGTATGTGGCCCGCTTCAAGGAGTTTTGCCACTTCCGCTTTGATATGCTTGTTGCGTTCGGGACCAAATGTCCGTTTCCTTTGTTTGTCTGGCTTCAACCTTTTGTCGACGTTGAGCCGATGCAGAGCTACCTGAGGAGGAATGCCCGACAAATCTTGGGCTTTCCATGCGAACACATCTCCATTGTGCCGCAGGAAGTTGATTAGCTGCTGCTCTGTGGTTGGATCTAGATCGGATCCTATTGGTATGAGCTTGGAAGTATCTCCGGGAGTGAGCTCTATGAGCTTAAGCTCTTCGACGGCTGCTAGCTTGATGCTGTCATCTGGTACACTGATAAGGATTTCTTTATTATCCTCAATGATAGCGTTGACCCACTTCCGTTTGTCGGATTTTTGGGTGTCGTCTCCCCTTCCGGACGGTTTAGGCTTCTTGGAAGGTTCTCGTAGGGCCCTTGCATAACACTCTCGGGCGAGACGTCTATCTCCGAGTACTTCCCCCATTCCATAGGGAGTAGGGAATTTCCACTTCTGATGGTAGGAGGAAGGCACTGATTTGAATGTATGGATGCTGGCCTCCCTAGGATGATGTTGTAGGGGGATGGCTTGTCGACGACGAGCAATTTGATTAGCTTGGTGATTCGACAAGGGTCTTCCCCTAAAGAGACGGGCAGCTCCACTTCTCCCATGGACAAAATGCCCTCTCCTATGAATCCTTTCAGGGGCGTGGAGATAGGTCTAAATCGGGCATTATCTATGCCCAACTGCTTAAAAGCATGGAGGTATATGATGTCAGCTGAGCTCCCACCGTCCACTAATATCTTCTTAACCAAGAAGTTCGCCATCGTTGTTGTTACTACCAACGCATCGACATGATCTTCATCTGGGCCTTCAAGGTCTGAGGAGTTGAAGACTATGCTATGATCAGGTCTTCGTATTTGATAGATACGTGCGGATGGGGAAGCACGTTCTTGATTCATACGTGCTGATCGAGCGAGGGTGCGTCTTGCATTTTGTGAATCGCCACCCGCTGGTCCTCCGGAGATAAAGGAGATGATTCCCCGGGTAGGTTGGTTATCGTTGTTATCTGGGTCGCGTCGATGACCCCCCTCGTCTCGTCTTTGCTGTTGATCTCGATTGTTATCTCGGCGTGGAGAATCATCACGGCGCTTATTTCGAGGCTTATCAATGTATTCGCCTAAGTGGCCTTGCTTGATCAGCCTCTCAATCGCCACTTTGAGTTGTGCACATTCCTCAGTAGTATGTCCTCTATCTTTGTGGAATCGACAGTAGCGATCCGATTTTTCTCGCTTTGCATTTGGCTGCATAGGACGTGGAGGCTCTGCTAAACCTTTTTGTTCTATCACGTGAAGGATTTCAGTGAGGCGAGTGTTTAGCGGAGTGAATCTGTTATAGGAGGAAGATGGTTGACCTTGAGGTGGAAGTGGTGGACGTCGATCATCCCGCCTCCTATTGTCCTGACGGTCATCTTCCCTTTTCCTTTTAGAAGGAGCATGGGTAGAGGCTTCCTCTATCCGGACGTATTTTTCGGCTCGATTCAGCAACTCCTCTAGGTTTCCTGGGGGTTTGCCTGCGATGGATTCTTTGAATCTACCCGGCTTCAAGTTCTGCTGCATAATCCCGGAGAGCATGTCTTGCCCTACGCTGGGAACTTCGTGGACGGCCTCTACAAAACGCTTGATGTAGTTGCGGAGCGTTTCGTTATCTCTCTGTACCACAGAGAAAAGGTGAGCTAGGATCTTGGCATACTGCTTGTTGATGGCGAATTGGTTGGTGAACCGAGTTGACAGTCGAGCGAATGTGTCAATCGACCCTATGGGTAGAGAGTTGAACCAATTCATTGCTGTCTTTGAGAGAGTGGTGCGGAACATTTTGCACATCGCAGCATCCGTCGGGCCATATAAATCCGCCATGGCGCTGAATTTCTCTATATGCTCTTGTGAGTCGGTGGTCCCTTCAAATTGAGGTAACCCCGAGATTTTTACTCCTTGAGGTAATACCTCGTTGAGGATGTCTATGGTGAAGGGACTGCGTCTTATTGGGACGGGCATTCTCTCATCTATTGGATTATTCGGTTGGGGGAAAAGATTTTGGCGAGACATTCTGCTGTTTACCTCGCCTTCTCCCTCATTAAAGAGAGGGACTCTCTGTGGTGACGCATTCCCCCGTGGGGGTGAGCGCTGACGCTGCTGTCTGGGCTGTGCCCGTCTGTGATTGGTAGATAGCTGCACTCGGGACCGTGGGTCCGAGGTAAAGGAGGAGACACTTATTTGATTCTGGATTGGCGGTGGGGCCACAGGTGGCACTATAGGTGGAGCTGGCGCTGGTATCGCATTGGGAGCGTTTGCTCCCATCGTAGCGATATATTGAGTTACGGCCTCCATGGCGGCGCGAGTTGAGGCTTCTGCTATCATGCGTTGGAGCGCGTCCTCGGTTATTTGAACCGTTCGAGGAGCAGGGAGTGGTGGATTGGCGAGTGGTGGGTCTCGAGGAGGGATCACCTGAACCTCGCGAGGTGGATCCGCAGCACGTGGAGGAGGTGGCTCTGCGGCACATGGAGGAGGTGGCATGCCAGATCCTCCACGGACTGGGAGGTTATTAGCTGTGTCATTTTCTCTCCGAGCAGACGCCTCAGGAGGATCTTGTTGGCTACGTGATCTGGTTTGCATCTTTCACACAGACGGCGCCAAAATGATGATGCTAAAATGTAGATCACCTAGGGTAGTGTAGAAAATGAGCTGGGAGAGCAAAGCGGATCAGTAGCTTGACAACTTGATGATCCTGAGGTTCCTGCGAAATGAGCACACGTAAACTAAGCCGGGGTTGATCCGGCTGAAACCCCTCCGACGCTCAAGTCAGATGTACGGATCGTAAAGATAGTAGAGAGAATAAAACTCTGGATCAATTGTGGATAATTAGAACGTACCTTTACAAATGAGTGAAACATCTATTTATATGTCGTTGATTGGGTTGAGTTTACTTTGTTGGGCCCAAGCCTTACTTTGAAGGTGCTTGGGCTTTCGTGTAGTGGGCCCAATTGTAAGTGATTGGGCTTTTCGTGTATTGGGCCTAATTATTAAATAAATTAGGGCCCATTGGGTCGGCCCAATTAGGTATATCACATAAATTATTGTTTTTTAATTGATATGGTTTTTCACGACATTACCAGACAAAACAAATTGTTTACCACCATTAATAGCTATGCTATTCTACAGATGAATGTATACATATTTTTCAATGAAGATGTAGTCATCAAACATGCACTAAAGAGATAATATATATGATTAATTTAGATAAAAAATGCTATTATGAATGGAAGGTTGTACCATACAATAGAAGCCCATGCACCAAATTTGCCTTCTCGAATACTCTTCTAGCTTTGATATCAATTAGAGCCAATAATTTTCTGCATCACTCTTAGGCTTTTTTGGATACATTTCATGTTCCAATACATCTTCGGTTCTCCAAAGAAATCGTATATATGGTGTAGATGAAAAGGTTCTTTGTGATGATATAATTTCAGTGTTCATGCATTTCCTATTGAATAATATGTACTAAGTAACTTATAGAGTAAATGAATCGATGGGTTTTACTTTTCATCATGCTTCTTTCATTAATTATTTGATTAATTAATAGACTAAATGCATCAGTTTCATCTTCCGGCACCATGCATTTCATATTTCTTCAGTTTTATCTTTCCTTTGCATTTGCTTAATTTTATCTAAGAGCAACTCCAACCCACAAATATCAAAATAAATTATCAAATATTTATTTGATATTTTATATTTTAGTTTGATACCTAATTAAATTTATTTGCTCCAACCATAGATATCAAATAGTTGATAATTAGAAATAAATAATGTTATTTTATATTTTAATTAACACATGTCATTTTCTAATTGGCTATTTAGGTGGTTAAGTTGTGTAACTTCTAATTGATATTATTTCTTCCGGATGTATTTTTACATCCCAAAAATTAAAATATCAAAATAGAAACCCATTTGATAACTCCATTGGAGTGGAAATTTTCTAATTTAAATTATCAAAATAGTAGTTAATGATTTTGATAACCCATTTAATAACTCCATTGGAGTTGCTCTAATATAATATATAATGCATGCATTTGTAACTACGAAGTTGGTATTATTAGTTTTATAAGAAATATCCAATTAACAATTAATTAATATATATTATAAAAACATAGAAATAATGAGATGGCGGTTACAATTTATTACATTAATTTGTAACCAACGGACATACACCTTTGGCAAATTATTTATCATATTACATTATTATTTGTATTACTAAATAAATAAGTTTCTTTGTAATGGACATTTACCGTATTACCCTTAAAAGAGATCTTGACCAAAGGGCAATTTTGGACACACAAAAAAGGGAAGAAACATCACCAATTATTCACACTTTTATAGATAGTATAATAAATATAGATTAACATTCACATGTCCTAATCTATCATGTCATAAATTAAAACACTCAACCAAGTAAGCAGAAGTAATATTCTTATTCATATCACGGCTCACAACAATTACATTCATCTTAAAGAGTCCTTTCTCGAGGTACCCTTTTCATATGAATACATCATTCTTAGTTCAAATGAACTTACCAGCCTCAAACACTAGCCTAAATTCGGCCTTATTCAACAGCGAGCCGGACACTAGGTTCTTGCGAATGTCCTAGACATGCAACACATCCACAAGTGTAAGCTCTTTGCCTGAAGTCATCTTGAGCACCACCTTTCCCAATCCTACGACGTTTGAAGTAGCAGAATTCCCCATGTAGAGTTTTCTTGCATTGATAGGTTTGTAGCTCGAAAAAATACCTTTCTCGGAGCAGATGTGGTGAGTAGCTCCGGTATCCACCCACCACTCTCTAGGGTTGTCAACCAAGTTAGCTTCGAAGACCATGGCCGTCAAGTCCATGTCGTTCTCGTTCTTGTCTCCGACCATATTAGCTTGGTTCTTCTTTTCTTTCATGGGTTGGCGACAGTATCTTGCAAGGTGGATTGGCTTCCCGCCATTGTAGCAACTTCCCTTAAACTTCTTTGCCTTGTTAAAATTGTGTAAAGATTTTTTTTTTTTTTACTGTTTGCAGGGAACCTTGTCTACCACCAACTGATTCGTACCGTAAGAAAAAGACGCGAAAAACCCTGTGTGAGAAGGGCAAGAGCAAACCGCTTGCCCACGGACAATGGACACGTACATGTACACGGCTCAACAAACGTCTTTCCTCATCAGCCGCCATACCGACTCCCGTGTCGACTCTATCCATTCCTCCATCGGTCCCATCGACCATTAAAGCCGGTGGTTCGAGCAACCAACCAGACCCAAATATTTAGAGGTCCAGAAATACTGGAGTTGATTATGGAATTTGATAAGGACATTGTTTATCGAATTTTGTCCAGAGGTGCGAAGCGCGACAGAGATTTGAGAGTTTAGAATCACACGACCACATTGGAGAGTTAGGATAGGGCACCATTTATTACTGAGGTCGTGGAAAGAGATGTAATTTAGCATTTTGACAATGTTGGTATCATCTTAACTTTAGTCCCATTATCTACAAATCTAATGTTGTTAAACATTACAAAAACAGTTCTTCAGAACAAGAATAACATGATTTGATTGCTAAAGTAAAAATTATTTTCATCGAAAAGCAAACCAACATCATTTTATTTTTCAAATTTTTTTTCTGAAGTATCTCTTTCACGGAACCTTTAAACATGAATTAACTATTGCAACATTGTTTCCCCTTCTAAAAAATAAACAAACATTATTGTTATTTTTGAAATTTTCCCATGAAACATCATTTTCCATAGTGGACAGCTATTTTGAAAATCGAAACTTTCCTAGTTCAATACCTATTATTTGAATACCACATTTTATCTCATGTTTTCCAATTTCCTTTTAGGTTAATACCAGAAAGTATAACAATAACCCTTACCGAATAATACAATTACACAAAAAGTAAATCATTTTCCTCATTCTCATTTGTTAAAGACCAAAAAAAGAGAAAATAAACCCTTCCCCTCTCCCAAATCAACTAACGCACCAGTCCACCACTGTCTACATTGTTGGGAATCAGGCACGTCTACGCAGCGGAAAATAAAAATTTTATATGAAAACAAGTTTAATCATATATATACGTACTCGACAATAGCAATTAATTGCGTACCTTAATGCTTCCACCGAAATTAAAAGACAACATGCATATTATTAATTCGATAATTAAATCAAGTAGCATGTTCGCAGTAAATCACGAATCGTACATTAATAATCACATAATGAAATTCATGAAAAACCATACTGCAAATATCAACAATTAACTTAATCATATTAAATTAAAACCTAGTATAAAACGGATCCGAAAAATACCTCTTGAAGCGTGAGGCGAATTCTCGAATTGAAGCAAACTGCCACATAAATCAATATGTGCAGTCGGAAGGAGCGGCGGCGATAGACGCGCGAGCAGCGGTGGCGCGTGTGAATTACGCGCTGTCTTCGGACGGCACGTGAAGGCGCATGCGGCGGCTGTACGGCGAGTGCTTCTCGGCGATTTGCCTCCTTCGTCTTCCTCCTCTCGGATTTCACCTCGTGTATCGAGTTCTACTAAATACGTGGGACTAGACACGCAAAAGTCAGATTAAACGGAAGAATAAAACTAAATAAAAGAACTACCGAGGAGAAGCGGCGCGTGGGCACCGATTTCCGGAGACGGGGCGACGACGACGGTGGAGATGGCAGCGGACGTGAGTGGAGAACGACTAGGATTTCTTGTCTTTGTACAAGACCTATAAATCTTGTATTTATAGTATCTTGTATATAAGCCCTAACGGACTTAAGTTGGACCGGGACCAACAACTTACATTTGTCAGTTTTTCTTTGCTCGTTTCTCATAAACCAATGATTGGAAAATTATAACAATTATATTTTCGAAATCATTGAAATGTCCTTGTCATTGCGAATGCCAAATCTCGATTTGCAATTTCTAAAACTGGAAACCCTAATTCAGTGGACTTGCTAAATTTGAATACTTCCCAATTTAGAAAGTTCACTAAGATGTTCGCCTAGTTCTTTCTTTTTCCTATTCTCATTCATAATTCCCAATTATGAATGTTGGACTCAATCGTATTGACTTCCAATCATGCAAAGATTAAACATTTTTATCTTTGACCGTTTATTTAAAGAACTCGAGTGCACGAGCAATGTGACCCTCAATGGTTCAGGTGTAAGCTAGCCGTGGGTCCACAACTCTTTGTGGTTTGAACTCATCCCTAGAGTTATAATTAAGATGAAGTTCGTTTCAACTTAATCACGCAACGAATCAAGATTGGTGTCTAGCAACTACGCATCATGATTCCCTAGATACAAATGAAGTGCCTGCAAGAACCGTGTGATATAGTTAACGTACAGTACGATCCCTTCGATTCATATGTCCCGATTGAACTAGAGGCATTGGTTCATCGAGATCTCCTTTGTAGCTCAATAACTGTGCGATCGTTCTAAGTGTTGTAAAGGAACTTGTATCGAAAAAGATGAGGCTTCCGGAGTGTGCAACAATAGTAGACCTCAATGAGCAAAGTAGTGCTATCCTTTCAAATAAAATCCCACCGAAGCTTAGAGATCCGGGGAGTTGTACCATTCCATGCACAATAGGTACAAGGTATTTTGGGCGGGCATTGTGTGATCAAGGGGCGAGCGTAAATTTAATGCCTTTATCAATTTATGAGAAATTGAATTTAAGAGAAATCAAGCCCACTTCCGTGACCTTGCAGCTAGCCGATAGATCTTTTACACACCCTTTAGGTATAGTGGAGGATGTATTGGTCAAGGTAGATAAGTTCATACTCCCGGCCGATTTCCTAGTACTAGACATAGAGGAATATGAAAATATCCCCCTTATCTTCGGACGCCCCTTCTTAGCAACCGGTAGGTCAATTATCGATGTAGGAAAGAGAGAGCTAAGAATGAGTGTGGGGGAAGAAACAGTGATCTTCAAGGTGTACCGGGTGGATGAAAAGCCTATTACGGCTAATGGATGTTATCTTCTTGATGAGGTAAGTGATTCTAAACTTTTTCCTGTTAAATTACATGATTTAAATTTTTTTGTGGATACTAATGTGCATGTAGGAGAACAAAAGAAAAAGGTTGAGTTGGTTACAACACCTACTCAAAACACCGTGATAAAAGACGATGTTGGCAAGCCTCATGACATCAAGAAGAATAAATTCAAGGGCATTCCTAAGCGAACCAGTCGAAAGAAGAATCGGATCAACCCATTTATTCAAGACTTTCTCCAAAAGGAAGTAAGGAGATGGGTTCAAAAGCTAAGGAATTGAAGAGCAGGAACAAAGTCTGGCTGAAGACTGTAAACTTAGCGCTTCTCAGGAGGCAACCCGAGATTTTTGTTTTTTTTTTTATTATTATTTATTTTTCTTGTTTTATTCTATTTATTTATTTTATAAGCATGCAAGCTAACAGTTTAAGCATATTTTTAAGTTTCAGGTCAAGAAATTGCAGCTCTGGAGTTCACACGGCCGCACCAAAAAAAAGCTTGAATCCCGCACGACCGTGTGAAAAATCGGGGAAGCTACTGTCCGATTTTGGCTTGGGGCGCGGCCGCGCGAGAAAAACACTATAATCTCACACGGCCGTGCGAGAAACAGACAACTACTGCCCCAATTTTGCAATTCGCACGGCCGTACGAAAATCAGTTCAAAACTGACACGGCCGTGCGAGGTGGATAGAAGCACAATAAAAAGCGAAAATTTCAACAGCTCGGACATGGCCAAGACGACTAATTCAGGTGTATTCTATCCTTAAACTTCGTGTTAATTACATTGAGGGCAATGTAAATTTTAAGTTTGGGGGTGAATAATTACTTGTTTTTATGTGCTTTAATTTTTTTAGTTTGCATGCCTTAGGATTTTTTTTTATGTTTAGTTGTTTTGGTTTATTTATTGCTTTCGAAAAAAAAAAGATAGTGATAAATGCGTCGATGAATCATGATGATGAAAGATGGTTGATGTTTAATGATGAAATTGCTTGCTTTATCTTGATTGTGATTGAATTTTGGTGAGCTTTTGCTTCAAAGTGTCGTAGGAAGGAGTCATTGTTAGGAATCTCGAATTATGCCTTGCTTTGGTTGAAAGTTTTGTGTTTTAAAATTTGAGTTAATTTATGCTATATCATATGCTATTCGGTTCTAGAATTTGCCTTAGGAATTTACAAAGTGAAATATTAAATTGTTGAGCAATTTGGGAAGTGATTTGGGCCATCTTTGAACCGTTTGAGCCTTTCAAGCCTACCTTTAAATTTTTATCATTCGAACCTTGATTGAGCCTTGGAGAAATGGTGTTCTTTCTTTTAGAAAAATAAAGTGGGTAGATTAGATGGAGATTTCTTGATAAATTATCCCTTGGAGTTTAGTTGAATATTTGTTACGTTTTTCGTCTTCTTCATATAAAAAAAAAAAAGAGAAAAAAAAATAATAAAAAAAAAATAGAAGAAGAAGAAAGATAGAAGGGGAAGAAAGGACTTGAGAAATATTTATAGTAAAAACTCGAACCATCATGTTAAGAACAAAAGTGGAGACTTTTGAACTTTTAACAAATCGAATTAGGTTATAAGTCCTTTGAGGTGAAGCAATAATTCCAAAAGCTAAATCCTAGCAAAACACCTCTAGTCAAGAACGAGAGTTAAAAATTCCGTCAAGTACAACTCTTAGTGACTAATTGTGAGATGAAAGGAGAAGAGTAGCCACTTTTACCCATATTTTCTACCTTGTACCAAAAGCCCAACATTTGAAAGCCAAAAAGTCCCAATGATCCCAATAGCTCAATTATTTGATACTAGCCGACTAAAGAAATTTGGTGAGTCTTTGGAGTTGAATATTATTATAAGTGTAAATTTTCTCAATTTTCAATGTACAAATATGGGATACTTGAAGCGATAGCATGGTTTGTGGTTTTTGGCAAGAATGAGTGAATACGTATCTTTGAATTACGAGCTTGTAAATTTTTAAGAATTGTCATGATAATTGCAAGTTCTGAAAACTTGAAGTTGACCATTAATCTATGTGATGAGAGGCATATGTTGAAAGTGTTGCTTTGATAGTTGCTAGTTTTCGCTTGAGGACAAGCAAAAGTTCAAGTTTGGGGGTGTGTTGAGTGTGTATTTCACACTCAATGTATACTTTCTTAAGAGGATTTTTGTATACTTTTATTGATTTAATCATGCTTAATGAGTGGTTTATTGTATTTTAGGTACAACTTGACGATTTGGAAGTTTCAAGGACGAAACGAGCCAAAAAAGGTCAAAAACGGGCAAAAACGGAAGAAAACAAAAATGCTGAAAATTGGCTGAAAAATGCCCGCGCGGCCGTGCCAAATTTAGCCTATTTTTGGCACGGCCGTGCCAACTGCAGAAGTTGGGCAGAAGGTTTCGGTGATTCTCGTGCGGCCGTGTGAGATTTTGACTGATTTTCGCGCGGCCGTGCCAACACACGCTGGAGACAATTTTGGACTTTTAATCACACAAGGAAACCTAGAATCACCTACCAAGTTGTGACATCTATTTAAGGGCAAACCAAGCACGAATTAAAGAACTTTGGACACAACCTTGGAGCGGGAGGAGCGAGAGAACGAAGAATCGAAGACGGAGAATTGACAAATCTTCATCACAATTCTTCCTTTATCTATCTTTTCTTAATCTATGTCTTTTTATATTTTTATTATGTTTTCCGTAGAGAACATGAGTAGCTAAGTTTTTAATCTAGGATTTTGTCGGAACTCTATATGGGGATGGTGAACCCGTTTTCTCGAGATTATGCAATTATGATTTTATGATTATTTCTTATACATGTTATGATTGTTAGTGCATGAACTTGATCAATTTATCTGCTTTATCTGTGATTATTGGGATTGACTCGACAGAGCTATTTTGATAATTAGACGGTATGTATAAGAACCTTCGAGTAGTTTTCACCGGATGAGTGTGTCAATTGCATGTGGTGTCGTAGACATACAGATATCACCTTAGGTAGCCATTTACGAGACTTGTTAGTTAATGCTTTATTCATAATTTGTTGCATAGACATATAGTGAACCGTTTATGAATAATAGACTCATAATACACGCGACAGCGGGTTATGAGTAAATTAGTGTATCGGGTTAATAATCATGAATCATATATTTCATAATTGAGGGGTTTTGGGTGAGCAATTCTTGCATAGGTGGAAGATAAAATCCTAGGTCCGTTTTTATTGATATTTTCTCGTGTTTATTTGTTTTCATAATTAGTTTAATTATTTAGTTGATTAAATTTGACAACCTTGCATAGGCTGGATAAAAATCATAATTGTTAGAATTTGGTACTTAGGATTAGATAATTTGAGTATTCCCTGTGGGATCGACATCCGACTCTCACGAGACCACTTTTACTACTTGTTTGCGATACCTGCACTTGCGTGTTAGGTATTTAGCCCCAACATATGCCGATATCACAATACCGTTTACTGATGAGACATCGTAGACATACATTAAGTGCTAGTTTCTTAATGGGAAATGCCGATGTCCTCATTGGTGGCGTAACCCTTCAACTAGGAACATGGTTTAACAGTTATAATACTTAAGTAAATATCTCATGATCCTAATAGATCAAATATAAGTAATTGTAATAATTGTAAGGACTTTATCTGTGCTTGTATAAGGGACAATTATATAGAATACCAATGTGTTTTATCATTAATACGAAAAATGATTATTTATTACAAGAATAAATGAAAAGACCACAGCCACAAGTTGACTTATTCGTTACCTACTCTAACAGACACCACAACACGAACCCCTGTCATCCTTCCAACCACCATCATCGAAACATCATGACTAAACCACAAGCAAATACAGAACCAAGTAGGTTTCCATTTTTTTTTAAATTCCTTGAAATTGCTACCAAAGCTTGTTAAATTATGAAATATAGGATGATTATTAGATTAATATGTATGTTGAGCATTGAATGTTGGTTAATTGTTGTTGGTTTATTAGAGTATATTATATTATAATAACTCTCCTAATATTAGGATTCTATTATGATTCAGTTACCTAGATTAGTTAGGATTTAGTTACCTAGTCAAACTCTATTACCTTGGAATATTTCTCTATATATATTCCATGTAATCAACCCATAACACAATGGGGGTTTCTATTCTATCTTTCTCTCCTTCTCCTATACTATTCTTCCTATATGGTATCAGAGCACCAGGTTTAGGTTTTTTAACCTAGCCGTCTTTCTTCTCCATGGCGGTGAAAACCTAGCCGCCTTTCTTCTCCATGGCGGTGACCACCCAATTTTCTCCCTCCCCGGTGGTGGTACTCTAATATTTATCTTTTTCTTTTCTATCTATCTTTTTATGAACACCACCCGAATTTTCTCCCTTCCCCGGTGGTGCTTCTCTATCTTTTTCTATCTTCTTCTTCTTCTCCATGGCCTAAAACCTAGCCGCTGCTTCTCTTCTTCTCAATGGCCGGCGACCACCAAACCGAATTTTCTCCCTCTCTCGGTGGTGTATTTTCTCTATCTTTTTCTTCTTCTTCTTCTTCTTCTCCATGGCCTAAAACCTAGCCGCTGCCTCTCTTCTTCTCCATGGCCGGCGACCCCTCTCTCATCTCTTCTCTCTATCTCGATTAAAAAAAAAAAAAAAAAAAAAAAATTCTTATTTTTCTCTCACCCGTTATTATTATTATATTTTTTTATCAATTGGACAGATATTTCCACAGAGGAATTCTCTAGCGATGTGTTTCGCGGTTTCTGTCCAGTCTTCACGTTTGAAGTTTCCAGTCTCCACGTTTGAAGTTTATTCGTTTTTAAGTTTATTCGTTCCGACTGCGGGAGCGTGTTAGCAAGGGATTGTCCAGTCTTCACGTTCGTCACGTTTCGACTGCGGGGGCGTATTAGAGTATATTATATTATAATAACTCTCCTAATATTAGGATTCTATTATGATTCAGTTACCTAGATTAGTTAGGATTTAGTTACCTAGTCAAACTCTATTACCTTGGAATATTTCTCTATATATATTCCATGTAATCAACCCATAACACAATGGGGGTTTCTATTCTATTACGTAATAATATTTCTCTTCTTCTCTTCCTTCTATTCTTCCTATAGGGTGCATTTGATTTGGTCATTTTTGTCGTGAACTTGAATTTATGTTGTGCACGTAATTTTCAACTTGAATGTATCGATTTTTTGGCAACTTATGAAAAGTTGTTGTGGGTTTTTTTTAGTACAAAGTGACAAACTGCTTATCGAAAATTGCTCAAAAATCGACATGTTTGAATCGGAAATGACTTAAAAATCGACAACAACTTGTCGCAAATTACATGTTTCATTTATTTTTCCAATTTTGTTAAAATTGTGTAATGCTTTTTAATTTTTTTTAATGGCACATTACAAATAAGCCCATCATGGGATACTTATTAATAAACGCGGTCAAGACAAAAAACTCTTTTACAATAAAATTCAGGCATTAATCAAAGGTTTGTAAAAGACTAAAGTACCCCATCACATTCAAT
>NW_012195010.1:156036-177270 GCF_000504015.1 Erythranthe guttata | reverse complement strand
TTCCATTTTTTAATCAACTTTTGTCTTTCTGAATTAAGATATGTACAGTATTTTCCAAACTTCTTCTATACGATTTCTTGTAGTTCAGTGATCGAATATATTCATGATGTTGGATATACATAGTGCCGTAACAATGTTATGAAGTAAGCATTCTAATTTATTGAAAAACCAAAAAAAGAAAACCAAAAAAAAAACTAATGAACCAAAGAGAAACTTCTCACTAACAACAGTCCCTTATTCCACTACGCCACTATCACAAATAATAACTTCTCACTAACAACAATCTTAATCATTATTTTCAGGTGGAGTTATTGAGTGCGTAGGAGGTAAAACGAAGGAAGTTCATTTAGAAAGAAAAAAATTGTAGAAAATATAAAATGACAATATTGCCTCTAGGGCTACATCTAAGGTTATAAGTCAAAATGTCTTCCTTTTATATATAAGATATTAAAGGAATGAAATTATTGGCGAAAGAAATATAACCCCTGAACCTAAAATAATAAAGATGGTTGGTCAGGGACTTATTCATAAAACCCTTTTTTTTAATTGTTTGTAGGGGACCTCGTCCACCACCGACCATTTCGAACCATAAAAAAATGCCCGAAAGGCCCTGGCCGAGAAGGGCAAGAGCAAACAGCCTGCCCCCGACAACATGCACGTACACCGCCCGACGAAGGTCCTTCATCATCGGCCTCCATGCCGACTCCTGCCCCCTGACAAGGTGCACGTACACGGCCCGACGAAGGTCCTTCATCATCGTCTGCCATGCCGACTCCGGTGCCGCTCTATCCACTCCTCCACCGGTCCCGTCGACCACTGAAGCCGGTGGTTCAAGCAACCAACCAGACCCAACTACATTTAGACGTCCTTAAATATCGGAGTTGATTATGGAATTCGATAAGTACATTGCTTATCAAATTTATCGAAATTTGTCCAGAGGTCCGGAGCACAACATAGAATTCATTATCTTGAATCACACGACCACACTGAAGAGCTGGAATCGGGCGTCATTTATTACTGAGGTCGTGGTAAGAGCTGAGATTCAGCATTTTGGATATGTTGGTATCATCTTATCTTTAGTCTCAATGATTCCACAAAATAAATCTACAAATCTACTTTTGTTAAGCATTACAAAAACAATTCTTCATACCAATACAAATTTATCTTCTTTTGAAACATGATTTGACTGCTAAGATAAAAATTATTTTCACCGAAAAGCAAACATAGATTACTTTATTTCACAAATTCTTTTTCTAAAGTTTCTTTTTCACATCACATGATTTGACTATTACAATAATTTTTCCCCTCGTAAGACATAAACAAACATTATTATTGTTTTTGAAATTTTCTTTGAAAGTACTTTGGTCAAAAGCATCTCCGGACATATGATGGTGAGATAGGAAAGAGGATAGCTAGAGAACAATACGAGTAGTGTTATTTAAGTAATTTGTATTATCTTTAAATTTCAATTAATTTATATATGTTATAAAATATAACTTATATATTATATAGAAAACTAAAGATATTATGTATATGCACTGAGAAGTTTAAAAGACAAAGAAAATTGTAACAGAAGGAGAATAAATAAATTTGCTAATGAAAGTTGTTATTATTCGTATTATGAGAGTACCTATTTATACAAAATATTAAGTCTCATATACACGACATGTGTACAAGCTAGTTATGTAGTGTTCATAGCTACAATTTGAATTCTTATCAAAAACCATGCAAATGAAGACCATATGTGCATATCATGTATCACATGGATAGGTGCCATCTCATTGGTTAGTTTAATGGTGTGAAAGTCCACCGTGTCATACTACTCCTCCTTGGACGTAACACCATTGTATCGGCTCAAATCCAAGGTGTGTGCAAAAGCTGCCTCATTAAAAACCTTTGCTGGAAAACCCAATGGGACAAAACCAGTCATAAGGGAAAAAGAGTGCAGCACACCATTGCTCCCCCTGAAATGAACAAATAGTTTTTCGAAATGGCTCATCAATATTACTTCACATTGGCTTTTCTCATTCCAACGGCGTATACCAACTTTTCAAATGTAGAAGTCGGCAAGGACTTTGTAAACAAATCAGCAAGATTGTCGCATGAGCGAACTTGTCGAACATCGATCTCTCCATTCTTCTGAAGCTCATGTGTATGAAAGAACTTTGGTGATATATGTTTGGTCCTATCACCCTTTATATATCCGCCTCTTGTTTGTGCTATACAAGCAGCATTGTCTTCGTAAATGATTGTGGGCGTGTCTGTAACTGGATGTAATTGGCAGGAGTTTCGTATATGCGAAATAACGGATCGTAGCCAAACACATTCTCTGCCTGCCTCATAAAGAGCTATTATTTCAGAATGATTTGAGGATGTGGCCACCAATGTCTGTTTGGTAGATCGCCAAGATATACCTGCACCATTATAACAAAACAAATATCCAGTTTGTGAGCGAGCTTTGTGGGGATCAGATCTATATCCCGCATCGGCATAACCAACTAACCCTTGTTTAGTTGCATTCTTCGAATAAAATAATCCCAAATCTGCAGTACCACGGAGATATCGAAAAATATGTTTAACACCATTCCAGTGTCTCCGGGTAGGCTCAGAACTGTACCGCGCAAGCACATTTACCGCAAAAGCGATATCAGGTCGAGTGCATTGTGCTAGATACATAATGCTCCGATAGCATTAAGATACGGCACTTCTGGGCCAAGTATCTCTTCATTAAATTCTTTAGGTCGGAACGGATCCTTTTCAGGATCTAAATTGCGCACAACCATAGGAGTGCTCAATGAATTAGAATTTTCCATATTAAACCTTTTGAGCACTCGTTTAGTATATGCAGATTGGTGTATAAGTATGCCGTTAATTTTATGCTCAAGCTCAATACCAAGACAGAGTTTGGTTTTTCCAAGGTCCTTGAGCTCAAATTCTTGCTTTAAATATTCAGCAGCATTGGCCAACTCTTCAGGAGTGCCAATGAGGTTCATGTCATCTACATAAACCGCAATGATAGCAAATCCGGTTTCTGATCGTTTAATAAAAACACATTGGCAAATAGGATCATTTTTATAACCTTCCTTGATAAGGTATTCACTCAATCTATGATACCACATGCGACCAGATTGCTTTAGACCATACAATGATCTTTGCAATTTAATTGAGTACAGCTCACGAGGAGCGCCAGAGTTTGGCATTTTAAATCCATTGGGAATTTTCATATAAATATCAGAATCTAGTGAACCATATAGATAGGCCGTTACAACGTCCATTAGACGATGTCCAGTCCCTCTTGGACGACCATATTTATAAGGAAACGAAAAGTGATCGTATCCATCACTGGTGAATACGTCTCATCATAATCAATCCCAGGCCGCTGGGAAAAGCCTTGAGCTACAAGGCGGGCTTTATATCGTACAATTTCATTGTTCTCGTTTCTCTTACGGACAAATACCCATTTATACCCAACGGGCTTTATATTATCCGGAGTTTGAACAATTTGCCCAAATACTTTCCGCTTTTCTAGGGAAGCCAATTCAGATTTTATTGCTTCCTCCCACTTAGGCCAATCATTTCTTTGGCGGCATTCCATTATAGAACGCGGTTCACTATCATAATCATCGTACATTATTTCTTGTGCAACCGATAATGCAAAAATATTATCGATGATTATCTCATTTCTATCCCATATTTCATTGCAATAACTTATGGGATTCTCGGTATTCCCGGAATTTGATATCGCTTTTTCGATATTAGGCTCAACAGATTCATCTGGAGCATTCTCACTAGGAACCACTTGGTTCGAGGGTTCATCGATTTTCCCTTTTCGTTTTCTAGGAACAACGTCCTTTGATCCAATAGGTCTACCCCGTTTTTGTCGTGGAGGATCATCATTCATTTTCGGATGTTCTTCAGGAACAACGATCCTAGCTGGAACATTCACAGCTGGAATATAAGACTTCGTAACTTTACTGGCATCATTAAATGCATCAGGAAGTCTATTGGCAATATTTTGTAAATGAATGATTCTATGGATCTCATTTTCACATTCAAAGGTACGTGGGTCTAGATGAGATAAATGTTGCTCACACCATGTGAGATTCTCGATTAGTTTTTGTTTATCATTATCAATTATATTTTTATCTTTACCAATCGATGGAAATACAGTCTCATCAAAATGGCAATCCGCAAATCTAGCGGTAAATAAATCACCCGTCATTGGCTCTAAGAACCTAATAATTGACGGTGAATTAAATCCAACGTATATGCCAAGTCGACGTTGGGGGACCCATTTTAGTCCTCTGAGGAGGAGGAATTGGCACTTGCACAGCGCAACCAAATGTGCGAAGGTGAGAAATATCGGGCTCAAAGCCCAATGCCAATTGCATTGGGGAATGCATATGATAAGCAGTGGGGCGTAATTTAATCAGTGCTGATGCATGCAATACTGCATGGCCCCATGCTGCACTAGTGAGTTTAGATCTCATCAGCAAAGTACGAGCAATTATTTGGACGCGTTTAATCAGAGATTCCGCCAGTCCATTTTGAGTGTGAACGTATGCTACTGGGTGCTCGACATTTATTCCCAGTGCTGCACAATACTCATCAAAAGTCTTTGATGCAAATTCTCCGGCATTATCCATTCTTATGTTTTTAATGGAATAATCAGGGAAATATGCTCGGAGTTTAATAATTTGTGCAAGCAAACGCGCAAATGCAACATTTCGCGTAGATAATAAGCATACGTGGGACCATCTACAAGATGCGTCTATTAAAACCATAAAATATCTAAATGGCCCACTTGCTGGGTGTATTGGTCCACAAATATCACCATGAATGCGTTGTAAAAACGATGGTGATTCATAACCGACCTTTTCAATGGAAGGTTTTATAATGAGCTTTCCTTGTGAACATGATTCACAAAAATATTCATTAGACATCAAGATTTTTGTATCTTTTAATGGATGTCCTTTTGTATGTTGTGCAATCCTACGCATCATAGTCGTTCCTGTGTGACCCAGTCGATCATGCCATAATCCGTGTATATTGGGATTAACAAGTTTCCATGGCATAGTGGCATAGGATTCGAAAGCTCTAATTTGGAAACAATACACTCCAGAAGTTGTCGCTTCGAGTTTTTCATGAACAATTCTTTTGTCCATAACATATGATGTGATGCAGAGACACTCCACGGTATTTTCAACTAGTGTCTCTAAATGATATCCATTACGTCTCACATCTTTAAAACTCAGTAGATTCTTATTTGATCTACCTGATATCAATGCATTTTCAATATGCAAAGTGGTACCATTAGGCAACACAATTGTTGCGTTCCCGGAGCCATCTATTATTTCCGCGGAACCTGCTATGGTTTTAACTTGTGCTTGCACAATGTCACACTCGAGAAATATATTTTATTATTGAATATTGAGTGTGTAGTTGCACTGTCGAGTAGGCAATTTTCTCTTTTGTCGATGTTCTCCATGTTTGCCTATAATTTTGTAGAGCAAAAACTCGTGCTGATAACGTGTTATAAAATATAACTTATATATTATATAGAAAACTAAAGATATTATGTATATGCACTGAGAAGTTTAAAAGACAAAGAAAATTGTAACAGAAGGAGAATAAATAAATTTGCTAATGAAAGTTGTTATTATTCGTATTATGAGAGTACCTATTTATACAAAATATTAAGTCTCATATACACGACATGTGTACAAGCTAGTTATGTAGTGTTCATAGCTACAATTTGAATTCTTATCAAAAACCATGCAAATGAAGACCATATGTGCATATCATGTATCACATGGATAGGTGCCATCTCATTGGTTAGTTTAATGGTGTGAAAGTCCACCGTGTCATACTAATATATCCATTGTATAATTCTTCCAATTCTTCAAGTGGAACCATAGGAATGTAATCCTACGTTTCTTATATCCATCATCCAATCACTCGACTATCTATCATTCTTTTATCGCATACGCAAAAGTAAACGAGCCCTTCAAGATAGCAGTCAATCCACATTAATCCAATCTGAATCAGATCTAAAAATTGTGCATTTGTACCGATCATTTACCACCCCAACTCCCAAACCACCATCTAAAAATCACAGCTATGTTTAGGATCATGACCATGACAACACTAAACTCAACTAGGAAGGATTCAAAACCAAATAAAATACCATGTGAACTCATTATAATGATTCACGAGCAAACAAAACGCTTATCACACATGCCTAGCAAATCACAGTAGTATACTAGTTGCAATCGCTGAGATTTAAGATTACAGTCGCATATCCGACATTAAAAAAAATATTATAAGAGAATAATTACATGTCAGGAGAGATGAGACAAGAACTGCACGGGGGAATTGCCGTATAAAACTTTACAGCAGTGGCTGCTCTACCATTTTATACACACACACCACTTAAAATCCAAGTAACCGAATCAGTTCCTGGAGCCTGTGCTGACAACACCATATGCCGTGTAAATTCTCTCTCTCAACTCTCAACATCATCGGGGGTTTATCTTTCTCCTCAGCTCTAGTTGTGCAGCCGAGTAATTTGCCTCAAACTGAGAACCCTTGTTTTTCAATCAAACTAACCTCTTCTTAGTTGTGTTTCAAAATCATCATCCTCAAAAAGTGTTGTGTCATTAATCAACCTTTGGCAAACTCTAGAACCATATCTCTTTACGGGAAGATAATACAGCCACTCATGACAGCACTAACCAGATTGCTGAAATGCAAAGACAATTACCCGTCACATACTCAACCATTGTAGTGATTTTGGGAACCTTGAGCCTGCTGGGACGAATGATGTTGCTGAGGATTTTGTACATTTATCGGCTGTGAGTTGTAGTGAGCAAAAGGCTGCGAGTATAGGGGGTTCAGCAAACTCTGTAACAAAACGAGTAAATCAACTATCAGACATAGAAAAGAGGGATGAGAACAAAAATTGCTCAAGGTAAAAGCAAAATTCTATGAATCTTTTCAAGAATTTCCATCTGAGACTTCATAAAACTTCAGCTTTCATAAACTTCAACTAGTTAAAATATCTGCCACTTCAGTCATTAAATTTAGCAATATTATGCACCAAAAGAGAAAGGAACCTGTGACTGAAGTTGACTTGCACCAAAATGGTTCTGAGAAGCATCATCTTGAGATTGATCATTGTATGGAGCCTGCGTAAATAATCCTTGCGACCCATGGGCCATATACTCCTGTAATAATAAAGGTCTTAACATTACATATGAAAGGCAAAACGAAGGTTGAACTTTAGCAGACCCCTATTTCAATAGACATGCTGTTGGGCCACATCTAATGAAAGATCTTATCATCTACATTTCAAATCTAGATAAGCTCCAATTATATCAGTCAAATCACTCTATTAAGCAAACAGCATACTAATTACTATTATAAGGCAGAAACCAAATTTGAAATATATGACAATTTTTTATATTCATGAAGTGATACTATTCATTTTTGTCCACTCTAAAGAGATGAACTCCATTAAAACACATTTTGTTTGTCAAATATATACGATATCAGTTAAATGCTACAAATACGTCAAGGAGATATAATCTCACATTCTTTTTTACCTTTTTCAGTAACCAAGAATTCACTGTAGTATGTTACATAATGTATGGAAATTTTTTCTTAGAAATTTCAAATTTGTTCATTAATGCTAAAATTGTATGCTTTTCTTTACAGATTTCGAAATCTAGAGTTCCTCAATGAAATGTTGTTGATATGTAGGTATGAGAAAATGAGATTTTAAAAAAATTCTACCACTAAAGCTGTCATTTAAAAACCTAGTGACAACAATGGAATACAATGTTTCCTTCAAAACTAGATAAATTTATCTATAGGGAAGCAAGGTAGGAATGAGTTATACCAAGCCTCGGGCGAAAAAAAAGAAAAAGAAAAGGAAAAGCAAAAAAGAGAAAACTGGAATCCTGGTTGTTCAGATGGAAGTCATGCTATTAGACGGCACATAGACTGAACGTGATGGGTGGCCAGTAGGCATGTAAGGACCTGCTGCAAGAATAAATGATTTACCTTTCCAATATGATTCCACAACTTACTCAATTTAAAATCTCTTATTAGAGAACAATAATTTAAGCTTAAAGAAGGCAATAATTTAAGTCAAGCTATTTCTAGCAGCAAACAAATTTCAATGATGCTCATCATAAGAATTTGGACAACTCGTACCGCTATGAAAAAAGACTAATAGAAATAACATACCCCTAGAGCGAGGACCCCTCCTATCAGTGTTTGAGCTTGAGGCACCAAATGCATCACTGGGAACAATTCCTGGTCCACCACCATAGAAAAGTCTGCGATCATTATATATCTGTGCCACATTAAAACCACAACACCCATGTCAAAGCATTCAAAAACACTCAACTAAAATATCTACTTCAAATTGAAAAATAATTAGGTAGTATTTCAATTTAGCAGCTGTTTTACCCAACGCTTACCTTTTTAGGCTTCTGAAATTGAACCATACTCTGCTTCAGGTTGCTCAGAGGTCCTTCAACCAAGCATTCATGTTCCTAATGAACCAAAATTTCCGAAGAAATAGAACATTAATAACATATTGCAATAGGATTGTACAACAATTTGAGTAAAAAAATTCAAGCGCTAAACTATCAAGAAACCAAATTCGTTAGCTTGAAAAAGCATATTTTCATAATGGAGGTTACCAAAAAACTAGAACCTCCTTTTTATGACAGGAGGAAAAAGGAACTAAATAAAAAGTGACTACCTTAAAGTGTGTTAATAAGCCATTCCATAGAGGCTGCTTGCTTAGAACTTTAGGATTTCCCAAGATAACGATACCATATCGAGCACGCGTGAGAGCAACATTAAGCCGGCGTGGATCATTGAGGAAACCAATGCCCTGCACATAAAAAAAATGAGTTTTAGATCAGGGAACAATAATACAACAAAATGTACAAAGAAGCAAAAAGTTCCAGATATCCACAGCACTAAAGCAACCCTAAAATTACATATTTCATCAAATCTTTTGTGAAATCTCTTCGAAGATGCCCGTTCCAAACATCATAAGCAAATTTTACAGGTGTTACCCACTATAGCAAGATATGTGAACCTAAGTTATGTACCATGACCAGGATGAGGCTTCACATATACGAGGAAATCGAAAACTTATTGTAGTTTCTGAACCAGCTGATAAGTTGAGATTAAGAGAAATTGGTGCAGGCGCTGTAATCTAAAATGAAAGTACATACAGGAACATGTAGGGTTTGATCAAATCTATTGCAGGATTGGGATGATCAAATCCTGATTGGATAGGACTCTCTGCAATTCTTTAGACATGGTAATAGGGTGGATCGCCTAACAAGCCACAGGCCTGGATACAGTACCCAACCTGGATTAGATATCAAATCTTCGGGAGCCCACCTCAGATACATTTTTCCCCAAAAAATTCTTGTAAGAAAACATATGGTTTACTTCGTTATGTTCGGGCATCACTATGTTGATGGCTACAACGATGACTTTCACAGTGAACTAAATGAAGCAGAAAACCAGAAGAAAAGAGGGAAAGACCAAGAGAAGTCCTCCTGAAGAGCCGAAGTGAGAAAGAGAAAACAGGAAAGAAGAAGAGGGAAAGAAAAGGAGACAGAAGAAAAAAGGTGATTGCAAATCCATGATGCGCAAGATTCTGCAGAGGAAGAGACAAGAAGAGGGAAGAAATGGAAAAGAAAGGAATGAAGACGGATCTGCTGGCAGCAGGCAAAGATATGATTAACGGTGAAGAAGACAAGAAGGTTGAAAGGGAGAGGAGGAAAACATAGAAAAAGAGACTTATAAAAACCCCCCAAAACAAACACACACACATACGAGCAATCGCACCCCATATCCTAAATTATCTCGCCACAAATCTTAGGAAGCAAACACAAATTTAAACTACTCGATCCCAAGGGACTGACAAATAGCCAACGTCAATCATGAGCTAATACCATCCCCAAAACCAAACAAGGCACGAGTTAGAAGTATGAGAAATGTAGTATGCTAAGGAGAATATTCTGCACAAGCTTGAGAACCCACCTGATGTTCATTACTCCTCACGCAAGACAAAATTATATAGTCTTTTTCCCTTCCCTGGAATGAATCTACACTTGCTACCTGAGAAATAAACATTTTTCAGCTTCCATCTTGGGTAGATAAAGATAAAATCAATTAATCAGTATCACCAAATTACCTCAATTTCTTTGTATAGTTGCTGACGTAAAGCACCATTTCGGGACATATAATTCACAATGTATGCTCTCTGACCTTCATAAGGTGTTATAACACCAATCTGCAGCATGCAACATAAAAAAAAATAAAAATCATTGTCTCTAAGCCAAAATTGAACCAAGCAGCAAACCTTAAAGATAGAGAAGTTTCCAACAAACCTGACTAGGAACAACACCACTTTTCAAAAATGTAGTCACAATTTTCTCAACATTTGCAGCCTCAGTCCTATTTAGGTATGATGTTCCACTAGCACTTATCTCCTCTTGTCCCATCTGTAGAAGTCAACTAAGAAAGTTAACTAATCTTTTTAGAACTAAAATGCAAGGGAATAAAAGGAGAATAGATGATGTAATTTCTCCAACATCCAACTTAAAGGAGATATTGTATGGAGTTCTTTTATCTATCGGTAAATGATTCCATGATAAAACAGCATAAGCCACACAAAGGAACTATCATCCATTAATATCATCTTAACTAAATTATGAACATAAATCATTTTAATATACCTGTACATAGAAGAACATAGGACGGTTTGGTACTGGCCAGGGGAAATCAATGCCGGGTGATTGCCTTTCGTTTATGGTCACTCCATTTTGAAGAGTACCTTCATAAAAGCTGTTAGATGGAAACTCTGAAAGAGCTGGATGCATCCTATATTGAACCTACAAAGACAAATCCAAAGATAATAACGTTACAGGTTCACAATCATATGAAAACACAAATATGAATACGCACAGTTATCAAAAACTATATAGACAGTGTGGCCTAATTGACAAAGTATGCAAACACTTTATGCTTCAGGAAGTAAAGTGCATACATAGTTACAAAGTATACTTCATATATACATCACAGAGAACAACAGAAGCAAAAGAAAACTGTACAATGTGACATAGATTTGTAAGTATCGCAAGAAAATTATTGCTGTTATTAATGCATGGTCTTTCCCTTCTCTGATTTGGGTTGGGGAAGGAAATGGAAGGAGGAGAGTGGTTATGCAAAACTTATATAGTCACCAGATATCATCCCACGGTTTTACACAATATTAGAGACATAAAGAAAATTTAAGAAGTTCGGAAACAAACAAAACCATCACAAATGGAAACAGCACATAACAATCACCTGCAATCTAATTGGTTTCACACCAAGCAGCACAAGTCGTTCAAACAGAGATTGGGCTAAACCAGCCCGGGCAGCTTTCTTGCACATAATGACCGGACCAAGCTGGCAGTGGTCTCCCAGAAGAACAACCTGCAAATCTGGTTGTCAGAGTGAATGTAATATAAACAAATATATAGAAAGCTAATTTCCTCAGTTACCTGTTTCACTCCAAGAACCAGAGGGATAAGACACTCAGGCTCGGTTGCTTGAGTAGATTCGTCAATAAGAACCTACAAAAGAATTGCAGTTTAAAAATTGGGAAAAAAAAAGGGTAAGATAATTAAATGAATCCAACCAACCCCATCCCTCACCCCCACCCGACAACACACAAAATGTCATCAACAGAACCCCGGGGTTTGCAATAGCCCAATTTACCTGGCGGAACCTAAAATTTGCTAGCCGGGGATCCCCAGCCCCAACGCATGTACAACAGATGACATCAGCACTCTGAGATATCTCCCGTTCAGTTGCACGCTTGAGCGCTTTATATTTTTTCTCGTCACTACTAGATAACTCTCCTGTAAAAATGACAAGGGATGGAAAAACTCAGTGTTAAAGTCCAGATGTTCAACGCATGAACCTTAAGACAAACATTTACAAATGTAACTAATAATTCAAAACAAACAATACACTTAGAGCAATCAATCCATGTTTTGTTCTTATGTGAAACAGGTAAGTGTTGAACTGTCGCACGTCCCCAAGCACCAATATAAGATGCACTGAAGAGCTCTCAGACGAAACAGAACTCTTCTTTTTTTTCCGGTTTTATGTAGTGATGTTATCAGAGCATAATAAGTCTATCTATCAAAAAATTGAAACCTAAGTCACTTCACTACGGAAAAAGTTTAATCTGCAGAAATTTATTTAAAATTTGTTATAGTGCCTCGTTCTGTTTTCAAACCATGGACGTACAGTTATTTCCTGATATTGATAAGGTGGCTCAGCTCCAGCAAATTGAAACTTTGTAACTTAGGTTTTATGTCATAGGCCTTTATACTGTTGAACAAGCAAATAAAAAACCATTTTTATGTACCAATTTCTAAGTAACAAAGCACAGACACATCGAATGTCTCAATGCCGATAGTAGAGTATAATAAAAAGAGCATGCGTCCTCCCTCCCGGTCCCATTTTTTCCCTCTCAAAGCTATAAGCAGAACCCCTCGGCCCTCATTAACTATCTCACCGATGTTACCGAATTCAGTTGAGCTCAAGTCTGAACATATTCAAACAATAACATAGTTGAAAATGCAATGAGGAAACTAAGCACACTTCAATATTGAAACCAATCCAAAGATGCAACCTCACTCAAAGACCCACAAAAAGTAAGGATAAACATGAGAAGAAAAAGGATAGAAGATAAAAGGATAAACCACAGACCTTGTTCATCTTTCAGCTGCTGTAACTTGTGAAGTTCACTCTTTTCAGATGTATCGAGATGTCTAACCTGTGAAGAAAAACTAACAGGGTCAAAAAATGCATCCAAATATGGTGAACACAACAAATGAGATTCAGAAAATAAAATAATATTCCGTAACCGAACCTGATAGTGCAAGGTTAAGTGCTCCACAGGAGAACTAACAGCTTCCCTTGATTTAGCACAAAGTCTGACAACCTTTATCAAGAAAAAACATAAGACTGCAAATGAGAAGAAAATAAATCCCAAAACACATGGTAAAATATGGTATTTGATCCTCTCTAAATCACCCACTTTTCTCTAGCTTGGGTAAAGAATTGTAAGAATCAGAGGGAGAACAGGTATGTGATGTCATCAGCCAAGTAAAAAGAAACCAAATCAACAAGGCATGATTAATGATAATTGCACGTAGCCTATTAACACTATAGAGAGAAGTATCAATTTCCCCCACTTGAACTATGGCAACAGACCCGTAGATCAATAATTCATTTATGATCATTAGTTTAATGAATAGTGAGTGCTGATCATTCAAATTTGAGGAGCAAATGAATCATGAAGCTATATATTCATATCGAAACTTGCACTTGTAGATGAAAGAATCGCTCAAGAGTATAAAATTGACACCTTTAAACCAGTGGCGCTTATCTTTTCAGCTAGCTGGTCTACAGCCACATTACTTGGAGCACAAACCAAAACCTGAATGGAAAACTAATTATGAGTGTACAGAGATAAAAAATAGCAATAACCTCCTACAAAGAAAGAAACAAAAAGTAACTCAACCTGTCCCTGGCCTTGTTTTGCCATGTGATACACAATTGCAGCAGATGTCACAGTTTTACCCGTTCCGGGTGGACCTTGGATTAGGCTTATAGGCTTTTGCAGGACACTTTTGACAGCAAAGACCTATGGTCATCACAAAGTCCAGTCGAGAATAAAAATATTAACAAAGAAATAAGAGTACAGAGAACAATCTCCCTCATTAACACTATTTTTGGAAATTTTCATGAGCTGATTAAGCTTCATTGGAAGACCCACAAGAAAAAGCTTTTTCTAAACACTACTATGTATTAAATTGATATTAAATTAATACTGCTTGGTGATATTTAAGTCAAATTGATATTAAATTAATCAACGAATAAACAAATTAACTTCATGTATTCCCGATCAGAAAGATTATATGCATCATAGATTTAGACGACGTGAAAGAAGACTGAATATTTTCCTCAAGACAACCAAGCATCCAATAGATACAACAAAGATGGCATGAAAGAGAACGTGACCATACTTGAGATGCATTGAGTTCTGGAAGACCCGGAGCACCAAAACGGCGGGGCAATGTATTACGAACCATCTGCATCTCAACTTCATGCCCAAGCAGATGATGATAAATGTACCTGCGTGTACAGAGAATTTCAGTTGAACAAAGGATAGATTCTATTAAAGCAAAGTAAAGTGCATCAAACAAGAAATAGACATTATATCAATTACAAACTAGTTGATCCACAAAAAAAAAAAAAAAAAAATAGCTCAATTAACACACAACCCATCTCTTTCACCAGGACACCCACCAACTTCTTCTAAAATCAAGAGAATAAAATGTAAACAATACTAATACTATGTAGATATTTCATAAAAAATAATGTAGATATTTCATAAAAAAATAACAAGTTAAAAACCAAAACAGAGACTTTATAATATTAAATCAAAAACCAGTAGGAACACCTTAAAATCATTTTATTGCAATAAAATATTGAATGCTGCAGCGTAACGCAGAAAGCACAATCTGACACAAATTGACCAAAGAACACAACAAATGGTTTGAAGAAGACAGCTAAAATCAGAGCATTCTGCCCTTCCTTCTTGTCCAGTTTTGGATGTCAAAGAGCATGGTAGAATACATCATAAATTCCTCATCCAAGAAAAAGGCTTCAAACAAGGAGTAAACCAACTCCAATGCAAATTTTTAACCATTGCTCTCTGACTTCATAATTACTTTCAAAACAAGAAAAACATGTATACGCTAATAAGAACTCTATACAAAAAAAAAAAGAATCCTGTCACTGACCCACTGACACTGGTTTCATCCACAGCAAATGTTTTCATGGCCCCTTGCATCCGATCAAAACTCGTGCTCTTCCAAACAAAGTCGACGCTAAAACCATGGGTCAAATCAACAGGAACACCCTGCTAAAACAGTGAATCAGATAATTTTCTTTTTTGGTCATTAACAATGAAATCTGTTGTCGTGAATAAGGATACCTGACTGGCACCAAGCTCAAGAGCAACCTCCTCTTGTGCTGTCAGTTTTATCTGAGAAGCAAAACAAATTGTTAACATTCTTTAAAAATTAAAATTACACCATTCTTTGTTCCCCTTGATAACCTTCTTCCAGTAAACAGCAAATCAGAGTATGACCCAGTTATCATCACGGAAAACAATAACTGGGACCCAGGATAGCAGGTCATGCATATTCAAGAAACCACCAACAGGCTAACTGAAAAAGATTCAGAAAGACATGAAAATTTAAAGTTCAGAGAAAGATGTCATACCACATGACCCACTGACTGCCACGAGGGATGAACTGCATCACCTGAATAACGCAGTCGTAGTTCATCACCCGGTACAAGGCGTAACTCATTATCTTCCTACAGGAAACATAGATTTTTCATAAAAAAAACAAAGGTGGAGTACAGTTGTGTTTAACTAAAAGGACAATAGGTTACCTTAGGAAAGACGAAATAAGCAATTCGCTTCTTGTTAAGACCGATATCCCATCGAATAGTGATACTATCTTTGCTTTGAGACTCTTTCATCATCTGTCAAGTAAATGCAATTAAAACACTCTTAGAACTTGTAAGGTTCAGTAAAGACATTGGATTCTAGATAGAACATGAGATTTTTTTTCCTCTGTTGCGTAAATAAGAGTAAATGGACAGATGTTGTGTCCTTAGTTTGGATTCACGTGTAGATTCAAATAGACCTTCATTCAAATTAGTAAAATGCATCAAAATTTTGTGGAAAGTAATTGTTAAAATTAGTTCTTTCATTTCTGTGTTTGCTGCTTTACTATCTTTGCAAATCCCAAGACCATCCATAGCAAAATTGAACTGGTCAAAATTATCAAATCTCCAACTGCTAAATCACTGATCTAAATGGAAAAGATAATGTAACAAACCTAATAGCAATAAGGTCAGAGATTTTTCAGTCCACTTTCTTAGTCCAAAACTGAATGTTTGTGTTTCCTATTTGTTTACTTTTTTGAATTTCATAAATAATGTTTCATTCCTCATATGATAAGTTTCTCTTCAAATTGCCCTTTCATTTGGAAATAATGATGTTACACTATCAACTCTTCACCACTCTTAACCGTAAATGAATAAATTCCCAACTCTTGTCAAAAAGTATGGTTGGTTGAGAAATGGACATTCAAAGTTGGAGCGCAGGGGGTATTGTTTTTTCATTGGGTATCTCGAGAACTGTATAAAAGTACAGCAACAAGGTGTGGTCATACCTTATCGTAGTCTGCTTCAAGCTTGATCAATGGTGCAAAAACATTTTGATACTGTAAAGGAAATGCAACAATCACTATAATTAGTGAAGGATACAAAGTAAAATTTGGCGTGTTAACAATAATACGCAGAACAGAATTGTGTTCAGCTACCATAAATCTGAAAGAGTACCTGATAAGCATCTTCATACTTCAAAGCTACAGGTTGAGGCTCATCATCCACCCCAGGCTTCTCAAGATCTTCCAAGGAAGCATCAGGATTTGACTTCCAAAGTTCTTCTATTTTATTTATCTGCTGGGCACTAATTTGTCGAGCCCTCAACTGTTCTTGCTCAGACGGGACCTGCTTTTAAAACAAATAAGAAATCCACTAGAGCAATATGAAGTCTACACTGCCACATGAAATATAGACACACAAACCTTCAGTAACCACTGCAAGAAACATCTATCATCAATAAGTGGACACCACTGGCTCAAGTCCCAGTTCATGTCCTTCAATGCATTAACACTAAGACAAGGTTCCCTACAAAGCAGAACAACAACGCTTTCTGTCTTTGCGGATATGAATCCAAGAAGGAAAACATTTCGACAACCACAGTTATAACACTCAAGAATTGTTTCTCCCAGGGGACTATCTTTGTGAAGACAAACTTCCTTATGCTTTGCTCTCACCTAAAAACATCAAAGCAAGTCAAGTCAGAAAAGAATAACATTGTAGATACGCGAAAAAAGGATTCTAACGCCTCTTCTTCAAAACACAAATTTAAACCCCTGAAAAAATAGTTTATAGATGTATAAATAAAACAGCGAACACACATAGACACAGTAAACAAAGATAATCCATTCTAGCTAGATAATGCAAAGCCATGGCATAAATAAGGTACGGGGCCATATTAAAGATATGTGAACCAGTAAATGATTGTGTCAAATAGCATGTATCTTGCAGAAAACATTTATTATAGTGTCCCAGTGACCCTTCAAGACAAGGCAACCCTTTCATGGAACAACTGAAACCCCAACTAAAATAATATGTATTACAGGGTTGTATTAAGCCAAGACAACCAAGTTTACATAAACTTGATATCGCTAGCCTCTTTTGTCTGGTTCCAGGTCTGACTTGCGTCCAGCATATTATTTTTCAAGAGTTTATATATACTTTGCTGAACTAAGTATGGAATTCTAAAGCTGACATCCTGATGTTATATTTGTCAAAGATCTAACTTTTGGATAAAAAGAATACTGCTCAAACTTTTCGTTAGCCTATATTGATGTATAATGCCATCAAATTTACTAAGGATAATTACGACATATATTGCAACTAGTAGTAGGATACATACAATCTTTTTAACATTTAGGATTATTCCAATATAATATGAAGAAGTGTCTCATTCCAATTTTGGATCTTTCTAATTCATAATTAAAGTTTCTTATTAAAAATAACCTACAACGAAGTAATTAGATAGTATAAGAAAAGATTACTGGACCTATTCCAGTTTTATCATGAACATATAGTAACTAGACCTAATTGCAAACTTTAATACTTCAAATTCCTAGTGACATAATCACATGAAGAAGAAACAAGGAATTCATCTCAAAGAAGACTACTAACAACTGCGAATCTATCGAGTTTATAAATCTTACACCTCTTAAATCACAGTTCACCAATCTACGTTAAACTAGAATGCAGAATAGTATGCCATTATTCAGATGAAATTCAACCCCTAAAAATGGAAGCATATCCAGAATCCTTTCCATCCACAAAAAAGCTTGTTACTCGAAAGGTATTTCTAATTAGACAAAGTAAACACAAAAGAACTAATCCAGAAACTCAGGCTTCACATCACTAGTATCATACAAAGAAAAGCAGTTACATTTTCAATCCCTTTTAACAATTTCAGACTAATTTTATAATTAAAATTCCATATATAGGAAATCAAGAAAAAATAAAATTCCATGTATAGGAAATCAAGAACAATTCGAATGACACTGCCTCTATATAAAAGAAAAATGCTCCAGACAAAAGGCTTATAAAATTCGCTAAGCCTTCGAAAACTACTCACCAGATGATTGACAATGTGAGAACCAGAAGTATTGCCTCGTGAGTTACAAAACCACTTCCTACAGGACGGCACATTGCAGCGCACCACACAAGCTGGGTTTGTGACCCCACAATACCTGCAAGCATGCTCAGTAAAGTCCCCCTTGCCATAATCGAACACCTCGTCATCGCCGCCAGTGTCTTCAAAG
The DNA here is from genome assembly GCF_000504015.1 of Erythranthe guttata. Next base: position 158,674 of record NW_012195010.1, on the reverse strand, counting down.
TTCAGGCCACTCATCCCCGCTGCCAAAGCCTCCACCACCCCGGTCTCCTTGCTGTTATTATTGTTATTTGCACCGCCAGTGCCGCCGCCGCGGGGTTTAGTAGCGGACTGAGAGGGTTCGGAGGAGGAAGGAGCCTCGGCGGGGGAAATAGAATCGGAGGGTGTGGGCCAGGCTGAGGTAGATGAGCGAATTGGCTGCGAGAGCTCTTGAAATTCAGGGTAGTCGAAGTCCTCTTCGCCCTGGGTGTTGAATTCCAGAAAGGTGTAGGCATCGTTCCCGGTGTCAGGCTGCGACGCCGTCTCGTAGAGATTGTTCGCCTGTGAATCCATGTTTGTCCTTCCTCTGCACCCTAACCAATTTTACAGAGGCGGAGAACAGAGATCACGAAATTGTGCAGAATCGGAAGAAATCTAGGGTGAATTGGAGAATATTAGGGTTAGGGTTTGGTGATGGGGAGGAAAAAGGGGTTAAGCGGAGGATGAAAAGGGGAAGATTGTCTGCCTGCAATATATTTTGTATCTATATGTGTAAAAAAATAATATGAATTGAATACGACGAGACTCGAAATGGATGGATGGGTAATTGTATATGTGGGTGAATCCGGATCCGACCCGACCACAAAAGTGGTAACAGTCGAGACCGGGTTTTTCTTGCCGGGCTGAATCTGAATGTGGATCCAATTGAACGATGTCAATCAATCCTTATGTAAGTAGGACCGACGGCTCAGCCGAATTATATTTAAGTCGAGTCTATTCTTTAGTGAGACGGATTCAATTTGAGCCGTTTTACTAAAACGGATTTATTTATGAGTCGAGTGTGAGCTTACTATGGCTCAATCCGAATAAGCTCCGACCGATTAGGTTAATAATATAATATATAATATATTTATTACTTTAATGCTATGACAATATACAAAATACGAACGTATAAGATTATTTTATTTTGCAATAAGTAAAGTAGGAATCAAATGCAAAATACCCACATAAATCCAATTGCTTAAGTTTTTCACGAGGTTTGAGAATATAAAACGTTTCCAATAATAAGAGTTAGTAATTTCTTTTCCTTCTTCCATTCTTGTTTTTAACTTTTTCCAATAACTTGCAAAGATCGTTTAGGATTATTTTTTATTGGCTTCAATGGAGGTAAATCTTGTTTATCACTCATTACAGTCATATAGTTATGGGGTCCGATATAAACCCGAAACCTGAAAAAATACATGAGTCGAATTTGAATCTATACTAATGAGGCTCGATGGTATGTGAGCTTGAGCCTATAGTAACGAGGTCCGATGGTGACTTGAGTCGACCCAAGCTCGGCTCACGTGGCCCGATTGTCAGCCCGATATCTAAGTGCCGCATTGCACGTGATTAATTTAATATATGATCTTTTATTTTTTTGACTAAATTCAAGTTCTTTACAATGGGAAGTATACATTACAATTATAATAAGAAATATATTTCATTATTATAATAAAATTCATTAGTGAGATTTGAATCACAGTGACTATATTATTTATACAATCTTATAGTACAGAAACTCATTTGGCAAAAAACTAACGACAAAGAAAGCATAGAACTATTCCATTGAGGTAAGAAAGAAAAAAATAAAAATTAAATTACAAAACTAGAAGAGAAAAAAATAAACATAATTAGTATAAAATAAAACGACAAGCCATCCATCTTATATATAAAAGGAATATATTTTGACTATAACCCTAGAGCTAAACTTAGGGGCATTTTTGTTATTTCATATTTCGGCAACTTTTTTTGTTTTGTAACTTTTTCAATTTTGATTTTTTGTTTTAAATATCCATTCCATTTATTTAATGATCAATAAGAAAATTTGAACAAAAAATAACCACCACGTTCAGATATTTATCAGAAAAGAGGGAAATATGTCGAGGAATTGGGTTTCCTTAATCATCGAAGTTTTTGCAAAAACTTCCCACACTCAGAAAACTGTCTTCCCACCCCTTAATTCCACCTCACCTCATCACAATCTCCCATGATTTATTTCCTTGGCAGTTTTTGGCTCAATTACTTTCCACTCCAGGCTTTTAATTTTTGTTTCCCCTGACCAAAAGTGTAGAAACATCGGTGATTTTGATTTCACTTTTGTTTTTGCTCAGGACGAAGCTTGGAGGGTACTGGGATGTTTCTCTTTCGCCTCTCTGGTGTTTCCATTCTTTTCTCTGAGATATCCCAAGGTACTGTATGTCTTCAAATTCAGTTTATTTATTCTGCATTATTGTCATATAATTGATGTCATTTTTCTCACAGATATTTTGATTCTTCATGCTGCCATCCTTGACGGAAAACTGGTGTTCGAAGTTGAGAAATTCTAAAGTTGTTCTATTACATCCGTATGATATATCTCTGTTACCAATAAAAATGTTATTTTTATTGGTTGTCTTGTGATTCACATATGTGTTTGTGCATAACAAATATCGTCTTTGGAATATATATTTGTTTGATAACATGCTCATTTTTCTGCCTTATTACTACCAATATATCTGCAATAGTCTTTGGAATATAACGTGGGTATATTAAGTTGTGCTGTTTGAGTCGTAAGTCGGGGCAGCTAGTTCGCCAAAGTCTGTTACCCCTTTTTTTTTTTTTTTTTTTTTTCTTTTCTTTTT
>NW_012195010.1:88520-124027 GCF_000504015.1 Erythranthe guttata | reverse complement strand
GTGGCTCGATACGAAAGATCTAATGACTCAAAATGGAAATTATCTTTCTACGTGTTTTTTTAATGATCATCAATGCCATATTCTGCATAGTTCATAAGAAAAATGCCCAAGATTCGCATATGACTCGCACGTGCTTCTGAATATGCTCAAATTATCATTAAAAAATAATATATAATGAAGTTAAAGAGATAAAAAAAAAATTATCAACCATCAATATAATCAAACAAAAGAAGAATATATTTATATAAATAGGAACTCATGTGCAAAATATTGTTTAGTAAATTTTCTAGATTTTATTTATTTAGTTTAGTGATTCAAAATATTTTTGTTTATTATTCATACCCAATATTTATTAATTTGTGAAGTATCTAACATCATTTAGTCGTCAATTAAATATAAATTTTATTTATTAACCGAAATCATAAAAATCACATCGTTTCACGTATCACTTGCTAGTATACTGTTAAATTGCGATTGGAACCTTGCAAATTGGGAAAGGAAAGGAAGCCACCTCTCTCCCGCGGCACATGATTATTGAGATATAATCAAAGAGGCAAACAATATTGAGCAAAGTGCCGGTGCGAGAAAGCAAGAAGCATATCATGTTTGAATGCTTTCTCCCATTGTCAGTTTTTTTTTTGTCCTCACGAAAAAAATTATATCGAGTTGTATAATTGAGGTCTTTAAAAGTTATCTTTCATTCTTATGGCTGAAGTCAACAAAATTCTGGATGTGATTTTTTTTTTCGTCTACATTTTCTTTTCTATACATGTTGTACTTACTGAGTGTGTTGGCAGACATTGTTTCTCCTTCCCTTTCAGCTATAAATTTGTGAGTGCTGGAAATTCATGTCATCTTATATTCGTTTCATAAATATTCATGCTTTCTTTTCTGGGGCATTTTTTGTCATTCTTGGTTACTTTTTGTACTTCATGGAATAAGTTAATTCCGAGGATAAATGAGCACCGCAATTGTAGTTTTAACGTGATTTTTATGTTGGAGATAAGTTCAATTTGATTTCAAATACTTTTGTTAGTCCTTGAGCGCGTGCGTTGCACGCATCGTATTATTTTTTTGATTTTTATATTGTAGTTACATTTTTATTAGTAATATTATGTGGCACTGACAATTCTTTTAAATATAATATAATTTTTTTTTTATATTACTCAATAGTAAAATAAATTCTAGTGCATAGTGGGAAAATACATCACTAATTGGGTGCTCAAGGTTTTGAATCAAGATGGGTCACCAGCGTGGTACAATCATACAAATATTCTCATTTCGAAATGTCAAAACCTTGAAATGATGACCAAATTTTGTCCCATAAGCTTGACTAATGTGGTGTCAAAGTGTACCATGAATCGTTTGAAACCTGCTATAAACTCTATCACTATTTTAGGTACATTCAGTGTTTGTATCGACGAGGTTAATTTCAGATAAACCCTAATTGAGTATGAGGTCAGTCATTACATACAACGGAGTCCAGCAGATCATATGGCAGTCAAACTCGATATGAGCAAGACATCACATAAAATCTAATGAACTTTCCTTAGAACGTATTATTTTGTATTCAATGGTGGAGTTTTTGGCTCCCTTAGAACGTGGACTTTGCCAAGGCGACACTTTGTCACCATACTTAGATTTTTATTTTTTAATTTTGGTTTTGTGCGGAGGCTATGAGTGCATTGTTTAAAAAATAGGACATGTGTTGAGATATAAGGGGACTTTCAATATACACTAGGGCACAACCAGTATAACATTTCATGTTTGCCGACGATACAATTATCTTTTGCAAGGTGAATAGACATTAGGCTCAAAGTACTAGCGATATTCTGCATGACTATGAGAATGTTGTTGGGATCAAGAACGTGGACGTAGCGAAAAACACAAATTTGATTTTATTTATATAAACAAACACGTGCACAATAATTACAATTCATTGCGTACATTTTCGCTTCCAATCACCCACAGACATGCTCGCATATATAATTAATTTAAATAACATAAATTAAATCATCATAACCACCCCTCATTAGGAGAGTTGGTACCTAGCATGTACCAATAGGGTAAAGGTCTAGGGTTCGAGTCCCCCCCCCCCCCCCCCTCCCCTACTTCCCCTTGTAATGAATTGAATTTACTCAAAAAAAAAAAAAATCATCATAGCATGCTCGTGAAATTAAATCAAATAATAAACATGCTTAGCGAACGATTCACATAAACACATAATCGAACAAATAGATTCATGTCACTCAATAATAAATTAACATATATTGATCTAAATTATATAAATTATCCTTAAACGAACAAAGACTCGATCGAGAAAATGGCTAGCTGCTCTTCCCACTCCTACTGATCCAACCTGTTTTCCGATCTTAAATTACAGGCCTGCTACGACTTCAATATCTTTATGGTTATTAACTGGATGAACAATTTCTTCGTGTAGATTATATATCCATGATACTTTAAGCACCTCCCAAAATTTCACGTCCATCCGATCACTGGTTGATTACGGCGAATTTTCTCGCACGACTCAGCAAACAATCCGAGAGCAGTTTTTCAAAATTGCCTTCTCACATCACCGGCTTGTGGCGGCGCATGAAGCCGGCCTTGGTGGCAGCGTTTGCGGCATATGAATCTTTCTCCTCTTAGGTTAAACCTCGTATATTCAATTCACTATCCACGCAGTACTAGATACGTGAAGGCTAAGTACAACGAAGAAGAACGAGGGGAAAAGGAAGATGGCGATGCGGCGGCGACTGGCGGCGGCGCGGCGGCTAGTGGCTGAGGTACAGTTTCAGCTGCAAGGTGGACAGCTGATGGAGGGAGAGAGACTAGGGTTTCGTGCTTGTCTTGTGTATCTTTCACAAGACATATAAATCATATTTATATGGTCCTTGTGAGAGCCATAACATGCTTAAGTTGGGTTAGGCCCAACAACTTAAGCGCACTCTCTTCCTCTGTTCGTTTCTAGCAACCGAATGCTCGAAAAAATATAACAATTATATTTTGATGACGAGCACAAAATTCTCGTCCATACGAGCACCACTTTGAAATTTTCCAATTTCCGAACTTGGAAACCCTAATTTAGGACTTGCCCAATCGGGAAACTTCCCATTATTGCAAGTTCACTAAATTTCTATCGGATTCTTTTCCTCTACTTATTCTTATCCGTAATTAAAATTTACGAATGTTGGGTTCAATTACATTGACTTCCAATTACACTAAGATTAACTAATTAATTTTAGCTCGTTGCATTAAGGATCTCAAGTACACGAGCAGTGTGACCCTCGATGGTTCAGGTGTAAGCTAGCCGTGGGTCCACAACCCATTGTGGTTTAAACTCATCCCTAGAGTTATAATTAAGTTGAAGCTAGTTTCAACTTAACTACGAATGAAGATTGGCGTCTAGCAACTACACGTCATGTTCGATACATATATCCCGATTCAACTAGAGGCATTGGTTCATCGAGACCTCTTTATGAGTTCAATAACTGTGTGGAAGTTCTTGATTATATAATCCGTTCGTGTTTGATTTGGAGGAACATATTTCTCTAATCATGACACTTTCAGTTGTGGCCACATACTTCATGAACTATAAATCGCAAGAACACAGGATATCCATGACTGATCAAGCAATTGAATCCCCTACTACAATGCACAAACCTCCCACTAGATTTCGGACTGCACGAACACTGGCCATTGGGGTGGTCATCGGTGGAACTCAGGGACAGATCACGATACAGCTGGTCCTCTAGTGAAGTCACGGAGATGTCTGGGTCTTAAGGATTAATGGTGTACCACTATATCATAGAAACCTCTACTCGATTATTGAGAACCACTTAGAGATCTCTAGGTTGAGGGAGTTCAGTGAACTCATCAACTTATGATCACCCACTTATGTATGCCGATGTCACAACATTGTTGATGGATGAGACGCAGGATACATACACTAAGTGCTAGTCTCGAATGGAAAATGCTGATATCCTCATTAGTGGTGTAACAGTTGTTATACTTAAATAAATAATCTCATGTTTCTACTAGATTTATTTATAGAAATTAAGTAACTTTAAGGACTACATCTATGCTTATGCAAGGGACAAAGATATAGAATGCCAAAGGGGGTATTTATCATTAATACAAAATAGATTATTTACGAGTTGAGTGAGAAATCACAACAATAAGTTGGCTCTTCAGTCACCTACTTTAACGACCTTCCATTTGACCTAAATCCTAACTACTCATTACCTAAGTCCTATCGACTCTCGATGTTTTTCATGGACCAGTCTGTGTAAAGGCTAAGTAAAGGGATCTAAAATGTTGTCTACCGAGCCAACTCTCTCGAACTAAAGTTCGCTGGCCTCTATTAATTCTCTAACCAATGAGATAATTATGATTCAGTATATGCTTGGATTTCTGATGAGACTTATTGAAATCATACACTCAACATTTGAATGTAATTTCGAATCAAAACTGCTACATTTGCGTCATCTAATGCCGCAATATATTAAGCTTTGGAGGTGGAATCTGCCGTCATGTTTCGCTTGGACCTTATACGACACCTCGTTAATAAGCATTAATATAAGTCTCGTCTTCCTTGTTGGGTCGTCCACTTCCGATTGAAACACTAAAGTCGTCGAACAACTTTATTTTCAACTCGAAATCCCATGGACTATATATGAACAAGTTCTTAGTATTTCGCAAGTATTTAAGAATTTGTTTCACAGTTATGCAACTAATTTGGTTGGGTTAGACTGATATCTAAAGTGATGCTTCACTGCAAAAATTATATCATATCTGTAATATGAATTGGGATAACTAAGCGACAACTTCTATTTATCTCTATAGATACGTATTCTCTAATACGTAGGAAGTTTATCCCAAATTCATTTATTGAGAAATGTGTTGATAGTCATGCTTTAGTTGACTGAAGCATCCCTACAACATTCCGAATGAGTAGGATGCTATCAACACAAAGTACTGAGAAACATAATGGCACTCCCACTAACCTTCTTGTAAACTTAAGGCTCTTTCGAATTCGTTTACTAAATCAATTACTCGATTTTTTTGTCGAAACGAACATTCTAATTTATGGGATGCTAGGTTCAATCCATAAATGGATTGCTGGAATTTTCCAAACCTTTTGCTATATGAAGCCTTTCGGCTACACCACTCTGATTTCCTCAATCTCGCCATTGATGAAGGTGATCTTCATATCCATTCTCCATATCTTGTAGTCATACTACGGAGAAATGGCTAGCAAAATTCTAATGGAATTACGACATAGTGTTTGGTGAAAAATTATTTCACAGACAACACCTTGTCATAGAGTATACTCATTTTTCACGTATCTAGCTTTATAGGTCGATACCTTTTCATCTATTCCAACTTAAAGATTATAGATCCACTTGCATTCAACGGGAAATATTCCCTTGGGTGGATCCATCAAGGTCCATACCTTGTTGTAGTACATGGAATCCATTTTGGATTTCAAAGCGTTAAGCCAGTGTCCCTTATATGCATCAAATACAACCTCATTCAAGGTTCTTGGATCATATCCCTCGTCAAAATGATTTTGACTACTTTCGATGAGGATTAGCCTATTGAGTTCTCTACGGATCCCTTTGAATCTCCACATAGATGGTTGAGAAGGTACATTAATGGGTGATTTGATTTAGATTGGCTTTGCTCCTATTTATAGTGTTGTAACTTCAATTCGTGGTTCTCGGATTTCTTCGAGTTCTACCATACACCCATTCTATCTCATAGAACCTTCCTTTAAGAAGATGGCATTCCCCGAGACAAACACTTTTATTTTAAGGGATTGTAGAAAAAGTATCTAAAGCAATTTTTGAGATACCCCACAAAATGGCATAAGTTGGAACGACTATTCAACTCGTGTCCCACTAGCCACTTCATGTAAGTGGATTATCAGGAATGCCAAAGTTCATATGGTGTGGAAGTAACTGCTTTGGTGTTAATCCTATTCAGAAAATACGTTGCGGTCTGGAGTGCATGACCCTATAAGTACGCCGGTAACTTAGTGGATCACGTTCTCTTTGAGATAGTCAATAAACTCACCATTTAGTATTTTCAACTACGATCGGATTGCAGTTTCTTAATACTTCGTATGAGTTGCTTTTCTACTTCATTTATGAAATCTTTGAGCATTTCATAGATTTCAAATTTTTACTTCATAAAGTATACGTAACCATACCTTGAGTAATTTTCGGTAAAGGTTACGAATTAGTTAAAACCACATGTGGCACTAACACTTAGTGGACCACATAAGTCTGTATAAAGATCAAATCCAAGATACAATCAACACGCTCCATTTGTTCCTTAAATGATAATTTGGACATTTTTCTTTTTAAACAAAATTTACAAGCCCACATTTAGTTCATATCATCTAATCGTGAGCAATCGCTCACGTGCGAACTCATTCATTCGTCTTAAGGAAATATGTCATAATCTAGCTTGCCAAAGTTGTGTAGGGTTATCTTCTATATCGAGTTCAGGTTAACCAAAATTTCATTGGATTTTATTTCACATAAATTCAATGAAAAATGTATCTTTCTCAGAACGATCTGATCAAGACACTCTGTCCAATTTATATAGCCCAATTTTCTATCTTTCCACATTGGAAGCAAACATCACTTATACACTTATTTTCCTTAGCCTTTGCGAATACTCGGTTCGCCCCTAGTCTATTGTTTGCACGACTGGAAACTATTTCCATTTTACTCTCTTCTTCGACTTCGAACTATTCTTAGTAAAAGATACATAAAGTTTCGAATGCAAAACAGGCTTGTCTTCCTTTATAACCGACTCGTATTTCAACATGTTGTGTTCAACTCCTTCGTAAGGAGACTCAACCATATTCTTGTTGAAATTAATTATGAACGTTTCCTAAGAGGTAGTTAGTGATGGAAGCATGAGATTCACCGAGAACTCTGGTGGGAGAATGACACCGTGGTCATGCAACTTCTTTGGGAGCGAGTCATCTTAAAACCATGCTCGTGGACCAGAGTCCTTTCGCGTAGCCTAAGAGACATCAACTCTTTAGTCGTCACAAACCTCACTGCCATAATGTTCTCATCACACACGATCTCGAGGTGAGCTTATATGTCAAAAACATAAAGATGATTGTCATAGTTCCTTGTTAACTCCGGTGACTAGATGCTATCATATAGTATTTTGTCATAACGGACACCCTTCTTCCACTTCTAATAAATGGTGGTCTCCTAGTGAGTCGAGTTATCATGAAGTTTGGTCGGGGTATATTTGAGTATGCACAATTGCTCTTGGAGAAAAAGCACCAAACGAATGTTTATTGAGCCAACAGGGTAATTATTACCATGAAGTATTATTGGTGTCGAGAATTGATGATAAGGGATTCTTAGCATTTATACTAAAAAGCTTTAAGTAGACTTACATAAAAGATAATACATTATTAATGATTGCAATTAAAGATTCGAAATTTTATTATTTAATTGTACTCCCACTAAATTTTATCCAATTCCATTACCATTTAGTAGACAAACGAGAAAACTTATTTTTCTTTTAATAGGCTTTAGGTCCAATAGGAAAATTCAACCTATAGTTAATTCAGACCAATTACATTTGTCTAAAGGTAGATCTACATTAATCATATCGTTATATGACCCTAAAGATATATTTACCTCACACTTGATAATGACCTAAGTTAATCTCGCGAATTTAAAATCTTCGTGTATCAAGTATAACCTACCAATCAAAGGCTCATAGAACTGATTATACCAAACTAATGCAGCCGCTAGTTAATCTAGCCGACCATGTTTATCTAGCATAACCCTTTCTATGGCTACCTTCATCATTATGTCAATTAAATTACAGTTGGCCCTACAATAGCACTCCCCGCTAACACGGCTTACTGCACTATTGCAAGGGGCTACACATAATTTAACCGTTGGTAGAAGGAAAGAAAAATTCAACAGATTGATTTTTCATTATAGCTTGAAATAATTCTTAATAAATTAAGAATGAGGGATTTATTAATTTTTTTTTTTTGCTATCTCATCAAAATTATTGGACAGGTTGATTGGATTCCTACAACTGCGTTCTCTAAAGGTATATGGAAACGTATATTGGCATAAGAGGAATATTCGAACTAAATTATAATTAATTTAAATAATTAATTATGAGGTTTTGTTTCAAAATAATTAAAGGACGTTAATCAACATAAATCAATAAAATAAGATTAAAGTATAATTAATTAAGTTAAAGTATAATCACCATTATACATGAGTTTTATTAATAAAATCAATTTAATATTTTAATTAATTAATAATCAAGTACTCATTTATTGAACATTATTGATTAATTGATCAAAAAATTAAAAATTAATTTTGATTTAATTTAAATTTCTAGAAAAAGAAAACTTTTTTTTATATATATTCCGGGTGTCTGAACCAGTCAGACCCGGTTGAGCTTATTGGACCAGTCTGATCGAGCTGTCTGATCCGGACAGTTGTCTAAAGCTAATTTTTGGAATTTAAAATTCAAATCCAATTTAAATTTTAAATCCAATTTTCAATTCCAATTTTAAAATCGATTTTTAAAAACGAAAATCCAATTTTATAATTCCAATTTTAAAATCGATCAAATCCAATTTTAAAAATCAAATTAAAATTAAACAAACTCAATTCCAATTTCACCAATTCAATAAATTCAATAAACTATTCACATACAATCGACAACAATAAACACGTAGGCAATTAATTGCGCAACCGTAGCCCTGACGCCACTGTTGGGGATCCCGCACGTGTACGCAGCGGAAAATAAAAAAAAAATTATTTATATAAACAAACACGTGCACAATAATTACAATTAATTACGTACCTTTTCGTTTCCAATCACCGACAAACATGCTCGCATATATAAATAATTTAAATAACATAAATTAAATCATCATAGCATGCTCGCGAAATCAAATCAAATAATAAACATGCTCAACGAACGATTCACATAAACACATAATTGAACATATAGATTCAGGTGATTCCATAATCAATTAACATACATTAGGGGAAAAAAATTTACCCTTGAAGCGTGATTCTGATGAAGACTCGAGAAGATGGCTAGCTGCTACTCCTACTGATCCAACCTGTTTTTTTATCTAAAATTACAGCCTGCTCTGACTTTTATATCTCCAAGGTTATTGATTGGATGAACAATTCCTCAGGGAAATTATAGATCCATGAGTGTTGAAGCTTCTGTCAAAATTTCACCTCCATCCAATCACTAGTTGATTTACGAAGAATTTTCTCGCTGGACTGCGTAGAAACCTTCTTCTTCAACCGAATATATAGTAGGGTAGGTAGTGGCTAGCATGTTGATCAAAGAAAATAAAGAAAATTAACAAAAATATTTTTGTACCAGGGGCAGAACAATTTTACAAGCCAGTGACAGACGTAGGTTTTTTTTTTTTTTTGTTTTTTTTTTTTTTTTGAAAGAACGACAACGTTACCTAAAAGTACTCTAACATTATAACCTTTTTGCACGCATTCATTGATGCATACCATGCACGAGCGGTTTCATTACGAGATACGGTCTTATGGTAAAAGACAATGAAAGATCCAAGGTAGCGGCACCCAAAACAAATGATGTTTTATACTAATGCACATATGTCGACTGCGAAAAGCTCTTACCTTGTGAGCCGTTGAGAAAGACGACGATGAAGTTACAATTAAATTGATCAGTGTAGGTTTAAGTTTAAGATTGATAGAATCATTAATTTTGTACAAAATATATATAAACAGGGACAAATTTGTCAAACATAAAACTAAATTCATTCATGTGAGATTGATAATAAGTAGAAGGGGCGATATATTATCTTTAGGCTCATAAAAAATGAGCCTAAAAATGACTTTACCTGAAAGAATAGAGAAGAAGTTATCCTCTATTTCACTAATTAGTCATTTTTGCACATTAATCTCGATTTTGACTGCTGTCAATCGCCACCACTAAAGAAAACTAGGGTTGTAAAATAGATCATTTAGATATACAAAGTGTTATGCTATTATCACTACTAGTAATTGTACCCGTGCGATGCACGGGACAACAAATTGCATTCTTTTGATATTGTAAGAATATAAACAAACGTTTGATGTATCGTATGATCAAAATTCTATTATACTGGAACATTATTAAGTATACTACACACAAAAAAAAAAGGACATAACTTTACTGTTGAATAATTTTCCAAATGAATTGAATCAGCTAATACCAGTAGATTGAAAATTTGAACCAGGAAAAAAATCATCAATTATGTCTCATGTTGAGCTTAAAAGTAATTAGATTTAATAACTAAGTTAACATAATCAAAACTAAACTATCGACAACATACCATCGTAAAAGGCCATCTATAAATCTTGCATCGGAACTAAGCCCTTCTCCACTGCCTCATTTTAAGGTTGTTTTGCCACTGGAATTAACAATTGGAAAATTAAGAAACAAAAATAAATATAAACAATAAATTAAATATCGCATACAAAAAATAAGTCTTGAAGGTCGACTTCCAATAGCTTGTGGCTCCGCCCATTTTTGGTTAATTTTCTCAAATCATCCATTTCAATAACATGTCCAATAACATATAAAATGAAATAATTGTTATACATAAAATTTGAAAACTTTGGTATAAATTAATGAAACACATAATTTAACAAAATGAAATTACCTATAAGCCATGATGGAAAAAGATGTAAACTAATTGCCACACATGCAATAGGATGAAGAAGAAGATAAGAAACGAAATCTAAGGTCAGGTTACCAAAAGAAGAAGACTTAGGTAGGGAAGAAATAAAATTCAAATGTTGCAGACATTCTGTAAAACGATGTCACAAAATCCGCTAGGGATGAAAATCAGATTTATTTACCCTTTTCTGTAAAAATCGAAAATCAGATTATTATAAAAAATATCTAGGAGAATTTGATGAAAATCGATAATAATATATAAAATAATATTTAGGAGGAAAAAATTTGATAAAAAAATCCAAAAATAATATTTAGGAGATAAAAATCGAAAATAAAATTTAAAATAATAGTTATGAGATAAAAATTTGATAAAAAATCGAAAATAATATTTCAAATAATGTTAATGAGATAAAAGTTGATAAAATATGAAAATAATAATTAGAATAATATTTAGGTGATAAAATATGATTAAAATTAAAATTATTATTTAAAATAATATTTAGGAGATAAAAATTTGATAAAAAGCGAAAATAATATTTAGGACACAATAATCTGATAAAAAACAAAAATAATATTTAGGAGATAAAAAACTAATAAAAACATGATAAAACTCGAAAAAAATATTTAAAATATTATTTAGGAGATATAAATTTGATAAAATTCGAAAATAATATTTAGGAGACAATAATCTGATAAAAAACGAAAATAATATTTAGGAGATAAAAAACTAATAAAAACATGATAAAACTCGCAAAAAATATTTAAAATATTATTTAGGAGATATAAATTTGATAAAATTCAAAATAATATTTAGGAGATAAAAATCTGCTTACAGTTGAAAATTATATTTAAAATTATAGTTAGGACTTAGGAGATATAAATTTGATAAAATTAAAAAAATATTATTTATGATAATATTTAGGAGATAAAAATTTGATAAAAATAAAAAATAATATTTATGAGACAAAAATCTGATAAAAATAAAAAATAATATTTAAAATAATATTTAGGAGATACAAATATGATAAAATTCGAAAATAATATTTAAAATAATATTAAGGAGATAAAAATTTGATAAGAATTGAAAAAAAATTACAAATATGACATTAGGGTTTCTTAGGGTTGCCCTAGCGTTTCTTTCTTTTATATATAAGATATCTAGGAGAATTTGATGAAAATCAATCAACTAATAATTTATTTATTATATAGTATTATAGTGGTCAACAATATCGTTAAGTATCACAATAACGTTAATTTATTTTTATAGTTTTTGTTTCACAGTAACATTAATTTTCACAGTAACACTAAATTTAAAAAAAAAAAAAAAGTTTTTTGTTATGTTGCAAATAACATTAATTTTTATGTAACAATAGTTTTATTTTTCAACGGAACATTAATTTTCATAGTACACTATTTTTTTACATTTTTATTTTTATTTTTCACAACAACAATAATTTCACACTAATACTAAAAAAAATTATTTACTCTTTTTCCATCCAATAATGTTTTTATACTTTTTTTTTTGTCTCTAGTTTCACTAATGTTACCGTGTTGATCCGGTATTTTACATTAATATCACCGGTCATCAAATCAAAGAAAACTATAAAACCGTAAAAGAAAATTATATTGTGTTGACTATCAACACAGTAACATTGACGGTAAACACAACATTGCTGGGGGAAACCTTTAAAAAAAATAATATTAATTCTAATATCTTGCAAAGCATCCAGATTTCCTCAAGACATAACACACAAAAATAATAGGAAAGAAATATGTAGATGCCTTTCCTGTTCAATAACCAACAAAAAAAAAAAGTGGAGACCGAATCATATGTTTCGAAAAAAATCACTAACGGGATTTTCCTAGCGACGAACACTCGGTTTTATTTTCACAGTTTGAATTGTGAAGCTCCATTTATACCAAATTGGGAAGCCAATAATCATCATGTGTACGAATCATTCTGCACCTGTTTTCACCGGAGTCGTTTTGTCAAGTTCGTCCAAAACAGTCCAAAGTTTAGCATCTTCGTAATCTTTGATGAGTAGAGCAGGCTTTGCTTCCATAAGTAGCTCTGCTGGATTCCTAGTCGTCAATCCCACTGTAGGCAATCCCGCTGCGACCCCAGCTTTTATCCCTGAAACTGAATCCTGAACAAACCAAAACCACACTGTATATAGTAAACCATGTCTACAGTAACCACTAGCGGAGCCAGGATTTTAAGTCTGCGAGGGCTGAATGCATTAAAAAACTTTCTAGGGGGTCGTTACTACTATTGTACACAAAAAAGTTCATATTTTCTACAATAGAACCTCGATTAATCAATACTTGATGAAATAATAACCTCGCACTTTATTAACATCTCCTTGTCCTCACTCGGTGAGGACATGTTAAATCATTATCTCAGTAATATAATATTCCGCTAAATTAATAGAATTTTTTCTAGTCCCAACTGTATCAATTTATAGAGATTTAACTGTATATAAAATAATAAATATTTGAGAAATGTTGGTGGGACCGTGGCCCCCTAGCCTTATGCTGGCTCCACCACTCATACCAACGAAGATTATAATTCCATTTCGGTTTTAGGAATGTAAAGAATTTTGCGAATGGAAGTAATTTTTTTGTTGTGTTTTCGGCGAACAATGATTACTATTTTGAGAGAAGAATTTGAAAAAATTAAATAATATTTATTTAGTGGGAACCAAACCTCGAATACGCATGTGTGCTCCTTGGACACGTTGAGTATTTCAAGTGCCTTTAAATAAGGATCTGGGAAAGGTTTTGCATGTTCGCAATCACTTCCAAGAATAAGAGCTTGAAAGAAATCCGACAGTCCAAGAAGTGAGATCATCAGCTCGGCATTTTCTCTAGGAGCGTTAGTGACAGCAGCTCGTTTCAACCCACGATCTTCAATCCATTTTGTCAGTTTATGTAAGCCCTTCACCGGTTCGATTTTCTCCTTAACTATCCTGTAATTCCCATTCGAAAAAGAAAAGAAAAATGCGGAGTAAGACTAAAAAAATGCCTACATTCAATCATCTAATTTTTAATAGAGGAAACAAACCTTCTGAACATGGCTTCCTTGTCATCGAGAAATTTGACACCTCTCTCGTGATCATCTGGGAAAAGGATGGAAGCAATATCTTCATTGTGTCTCCCAGCAATATTCTTGACGAAAAATTCCTCGTCGATCGGAACACCGCCGTTAAAGCCAATCTGATGAAAGGAACAGTGTCGTCTATTTTGATCCAAAATCTTACAGGAATTAAATGATTCGAAATAATAAAAGAAAAAAGAATAGATCCCATCACAATCACACCTCTTGAAGCATCTCGCGGAAAGCATCAAAATGCAAGGGATCCGTATCGCACAATGTGCCATCAATGTCGAACAGGACTGCTTCGAGTGGAGCGAGTTTCAACAGAGGACAATTTCTGATTTAACAGACAATGAATAGCAAATTAGCTATAGTTGAAAGCGTAGCTTCTCGGTTACAAAGATCCCGAAACTTGGCCTGCAAATATCTATTTTTACTATGATTCGATGAAGAAACACGTGAAGGGCCCGAGAAGAAAAGAGTATTTACTTTCTTTTTGTATTATATTTTATTTTCATTTATTGAACTAAAAAGAAGAAAATAAAAAAAAAAACATTTCTTCCACAATGAATGAAAGTTTAAAAGTACTTATTAAATATATGTTCACGAAATCACAGGGCATAATAGTACATACAAATCCAACAAAAATAGATCCTTTTTACGGTTATGCCCAAACATATCCTTTAGCTAGGGGTGTAAACGAGTAGAGTTGAGCTGAACACATGGTAGTTTAAGCTTGTTTGAATTTTATCGAGCTTTTAATCTTGTGTTTGAGCCAAGCAAGAATTGAGCTCGAGTAGCTTGACTTTTTTTTTTCTTAACATAATTTTATAAAATAAATCAAATTGAGCTCGGCATCAAGCCGAGTTTCATAGCTGATCAAACCAAAATATGTGTTCAAGCTTCGTTCTTTAGGTTAACAAACCAAGCTCAAATGAGCTTTTAACGAACAATCTCGTATCGAATAATATGGTTTGATTTTTCAGCACGGCCTTTAGCACAACATATGTAATCAGAAAAAATAAAATTTATAATTTGCATTGGTTTTCCGATCCTGCTAATATGAATAAATAGAGTCCAATCAAAATATAATAAGTGGAATGAATTAAAATAAGAAAAACAAGTGATTGGGCAGCAGAATGCATAGTGCTGTGGATCGACGACATATATAAGATTTCAGAATGTAATCCAAATGGGGGCGATGGCCGATTAGAGGCTCCATCTCCACATCACACACACACACACACACACACACACACACACACACAAAAAACAGAGATCGCATCGAAAAAGTGAAGAAATCGAAAAGAGAAATGAAAGGAAGGGAGTGGCGCGTGTGGGAATTACCTGTCCAATGAGGAAGAAACAGTCATCTTGTAGTGGTCAGTTTTCTGTAATCCTCCTTCTCCGCCTCCGCCTCCGCCTACTCTCTGATGATTATAATTTAGAATCGGAGATGCTTCTTTATTTATACACCAAACACCACTGCCGAGTTGCTGACACAAATTTTGCATTATTATTATTATTAATTTATTATTATTATTTAGAAAGAAAAAAAAAGGTCGGGATTCGGGAATATGCCAAATGCCAATGGTTATGCAGGAGGGAATACTTCACGTGTTAACGTAAACACGTGTTCCACCCAATTTTCGCAACAAGAGTCCCACTAAATATTCCAACTTGCAAATGTTTCACTTTTTTGGAGAAGCAAAATTGTTAAGAATATACATATACGTTGCAATTATTATTATTAGTTAAAAGCGTGTGCTTGCGTTGACTTTTAAGTTTAGACTTCATATATGGTTTTTGTTTTTCAAGAATCATTCATGTGATCTCTAATTGCTAAAATAGCTTCCATATTAAAAATATTAGTAAGAACCCTCAAGTGAAAATTAGTCAAAGCTAATAAACAGGGCCGGTCAGCCGTATTTTGGGGTCCTGGGCAAAACACAAACTTGTGCCCCTAAGTAATACGGGGTTCGGTATCTACAATATATATATAATAATACAGGGTTCGGCACAACATCCCCAATTTTGTTGAAAAATATATATGTAAAATATAAACATATTTAATAGTAAAATTATGAAATTGGAACGATACAGAGAAGATTAGCATGGCGCTTGCGCAAGGATGAAACCAATAAATTGAGATATGGTCCAAATTTTTATGGTAATCAAGTTGTTTTAACGAGGCATCATCATGAAATAGTTTTTCTTTTAGCCAAAAAAAATTAATAAAATTATATTAGAAAAAAATTATTTACTTTAACAAAACTAGTTTAATGTTAGGAAATAAAAAAGCAATAATGATTACAAAAAAAATTAAATTGTAAATTATAGAAAAATAGAAACATAAATTCATACAGGGGTTCAACCGAGAGAAAAATAAAATTGGAGTAAAAAGACATAAATGGAGAAAGTGGGGGTAAGATTTAAAAACTATAAAACTTGGGTAAAAGCATTAATGGAGAGAGGTGGGAGTTGAAAAGTCAAAAAAAAAAAAAAAGGATGGCCTTTCTTGTTAGTTGCAAAAACAAAGGGCTAAAAATAGGAAAAAAAAAAAAAAAAAAAAAAAGAAGAAAAAATGTTATATTTACAGAAATACCTACTAACATATAACCAAATATTTGGGGACCCATTGACAAATGGGCCTGGGCCCCGCTTGCCCTGGTCCAGGGCCGGCCCTGCTAATAAAGTTTCCTACCATGTGCGCCGCACGCGCGGGTTGGGAGACTGAGTTGTATTTTTTGACTGGATAAGACTTAAATACCCTTTTAGAAATTTAAAAAACTACAGATCCACCCAAAATATCTATAAGCCCAAAATAAAGTTTTTAAATTATCACTTCAACCTCTCATATTTAGCTCTCTTCTTCACTACACCTAAAATCACCACTGTAATGTCAAACCCCAGCTCTTCCCATGACCCATCACTTCCGCTACGTCGCCCCCTTACCACTTTCCCCGCCGTCTAGGACTGCCCCTTCCACCGTATCTTCGTCCACCTCACCAGCACTGTAGACAACACCCTATCCATCGCCCGCAAATGCCATCACAAGAAAACCAACATCTCTCTAGTGCTTCCTTCACATAACCTGAGTATCCGAATTCCCAATAGATGGACACTGTTAGTTTGTGAGAGGTGGTGGATAGTAATTTGGAAATAGTTTGGTTTATTTGGAGAGAAGGTACAATAGGACTTAAGTTGAAGGAGAAGGCTTTATTAGTTTTTTGTTTTAGTTGATGCTTGTTTACCATGCATCATAGTCTATTTATAGGTTTCATGGATAAATCTAGAGAATTGCTATAGTAGTCCTTCTCTAGAATTCTATTTACAATCCTACCTATTCTTGAATATTCTTCTATGGCTAGAAGTATCTAGCTAGCCTTAAGTCCTATAGATTATTCTAGATACTATTTTACAAGACTAATATTTCTTGAATATTCCAAAATTGAGCATTAATTTCTACTCTCCTCTTTAATGCTCATTTTGGAGATACCGAGCATCGTACATAGTTCTTTAAGCTTCGGGCGTGGAAGTGCTTTCGTGAAAATATCTACATGTTATTCGTCTATCGGGCAGTAGTTCACTTGAATTTCTTTGTTCGCTTTTGCTTCTCTTAAGAAATGATACTTGATGGATGTGTGCTTAGTTTGGCTGTGTTGAACTGGATTCTTTGACATTGCTATTGCAGACTTGTTATCGCAATACATTGCCGTCGGCTTAGTTTGTTCCTTGCCTATATCTGCTAATATTCGTCGTAACCATATAGCTTGGCTTGCAGTTGTTGCAGCTGCCATATATATACTCTGCTTCTGCTGATGATTGCGCCATGCTTTCTTGTTTCTTTGATGCCCATGAGAATATTCCGGAACCAAGAAAGAATGTGTAACCTGAGGTACTCTTCATGTCATCCAATGATCCGGCCCAGTTACTATCGGTGTAGCCTATTAAACTCGAGCATGTTACGGTCTTGTGCCAAATTCCATAGTCCTTCGTTCCTTGCAAGTACCTAAGGATCCTCTTTGCTGCTCCATAATGTACTTGACTCAGACTTTGCATGAACCTGGATAGTAAACTTGTGGCGTACATAATGTCTGGTCATGTAGCTGTTAGATATAGCAGGCTTCATATTATACTCCTGAGTGAATCATCTACCTTTGGTGATCCATCTTCCTTTCTTAGTTTTTCATTAGTTACTACAGGTATAGCAACCGGATTGCAGTCGTGAACTTCTTTATAGCAAACTCTCGATGTACTTTCTTAGTTTTTCATTAGTCCTGAACTTCTTTATAGCAAACTCTCGATGTACTTTCTCTTCGAGATGAAAATATCTTCTCCTTTTTGGTTTATCTCGATGCCGAGGAAGTAATGAAGTGATCCGAGATCACTCATCTCAAATGACTTCATCATATCTTCTTTGAATTCTTTAACCATACTCTCACTGTTTCCCGTATATATAAAATCATCTACGTATAAAGAGACAATGAGTGTATCGGTCATACCTTGTGTCTTGATGTAGAGAGTAAACTCACTTTGACTCCTCCTAAATCCTCGACTCGTGAAATAAGTATCGATCCGACTGTACCAAGCTTGTGGGGCTTGCTTTAAGCCGTATAAGGCTTTCATGAGAATTAAAACTTTGTCTTCTTTTCCTTTCTCCACGAATCATTGTGGTTGTTCCACATATATTTCTTCTTCAAGATAGCCGTTGAGAAATGCTGACTTAACGTCCAGTTGATAGATTCTCCATCTCTTTTGTGCAGCTAGTGCAATAAGTGTTGTTATTGTGTCTAAGCGTGCAACGGGAGCAAAGGTTTCAGTGTAGTCGATACCTGGTAATTGTGAGTATCCTTTGGCGACAAGTCTCGCTTTGTGCTTCTGAATCGAGCCATCCGAATTGAGTTTTGTTTTGTAGAGCCACTTAACTCCAATGATATATTTGCTAGAAGGTCGATCTACCATCTCCCATGTCTTGTTCTTTTCGATCATCCTTATCTATTCTTCCACACCTTTTATCCAATTTTTTTTGCTTTGATGCTTCTTCTAAGCTCCTTGGCTCTATAGTTGAAAAGTTACACGACTCGTAGATTCTTGAACTTTCTAAAGATATTGAATACTTCCAATTTTTATCGCATAAAGTAGATGTTGGGAAACAAGCACGTGTACGCAACGGAAAACAAAAATTTTAAAAGATATAAACGATTTAATTCATATAAACACATGCTCGACTCATATTACGCAATTAATTACGTACCTTAACGCTTCTAGCGAAAATTAAAACTATAGAGAAATAATACAATTTTTTAATTACTGCAATTTTCTCTCTATTCCACATTACATTGGCCTGATGCCTATTTATACATAATAAAGGCGGTGGTTTGGGAGCACTAATTAAATCCACCAACCTAATTAATGTTACAATTAAAATTAGTTAGCCTAATGAAGCTTCTAGTGCAGAGACTTCTGGAGAGTTTTCTAGAACAATGGAGTTCTTGCTAATCTTAACACTCCCCCTCAAGAACTACTCTCCTTTAATGTGGAACTTCGGTTGATTCCTAACTTTTTTCCGAAAATCTTTGAACTTGACGCCATTGACTCCTTTTGTGAATATATTTGCAAGCTGCTCTCCTGTTCTTATGTGTTTGATTTCAATTTCTCCTCGTAGTACCTTCTCACGCAGGAAATGATAGTGTACTTCAATGTGTTTCGTCCTTGCATGAAACACGGGATTCTCCGCAAGACGGATTGCTGACACATTGTCACAGTATATTTGTGCGGACGTGTTATCAGATTGCCCAAGATCTTTCAAAAGTTGATGCAACCATGTACATTCTTGAGCTGCCGTAGCTGCCGTACGATACTCTACCTCGGTGCTTGATAATGAAACTGTGGGTTGTCGTTTGCTGCACCACGAGATTGGTCCAAATCCGATATTAAAGACATAACCTGATGTCGACCGCCGTGTGTCGTGGTCACTAGCATAGTCAGAGTCACAATATCCAATAATCTCACATTTCTCACATTTCTTGTACAGTATCCCGTAGTCAATCGTGCTTTTCACGTACCGCAATATTCTTCTTATAGCTTCCAAGTGAGGTTTTTTTGGGGTCTGCATAAATCGACTCACTTTGCCTACTGCATATGATAAATCTGGTCGGGTTATAGTGAGATAGATGAGGCTGCCGACTATTTGTCTGTACATTGTAGCGTCTTCTAATTATTTTCCTTCGACAGAGCATAATCGCGCATTTACTTCGATAGGAGTAGAAACAGGTTTGCACTCCGTCATCCCGTACTTTCCAAGTAATTCCTTTGCATACTTGTGCTGACATAAGAATATTCCTTCGCCGACTCTTTCTACTTCAAGACCGAGAAAGTGCTTTAATTCTCCGAATGCTTTCATGTGAAAACGTACTGATAAGTTGGCTTGAACTTGATATATTTCCTTCTCGTCGTCTCCTGTTATGATTAGATCATCCACGTACACTAGCACGATTGTTTTCTTTCCATTCTGAGTTCTCACAAATAAACTTGAATCAGCTGGTGCCATGGTGTAGTTGCTCTGGATAAGGAACTCCGCAATTTTTCCATACCATGCTCGTGGCGACTGTTTTAAACCGTAAAGTGCCTTCTTTAATTTGCATACATAATCTGGATCAGTTTTGCTCTCGAAGCCTTGAGGTTGTTCCATGTATATTTATCGATCTAGTTCTCCATGCAAGAATGCATTTTTCTCGTCCATCAGGCACAACTTCCATTGTTTGCTTGCTGTGAGAGCTAGCAAAACGCGTACTGTAGTCATCTTTGCAACTGGGCTGAATGTTTCTTCATAATCGATGCCATACTTTTGCGAAAAACCTCGAGCCACCAACCTTGCTTTACATCGTTCAATCAAGCCATCTGGCTTACTCTTTACTTTGTAGATCCATTTGCATGATATGGGTTGCACGTCTTTTGGTTTAGGTACCAAATCCCATGTTTTATTTTGCTCCAACGCATCCATTTCTTCTTTCATGGCTCTCTTCCACTCGTCACTTGAAGCTGCTTCCTTGTACGACATAGGCTCTTTTATCATGTGCTCCTCTACCATTGCTGCATTGGCATATTTTGGATTTGGTTTTCGTTGCCTCGTAGACCTTCTAAGTTGTACCTCATTTTCACGTGGTTCTTCTCGTGTCTCCTCAAACTGACTCATTTGTTCTTCTTCGTGAGTTTGGTGTACTCCAGTTTTCCATGGTGACTTGTCTTTTTCCGGTTGCATGGCCTCTACATCTGCCTCGGTTGGTGAATGCTCAGTACCTTCATTTTCTTCAATATTCCTTCTCAATTCTTCCTCAATTTCTTTTGAATCCGGTAATGTTCTTGCTTGGGGCGACCACCATGACGATAACTCATCGAACACCACATTTCGAGAAGTATAGCATCTTCCTGTACTTGGGTCGCAACATCTCCACCCTTTTCTTTCATTATCATATCCCACAAATATACACCGTATTGCTTTCTTATCAAATTTATTGCGTAGATTGTCTGGAACAAAAACATAGCATACGCACCCAAATACGCAAAAATGACTTACCGTGGGCTTAGTGACTTAGTCTTCCATAACTTTTCGTACGGCGAGACAAACCCAAGTGTTGCTTGAGGCAGCCTGTTAATCACGTGGGCAGCAGTCTTCATACATTCTGCCCAGAATCGTGGTGGCACATTCTTCGCATGTAACATGCTCCTACATGTCTCAGCAAGGTGTCTATTCTTCCGCTCCGCCACACCATTTTGTTGTGGAGTACTCGAACAAGTCAGTTGTCTACGTATCTTACACACCTTGAGATAGTTTATGAATTCCAAAGATGTGTACTCGCCTCCGTTATTGGTCCGTAGACATTTTATTTTATAACCAAATTCATTTTCCACATCTTCTTTAAATTTCTTAAACTTGACTAGTGCCTCAGATTTTTCTTTCATGAAGTGTACCCACACGTACCTGGAAAAGTCGTCAATAAATGTGATCATGTACCGAGAGCCACCTATAGATGGTTGTTTCACCGGACCAAATACATCTGAGTGGATTAGCTCGAGAGGATCCTTTGCTCTGAACTTTGACTCCTTGTAAGGTAGTTGGTGTGCTTTCCCATATTTGGCAGCCTGCACAAATTGTAGTCTCTCGAACATCTAATTGAGGAAGCCCATTTAGCAAAGATTTCGTAATCATGACATTCAACTTGAGATAGTTAACATGCCCTAATCGCACATGCCATAGATCCGCTGTTTTATGGCTTCGAGCTTTATCAACATAGGCTTCTTGAGCTGACATCACATAGACGGATTCTACTTTTCGTCCTTCTATAAGAGGTGTACCAGTTACCTTGATCTTTGAATATAACTTCACGTCATTGGGCCCAAATAATACATAATTTCCCGACGCCGTTAGTTGTGACACTGATAGTAAATTCTTTGTCATACCTGGTACATGATATACATTTTGCAAGTGTACTTGGCTCGAGCTATGGCGAGGTGTAACCACTGTTCTACCAACATGGGTAATTGGTAGCTTGGAATTATCGGCCGTGACTACGACTCTTCCTCTTTTATATTTAGACATGCTCCGTAGTTTTTTGTTATCTCCAGTCATGTGATTCGAACATCCGGAATCTACAATCCAATCATCATCATAATTGACCTTTTTCAGGTTTACCATGACGAGTGCAGGTTCTTCTTCTATGCAGGAAAGTGCCATTGCCTCAACTGGTTCTACGTATAATGCTTCAACAGCAAACGATGCTTGAAAATCCCATTCTTCTTTGCTCTCATTTTGAGAGCATAAAGAGGTCGTTATATTTCCTTCCTTCCGTTTATATCGCCAATCTCGTGCATAGTGATTATTCCTCCCACAGTTGTAACATTGATTATTTTTGCGACGTAATATCTTTTCTTTTGATTCAGTTTGGCTCTGTAGTCCTCCCCCTTGCTGTGGACTTCTTTCTTGTGGTCTTCTATCCCACCTTCCCAGGTTTTCATTAGATCCATCATTGTTATATCTAGCACTTCGCTGCTCTTTTTGGCTATATCTTCTTCCACTTAAGAGAGCCTTCTCTTCGTCATTGATCGAGGTTTTAGACATTTGTTTATCTAAGGCCTCTTGATTCGCCAATATATTCTCCAACTCATTTAATGTTGGTTCTTGAGCCCATCCGCGAGTTGCCAAGGAATTCGGGCCGTAAACCATGAATAATAATTCTTCTTATCCTCGTCTCAATAATTGAATTTTGAGGATCTAGCTTCGAAATTTCTGAGCATAAAGATTTTACTTTGGTAAAGTACTCACTTACCGACGAGTCACGTTGCGAGATCGACAACAACTCGTTCTCGAGTTGTTGTAGCTTGGCGTCATTTGTTCGAGCAAATATACCAGAGAGAGTATCCCATGCTTCCTTTGGTGTTTTTGCATCTTTGATGCGGTGCTGTAGGTCGTCATCCATGGCAACTGAGAGAGCATACATTGCTTTTCCGGCTCGAATCTTCCATTTCTTTAGTTCTTCTTCTTCGGTTGGTGGTTGAGTCTCGCCTCCTCCAACAATACTCCAGAGATCTTGTCCAATTCCACATTATTTTAATTACTGCAATTAATACATTTTTTTAATTACATTTTTTTCAATTACTGCAATTTTCTCTCTATTCCACATTATATTGGTATGATGCCTATTTATACATAATAAAGGCGGTGGTTTGGGAGCACTAATTAAATCCACCAACCTAATTAATGTTATAATTAAAATTAGTTAGCCTAGTGAAGCTTCTAGTGCAGAGACTTCTGGAGAGTTTTCTAGAACAATGGAGTTCTTGCTAATCTTAACATGCGTATAATTAATTCGATAATAAATCACATAGCATGCTCGCAGTAAATCACGAATTCATACAAACAATCACGTATAGCAATTCACAAAAACTCCTACTGCGAATATTAACATATAATTTAATGTAATTAAATTAAAATCTTAATAAAAAAACGGATCCAAAAATTACCTCTTAAAGCGTGAGGCAAATTCTCGGATTGAAGCAAACTGCCACGGAAACGAATCCGTGCAGTCGGGGGGAGCAAACGACGGTGCAGCGGCGACGGACACGCTCAATGACATCGGCGCGTGAGATCCACGCGCGGTCTTTGGGCGGCGCGTGCGGCAGTGCTTCGGCGATGGCTTCTCGGCAATTCGACTCCTTGGTCTTCCTCCTCTCGGATTTCACCTCGTATACTGAGATCTACTAAATATGTGGTACTAGACACACAAAAGTCAGAATAGACGGAAGAAAAAGATAAAAGGAAAGAAGCTACCAATAGCAATCGGCGCGTAAGGCCGATTCCGGCGACGGCGGCGACGGCAGAGGAGGAGAGTGGCCGAGGGTTGTGAGATTGAACGGCTAGGGTTTTGATTGTGTCTTGTGTTTTGTGCAAGACCTATAAATCATCTATTTATAGTGTCTTGTATAAAAGCTCTAACGGGCTTAAGTTGGACCGGGCCCAACAGCTTAAGTTCGTTAGTCTTTACTCGCTCGTTTCTCACAACTCAATGATCGGAAAATTATAACGATTACATTTTCGGAAAAGGATTTTGTTATGCATCTGCTACGAATTTGCCCCATGGCATATACGGGCGTTACAAAAACTTTGTTCCGTAAATGGCCGTAGTAAATATTTTTTCTATGGTAAATCCTAGCATTTACTACGACTCCAATAATGTCCCCTAGTAAAGATACATTTTGTTACGGCTTTGTACCATAGAAAGAAAAAAATTATAGTAAAAAACCATTTTTCTACTAGTGATAGTTGTTGTAACTTTGTATTTGATAACTGACTTTTGGTAAATAACATAACCGTTGTATTTTTAAAGCTACCATCAATGGAGTTTTAATGTATAGAAATTAACATGGTATCAGAGCGAATTCAATTTCTCTTCCGCAAATTAGTTTTCATTGACTGATTCTCTTTCGTTATTCCTTTTTTATTTATATTTTTCGACTCAATTTCATGGCGATGCGATCGCGAATCGATGACATTTCCATCTTTTACTATCTTCACCCCTCTGATGATCCTGGCCTTGTTCTCATCTCATCGATGCTCAAGGAAGACAATTACGCCGCCTAGGATCATGCAAAGATGATTTCGTTGACGGTCAAAAATAAATTGGCTTTCATCGTTATTTCTTGGATTCTAAATGCAATATCTCCTGAAATTCAAGGTAGTGGGATGTACATCGAATCCGTTTAAGATATTTGGAATGATTTGAAAACTAGATTTGCACAAACTAACGGTCCGCGAATTTTTCAATTACGACATGAATTAGCTAATCTGACTCAAGATCAGCCAAATCAGTATTCTAAGAAGTCTCAGAACAATCAATACTACGCTTCCACTTCTCATAGGAAAAGATAAAAGTCTAATGTACTCATTATCATAAATCTGGGCATGATGTGTATAAGTTTTACAGGCTCCATGGTTATCCACCAGGCTATCAAGATCGACATAAACCATTTATTTATCAATCAGACTCAAACAACATTTGCAGTAAATCAAGTATATGATGTGCCACTTTCAGACACTCCCCTTGATCAGCCGGTTTCATGACGTATTCTTCAACCTATTCCTACTTCTGACAAATTTTTAAGCTCAATGACTGCTTCTCATTGTTCATCAATTTTCATGTGTGATATGAACCAGCCAGTACGCAAGCTAGTGTCGAGTTAGATGAAGGAGTTAATGTTTGAAACGAGTTGCATGTGCCAAGAGCACCGATTACACAAGCTCGAGCCAAGCGGGTTGAAGCAGCTATGCTTAACTTAGTAAAATACGAGCTCTTAAAGGAATAATTAATGAAGCCTAGTTTGATCCTAGATGAACTTAATTGGAGTGGAATTACCGGTGCACATCGTGAAGCAAACCGAGCTCAAAGACTTGAGCCCGTTTAGTCATCCAACCGAGAAGACGTACTTGGAGAAGAAGGATTATTAATTTTCGTACTTAATTTTGAGACAGTTTGATACGAACCACGCCAACTATGCGACGAGACCCGATATCGATACTTCGGATATCAACTCCTAGACCCTCCAAAGAAGGAATCAAAGGGTGGAACCGCGACCCGTTGTCTATAAAGAGACAAGAACATTGGTATGCGAAGACGCCACAATCGATTGCGAAAGATCGATTGATAAGTCGGGGTGAACAAACCGAATCCACCGAAATGTTTGAACAGTTCTTAAAGAACCAAAGAGAATAAACTCCATTTAATCATCAAAATTCGTCCATTAAAATAAGCTAAATTGGCAGCATATTTATAAGACCTAAAAAGACTCATTTTTCACAAGGAAAATGACTCTTACCTATACTATAATAAGGAAACTAATAAATAAGAAAATCCTAGCCATAAATAACTCTAAAATAATGGAAATATATTAAATCCTAATATAAAAACGTAATATAATAAAATACAAACTTCAAACATCAAGTCGACCACACGAACACTCTTCATAACTCGAGTAGACACTTGGTTGTGCACGTGTGTTAACTTCAAGCTTGATTTCTGACCTCTTCCACACCCAATCGCTCTCGGATCGAAACATCAAAGTTTTAGATCTTTAAGTTGGCTTTCCGTAGCAATTCGAATCACCTTAATTGGACTTCCGATGAGTAGTGTACTCTGCCAGAATTATACGGGACTTTTGGGATGCATGAAATTCGACTTGTCCAACGAATTTCCCTCTTCCTTGTCTTCCAATTCTTCGTGTTGGATTTAGTTAGGATCATATCATACTCCCTCTCTTCAAAAGAATTCGTCCTCGAATTCGATTCCTTGGAATGAGCGTGTAGTATTGAAAGCGAATCCATGAGGCAGAAAGTTCTTCGCTGTATTTGGAACTTTTTTTTTCTTTTTACGAACAATTAATAATGAAATTCCCCATCCAATAAACAAGATTAGTTTTTTCTTGTTAGCACTCCGACCTAACGTTTATATAGAAACGCAAACCGAAAGTATGGAACAACCAACTTGACCCAATGGCTATATAGAACCACGAACCAAAGTTATAATGTTGACGCCACAAGAAAGAAACTTAATAGAGTTCACGAGATTAACGAATAACAAAACTCACTCGTTCTTCCTTTTTTTTTCTTTTTTTTTCGATTATGTTTTTTTTTTTACTCTAGACAAAAAACTTAGACTCTAAGAAACTTCAAACAAAAAATAAATTTCGATTTTTTTTTTCTTTCTTATTGGTTTATGGACTCTAAATAGACAAAACGAAAGACTAGAAGACTCAACAACAATAGACACGAAACGAGAAAAAAAAACAAAACGAAGACACGAAAACAAAGACTGACTCAAAAATAAAGATAAAGGATAGGCGAAACCTTCTAAGGGAGATGGCTCTGATACCAAATGATACGAACCACGCCAACCATGTGACGAGACTCGATATCGATACTTCGGATATCAACTCCTGGACCGTCCAGAGAAGGAATCAAAGGGTGGAACCGCGACCCGTTGTCTATAAAGAGACAAGAACCTTGGTATGCGAAGACGCCACAATCGATTGCGAAAGATCGATTGATAAGTCGGTTGAACAAACGGAATCCACCGAAATGTTCGAACAGTTCTTAAAGAACCAAAGAGAATAAACTCCATTTAATCATCAAAATTCGTCCATTAAAATAAGCCAAATTGGCAGCCTATTTATAAGACCTAAAAAGTCTCATTTTTCACAAGGAAAATGACTCTTACCTATACTATAATAAGGAAACTAATAAATAAGAAAATCCTAGCCATAAATAACTCTAAAATAATGGAAATATATTAAATCCTAATATAAAAACGTAATATAATAAAATACAAACTCCAAACATCAAGTCGACCACACGAACACTCTTCATCACTCGAGTAGACATTTGGTTGTGCACGTGTGTTAACTTCAAGCTTGATTTCTGACCTCTTCCACACCCAATCGCTCTCGGATCGAAACATCAAAGTTTTAGATCTTTAAGTTGGCTTTCCGTAGCAATTCGAATCACCTTAATTGGACTTCCGATGAGTAGTGTACACTGCCAGAATTATACGGGACTTTTGGGATGCATGAAATTCGACTTGTCCAACGAATTTCCCTCTTCCTTGTCTTCCAATTCTTCGTGTTTGATTTAGTTAGGATCATATCACATTTTATTTATTGCAATTTAGAGTCAGATTTGGACTCAATTTGGTTTATTTGGTTATGAGCTTAATATAGATAAGTTAGGAGTTATTTTCCTTGTTAGATTAGGTCTCTTGAGACTTATAAATAGGTTGTTTTAGGGTCATTACTTTTTGGACGTTTTTTTAAGCATTATTTTGAGAGATTAAATTCTCCTTCGTTGTTCTTCAACAACTCCTCGAGATATTTTGCGAGTGGATTCTTATGAATTATTCTTAGCAATATAGTATTGGTTTCTAATTCTTTATAATCACGGGATAAATACTTTCATCTTGATAATATTAGTTTCTAGCTCTCTATAGCTACGGGTCAATATTCCGAATTCCGCCAATCGAATCCTTTGTGTTTCGGATCCGGGGTTCGTATCAGTTGGTAACCAGAGCCAAATTCAAAAAAAAAAAGGTTTCACCTATCCTTTTTTTCGTGTCTTTCTTTTGTATTCGTTCTTGGATTTGTTCATGTTTTTTCTTGTTGTGTCTTCAAGTCTATCTCATCTTTTCTTGAATTGTGTTGTCCAGAGTCTTCGTCAAAAAAAAAAAAAAGTATCCGAAACATCTTAGAAAAAATGGATACAACAAGAAAATATAAATAAATTAATTAATTAATTAATTAATAAATAAATATATAAATAAATAAATAAGAAAAAAGAAGAAGAAGCAAAATTTGAAATTCAGCCAAAGAAAATTCCTTGTGAGGAGGTTTAACAGTTTTGGGCAACACAAGTCAAGTTTTTATAGACTTGGGCAACTCTTGAATATCTTGTTTCTTTGTCTACCTTTCTCCTAATTGAATTTCACGTTGTTTCTTTGTTTCCCATCCACTTTGTTTCCTTTTACCTTTAAATTCAAAATTCCTTTTATTAGCCTCCAAATAATTTCTGAATTAATAAAATACTAATTAACATTGAATAACGAAACGAAAATCCACTTAATATTTTCTCGATTAGTTTCTTTAGAACTTTGAAGGGAATTTACAAGTGGAAAAGGGGCAAGTGAGTGTGAGATCAAAAGAGGGTAAAAGTCGAATTATGTGAAACACGAGTGAAATTGAGCGAAGACCATATCGAGTGGTACACATGAGGGAGTGGTGAGGAAAAGTTCGAACACCATGTCAAGGAAGGGTAGTGGTGATGAAAGGGACGGAGCAACGGAGCAACACTTCCAACGCCTGCATATAACCCTTCAAAGGATGCAAAATCAAATCGATGAGTTGAGTAGGGTAAGACCTGCACTGGCGCCACAAATGCAGCAATCTATTCGTAAACCCGTTGTATGCCAACGTGACGAATTGGAGTTTGATGAAGAAGTCTTCGAAGAAGAATCTGAAGCAGAGTCTAATACTTTTAGACGATAGCGTAGAGGACGAGGGAATATAGATGACAGACCGAGGCGAGGTAATTGGGACGAGAAAAATATGAAGTTGATCGAAACCTCAGCTTGTTCAAATTGAGTATACCATCTTTCCAAGGGAAGAGTGATCCCGAGGCATACATAGAATGAGAAAGAAAGGTTGAGCTCATTTTCGATTGCCACAATTATTCTGAGGAAAAGAAGGTGAAGCTTGCAGCTGTAGCGTTCACCGAATATACTATCATTTGGTGGGATCAATTGGTAGTGACTAGACGCAGAACTGGCGAACCACCAATTGTTGATGAGTCTATGAATTGAAGGAACTTATGAGACGAAGGTTGGTGCCCTCACATTATTATAGAAACTTACATCTGAAATTGCAAAGTTTGAAGCAAGGTACTAAATCAGTCGAGGAGACAGACTTGGGCCTTTTAGTTTATTGTTGGGCTGGTTCCAAAGGAACTGGCCCAAATTTTCTAGCTCTAATTGTGTTGGTGATATGGTGATTGCAGATCCCCAATCCAATAAATAGCACAATTGAAAACAAAAATTCAATCATGTTTCAAAGTAGAATATCTTGACTGGATGAAGTAGTTTCGGGTATAGAAGTGGCAAGAAACACTTTTGGTATTGTCATTTCTCGAACACAATACGTGATCAAATTACTCGAGGACACGTGCCATTTAAATTGCAAACCAGCTATGGATCCTAAACTGCAACAGAATAATATTCTTTTTGATCCCACAAATCAACTCTAACAAAATTCTAATGAATTTTCTGTGTATCTGGATTATTAGGTCTTTTGAGTTTAATAACTCTTTCTTTTTTATTCTTTCAAATCAACTCTAACAAAATTTCAATAATATATTTATTTTTTAAAGAAAAAATAATATTATTTGTCACATATTGGCCAATCCAACGAGATGTTGTCCGGATGCGAGATCAAGGGAAAGGTCTAATCTATTCATAAAGCTAGCAACGGCGGCATGAGCTTCACCGTCCTCCACTCTTTGTTTGCCCGTAAACCGAGAAACCTTCCACCGAATGCACACTCGATGATTGTCACTAGCCACCATCAAGGTTACATGCATAGTAGTATAATCCTTTTGTGAACGAGGCATCAACATTTATTTTTAACATCCAGCCCGAGGCGGCTACGTACCCTCTCTGTTGATAGTTGGCTTGTTGGGTAGCTTGGCTTGATGGTACGCAACCAAGTAAGATGTGCTCCAGCTCGCTAAATCGATGTCAGCTGATGAGTGGTTAATTTTTACAGCTTCCGGAAAAGCTAATTGAATTGGTCTCGCACTGAAAATCCAAAACGGCTTGCTGTCAACTAACCACTTATCAGCTCATATCGATGTACTAGTTCCGTTACCAATTCTCACACGGAATTAACTGCAAAAACCTTCTGTTTGCACTTTTCTTGCTGCAGATTCTTGTATCTATCTACTTCACACAATTATTCGTAAAATGTAATTATTATATCTAATCTGAGACACTACATATATATGCATACATTCGTGTGAAATGTTTCATAAAGAATGTAGACATGCATGCAGCTTCAAGATTTAAATACTTTTTTTTTCTAAAGGACATTGGAAATCCAGAATTACAAATTTCACCTCCAAATAATGGAGGTGTTAAAGCTCAAAAAACTACTAACCTCCCTCCCCCCTTCACTCCCTAACCCCCAATGAAGAACAAACGAATGACAAGGCTCTCCCCATCTTCGGAAAAAAGAAGAAAAAAAAAACAAATAGGTCCATTTTTCCTGCCTAAAACAAGTTTACAACAGCAACTACAAAAATTTCCTATTTCCGGAAACATTTTCATTTCCCTTACCATTTTGCAAGCATTGATCATGAGCAGAGTTTTTGTAACAACTTGTTGCCAATCATCATGTATGATTGGTTTCCTTTCGCGTATGGCATATAGATGTGAATAATCCTCTCTCTCTATATATTGAAAGTCGGTCGTCCAACAAATATCTAACTGCTTGCAAATCACATCAGGTGATAGAAACCACTGCTCCAGCTTTGTGCAGAGTGAATAAAAAAGAAGGCATAACTTTAGTTGTGCAAATGCTCAAAGGTACTTCCCTGAGGACTTCCAGATTCTTCCTTCAAGAGATACCACCATTACAGTAACATCATCATGGTACTTTCGTCGGTCTCCTTGTGGAATGTCCAGAAGCTCATGAAAATCCATTCCTGCAAATCCAACTGTTAGTTCTCACAACCCAGCAAACATTAAAAAAAAAAAAAAAAAAAAAAAAGAAAGAACTATGTCAAATACATTGATTAACAAGATAACAGTAAAACCAATAAGACAGGTTCGATATTTCCGCTGCTAACAGTTTTCTGGTTTGAAAAAAGATGCTCGTAACCAAAATATTTCACATGAGAATATTCTGGGTTCTCTTGGCAATTATACACATAATGCACCTACGTCGCATCCTTTATTTCAATGAATTTATTTTTATTTACAAGAAAATTATTTCTCATATCATTGCCAAGAGAAGCAACGGAAATGCTCACACCGATAACTTATCATATGAGAAAATTAGCAATCTTGTGGCTGAGGGGTACCACTTCCGTTCTAGCAGCGGGAAGTTTTGGGTTCAATTGCAGGAATGTGTTGGGCATTTGTGTTGTAACGTTATCTATAAGGCCAATTTTTTTTATTAAAAAATAAATAATCAGATGAGAAAGTGGTTTGCCTCTTAACCTGTCTTTTTCAGTTTCTATCTGAGCATTGGACACAACAACTCCCTGAGATCTCTGCCTCCCATGACATTACTCATTTGGGCTACGTATTTAGAGAAAATAATTTGAGAAAGAAGCAATGCTTGTTTTTATTTCGAGTTGTAAATCGAGAGGTAAAATACACACAAGTTTTGATGAAATCCAGATCTCAATTCCAAAACTGAAATGAACTGCTTAACAAACACCCTTTGCTTGCCATGGGAGCCCAAGAGAATTTGGCAAACATACCAGAGATAGCCTTAGAAACCGTACTAGGTTACATGCATTGTACTGAGAAGAGAAGAACAAATAATGAACTCAAATAACTCAAAAGACACGTGGGACATGTAAAACAAATACCCACTTCAAGCACCTGTGACACTGCTAATAAGGACGCACAACCAGGTATTATATGCACATAGTATTAATTACCAAGTCCAGTTAAAGTAGGTTTCGCTAATCATCTTTCATACATTTTTAAGGTGAAAAAAGTTACCAGCTTTTCTGGCAGCACGGAAAAGAAGCTCCTCTATGAGGTGCTGAGCAGGGTCTCCATCAGGGAACCTCTCCATGAAATTCTGCACATGGGAAACCACTTCTTGATTGCTAAAATACTGATACAATCCATCAGATGAAAGCACCAAAAACTGATCTCCCGGTGACAGTTTGTGGTGACGAAGAGAAGGTGAACACGATAGGTACGGTGCAGTACCAATGTAATCGTTTCGAAACATTTCTAACAATACATCATTCCACTTATGCTGCATCAACAAGTAATACAAATATTAGCTACACTGGCAACACCCAAATAAAAAAAATGAAGGAGAAATTAGCAAAGTACATTGCAGACATTAAAACAGTATACAGTCCAATTGAGTAAGCAAATTAACATAACAGAAGCTACAAAACCGAAGTAGTAACCGTGAGGAAGAACTGAATAGACGCCAAGTGAAATTTAAGATGAACAGGAATAGAAAACACAGTATGCCGTCCAAATGTCTTTGGGCTATGTTTGAATGATGCTCTAATCAAGAGAGAGTGATTTTTCGGGCTGATTTAATGAACCAATTTTTACTAGAACCAAAACATGCTCGATCCTCCAGTTCAACTGCAGCAGACCATGTTAAAGAAATATGATGACAATCTTTGCAAGAAGAGTTCAACTATAATAATAGAATACAAGAGTCTGAAACGCCACCATATTTGTTTTACTCCATAAGAGTTTTCATTGTCTGAAATGATAACCCGTTTTATAAACAACTCCCCAGAACAACTCTATTCTTCCCCCCATAGGAGTATACCAACATGACTATACATTATCCAGACTACTACGTTATTACAATTATATATCATCTTTCCTTTTGCCTTTGGAAATACTATTTTCCTCCGTTTCCACACTTAAATACACCAACCCAAAACAAGCTCCATCAGAGCATCTTCCCCCAAGAACATATTCCCCAAAAAAAAAAATCCGAGCATTGTACAAGAAAGTAGAAGATAAAGCTACCTGAGAATTATTCTTGCCTAAAACTCAAAGCCCATATATATGAATGCATGAGGATAATTTTACAGGTGACTAAACCTCTTTACTAGAATCAAATTATCATACATAAAATGAATCTTAGTCGATAAAAACTTTAACACAAACAGAAAGCAAAGGGATAAAGATGCCTTCCCATACATAAAACAGAGGTATACGTCATTAATGATACGGACATACCTGTTTGAGGAATCCAGCTCCAAATGCGCGGGTAACTTTGAGACGGCCTTTAACTCTGTCATTCACTATACAATTTCTGTCATCTGGGTGCTCATTCTTGATTCGAATAA
The DNA here is from genome assembly GCF_000504015.1 of Erythranthe guttata. The sequence continues at coordinate 90,041 of NW_012195010.1, read as the reverse complement.
CTTCCTGAAAATGATTAAGATAAGAAGTGAATGAATAAGCAAAATAACGGAAGGTTTATTAAGCAAGTTAACATCACTGCTAAAAACACATCCAAAACAAATGCTACAAAAAGAAGGCATAGAGAGGAAAGACAAAGCAAAATATACAATGGGTAAAAGCTCTAGCATATTCATGATGATTTTAAAAGCCAGAATTTATTTTGTAGCAGTACTTTTAGATGTTGAATTGAAGGGCTCAGAAGGCATCCTTATATACTTCCTAATCCTTATTTTTCAATATATGTCCTTCCTAATCCAAACTACTACAAGTTTCAATTGATACATGATCATCTATAAACTCTCATCCCAATGATCCGTAATACATGAGATTAGAATAAGGCACATCTAACAAAATATTCTCTGAAAGAAATGTTATTTCCAACAAATCCAATTACATCACACTTCAATCTATGGGTCAGTTTTTATGTGCTATTCGATAATAATATCAGTATACTCTTATGAGGAATTATAAACTGGAACAGAGCCAATACGTACATGACCAGTATATACTGCAGTTTAATACTTTATTGCTAATGCTCTACAGATATGTAGTACCGTCAAATTTCATATCTGATTTCTGAAGCACCTCATAATTCATTGCTACAATATATACTCACAGAAGTTAATTTGTATCCCTACACTCAGTTGACAGAATCCATTTAGTTCATCGTCTTCTATTTTGCATACTGATAATTTTGAACTAATATCAGATATCTTAAGTCTACTGCAGCCTTTTTCCATGATTGGTTCGCTGAACAATGACTCAAAAGTGTACAAACATTTCTTTCAAAAAAGTACACAGCTCTGAGAGCATTCTCGTACAAGTGAAAGAATTAGATCTCAGTTAAAAAATGGTGCATGCATAATTTCAAGGGCATTTGTAGATGGGTAAGGCTGCCAAATAAAACTTGAAGTAATCTAGCTTAAAACAAACACTGAAAACCAATACATCTTCTGGAACCGTAAAAATTAATTACTGCAAACGGAAAATATTCAGAGTACAATCACTTCAACAAAGACAAGGACCAGAGAATAGTACACAACAAATCATCTTTAAGAAGTTTCTTCTGAGTTGAAAAAACTCTAAAATGGTTAAATTAATCAATTTTCAAATCTATTACTCTTTTCATCAGCTCATAATCATCTTAATCTACTCAAAGCATTGCCATGATCCTTGAAAACTTCATTCCGAACTCTTTTATGTATCTCAAGTCAAAGCAAGAACTGTAAACATGGAGGTAAGTTTACAATGGGAATATTTATGTCAAAGTTTTCTATAACTTAAAGCATATATAATTATCAACATAAAGGGCCCCAGGAATAACACAAAAATATAGAACAGTGATGGTGAAGCATTCTATGAAGGGTACTGAAAATAATTCTACGACAAAATTCAAGCCATACATGGCTCTAAGCTTTCAACAACGTACAACATGGACGGATGTGTACCACAGGTATAGTCTTGTGCGTAACTTCGGGATG
>NW_012195009.1:0-13820 GCF_000504015.1 Erythranthe guttata | reverse complement strand
ACGTGCACTAAAAACTCTCGCTAGAAAGATACGCACATAAGTAAGTGTACAAAAGCATGCACAAAAGTACTCACGCAAAACTGCATTCGCAAAAAGGATCATGAAAACACAAACTACAATCCTAGGACATTAATACAAATCAACAAACATGCACAAGCACACTCGCTCAAATGGACATGCACAAACGTACATGTAAAGAAACATGCGCAAAAGTGCATTCGCAACAACGTTCTTAAAAACACGAACTTCAATACTAGGACTTTAATACTCATCAACAAACAACAGCAAAAACACTAGATAAAATAGATACAGTGGAGTGTAGAAATAAAACTCTACGTTTACGTTTAAGTGGATTTTTTTTTTCGATTAATTTATTTTCTGTTTGAATTGGTGGATTTTGTATCTTATAGGTACAAATCGAAATTAGGGGTGTCCAGGAAACAAAAATGATCAAAGAGAATGAAAAGAGTTGCAATTAGGAAAATAAAATCAAATTAAAAGAGAGAATCCCTCAAAATCTTTGGTAGTGTACGTCCACGAAGTCGAGCATAACTTTCTCATCCGGACTCCAAATCAACTTGTTCCGGCGGCATTAGAAAGCTATTTCACCTGGCTACAATTCCTGTCTAACGTGAAAACTCCAAATTCGGACTCGAACATGGTCAAAATTGGATTCCAAAAGCGATCATGAAAATACATACTACCGTTCGAGGAAATGAATGCGCATCAAGAAACGTGCACAAAAAACTCTCGCTAGAAAGATACGCACATAAGTAAGTGTACAAAAGCATGCACAAAAGTACTCACGCAAAACTGCATTCGCAAAAAGGATCATGAAAACACAAACTACAATCCTAGGACTTTAATACAAATCAACAAACATGCACAAGCACACTCGCTCAAATGGACATGCACAAACGTACATATAAAAAAACATGAGAAAAAGTGCATTCGCAACAACCTTCTTAAAAACACGAACTTCAATACTAGGACTTTAATACGCATCCACAAACAACAACAAACACACTAGATAAAAATGATACAGTGGAGTGTAGAAATAAAACTCTACGTTTACGTTTACGTGTATTTTTTTTTTTGGAATAATTTATTTTTTGTTCGAATTGGTGGATTTGGTATCTTATAGGTACAAATCGAAAATTAGGTGTCCAGGATGCAAAAATGATCAAAGAGAAAGAAAAGAGTTGCAATTAGGAAAATAAAATCAAATTAGAAGAGAGAATCCCTCAAAATCTTTGGTAGTGTACGTCCACGAAGTCGAGCATAACTTTCTCATCCGGACTCCAAATCAACTGGTTCCGGCGGCATTAGAAAGCTATTTCAGCTGGCTACAATTCCTGTCTAACGTGAAAACTCTAAATTGGGCCTCGAACATGGTCAAGATTAGATTCCAAAAGCGATCATGAAAATACATACTACCGTTCGAGGAAATGAATGCGCATCAAGAAACGTGCACAAAAAACTCTCGCTAGAAAGATATGCACATAAGTAAGTGTACAAAAGCATGCACAAAAGTACTCACGCAAAACTGCATTCGCAAAAAGGATCATGAAAACACAAACTACAATCCTAGGACTTTAATACAAATCAACAAACATGCACAAGCACACTCGCTCAAATGGACATGCACAAACGTACATATAAAAAAACATGAGAAAAAGTGCATTCGCAACAACCTTCTTAAAAACACGAACTTCAATACTAGGACTTTAATACGCATCCACAAACAACAACAAAAACACTAGATAAAAATGATACAGTGGAGTGTAGAAATAAAACTCTACGTTTACGTTTACGTGTATTTTTTTTTTTGGAATAATTTATTTTTTGTTTGAATTGGGGGATTTGGGATCTTATAGGGACAAATCGAAAATTAGGTGTCCAGGATGCAAAAATGATCCAAGAGAAAGAAAAGAGTTGCCATTAGGAAAATAAAATCCAATTAGAAGAGAGAATCCCCTCAAAATCTTTGGTAGTGTACGTCCACGAAGTCGAGCATAACTTTCTCATCCGGACTCCAAATCAACTGGTTCCGGCGGCATTAGAAAGCTATTTCAGCTGGCTACAATTACTGTCTAACGTGAAAACTCCAAATTCGGACTTGAACATGGTCAAAATTAGATTCCAAAAGCGATCATGAAAATACGTACTACAGTTCGAGGACATGAATGCGCATCAAGAAACGTGCACAAAAAACTCTCGCTAGAAAGATACGCACATAAGTAAGTGTACAAAAGCATGCACAAATGTACTCACGCAAAAGTGCATTCGCAAAAAGGATCATGAAAACACAAACTACAATCCTAGGACATTAATACAAATCAACAAACATGCACAAGCACACTCGCTCAAATGGACATGCACAAACGTACATGTAAAAAAACATGCGCAAAAGTGCATTCGCAACAACGTTCTTAAAAACACGGACTACAATACTAGGACTTTAATACGCATCAACAAACAACAGCAAAAACACTAGATCAAATAGATACAGTAGAGTGTAGAAATAAAACTCTACGTTTACGTTTAAGTGGATTTTTTTTTTGGATTAATTTATTTTCTGTTTGAATTGGTGGATTTTGTGTCTTATAGGTACAAATCGAAAATTAGGTGTCCAGGAAGCAAAAATGATCAAAGAGAAAGAAAAGAGTTGCAATTAGGAAAATAAAATCTAATTACAAAAGAGAATCACTCAAAATCTTTGGTAGTGTACGTCCCCCACGTCGAGGCTAACTATCTCAGGCGGACTCCATATCAACAGGTTCCGGCGGCATTCGAAAGCTATTTCAGCTGGCTACAATTCCTGTCTAAAGTGATAACTCGAAATTCGGACTCGAACATGGTCAAAATTAGATTCCAAAAGCGATCATGAAAATATGTACTACAAGTCGAGGACATGAATGCGCATCAAGAAACGTGCACAAAAAACTCTCGCTAGAAAGATACGCACATAAGTAAGTGTACAAAAGCATGCACAAAAGTACTCATGCAAAAGTGCATTCGCAAAACGGATCATGAAAACACAAACTACAATCCTAGGACATTAATACAAATCAACAAACATGCACAAGCACACTCGCTCAAATGGACATGCACAAACGTACATGTAAAAAAACATGAGCAAAAGTGCATTCGCAACAACGTTCTTAAAAACACGAAATTCAATACTAGGACTTTAATACGCATCCACAAACAACAACAAAAACACTAGATAAAAATGATACAGTGGAGTGTAGAAATAAAACTCTACGTTTACTTTTACGTGTATTTTTTTTTTTTGGATTAATTTATTTTTTGTTTGAATTGGTGGATTTGGTATCTTATAGGTACAAATCGAAAATTAGGTGTCCAGGATGCAAAAATGATCAAAGAGAAAGAAAAGAGTTGCAATTAGGAAAATAAAATCAAATTAGAAGAGAGAATCCCTCAAAATCTTTGGTTGTGTACGTCCACGAAGTCGAGCATAACTTTCTCATCCGGACTCCAAATCAACTGGTTCCGGCGGCATTAGAAAGCTATTTCAGCTGGCTACAATTACTGTCTAACGTGAAAACTCCAAATTCGGACTCGAACATGGTCAAAATTAGATTCCAAAAGCGATCATGAAAATACGTACTATAGTTCGAGGACATGAATGCGCATCAAGAAACGTGCACAAAAAACTCTCGCTAGAAAGATACGCACATAAGTAAGTGTACAAAAGCATGCACAAAAGTACTCACGCAAAAGTGCATTCGCAAAAAGGATCATGAAAACACAAACTACAATCCTATGACATTAATACAAATCAACAAACATGCACAAGCACACTCGCTCAAATGGACATGCACAAACGTACATGTAAAGAAACATGAGCAAAAGTGCATTCACAACAACGTTCTTAAAAACACGAACTTCAATACTAGGACTTTAATACGCATCAACAAACAACAACAAAAACACTAGATAAAAATGATACAGTGGAGTGTAGAAATAAAACTCTACGTTTACGTTTACGTAAATTTTTTTTTTTTTGATTAATTTATTTTTTGTTTGAATTGGTGGATTTGGTATCTTATAGGTACAAATCGAAAATTAGGTGTCCAGGAAGCCAAAATGATCAAAGAGAAAGAAAAGAGTTGCAATTAGGAAAATAAAATCAAATTAGAAGAGAGAATCCCTCAAAATCTTTGGTAGTGTACGTCCACGAAGTCGAGCATAACTTTCTCATCCGGACTCCAAATCAACTGGTTCCGGCGGCCTTAGAAAGCTATTTCAGCTGGCTACAATTACTGTCTAACGTGAAAACTCCAAATTCGGACTCGAACATGGTCAAAATTAGATTCCAAAAGCGATCAAGAAAATACGTACTACAATTCGAGGACATGAATGCGCATAAAGAAACGTGCACAAAAAACTCTCGCTAGAAAGATACGCACATAAGTAAGTGTACAAAAGCATGCACAAAAGTACTCACGCAAAACTGCATTCGCAAAAAGGATCATGAAAACACAAACTACAATCCTAGGACATTAATACAAATCAACAAACATGCACAAACACACTCGCTCAAATGGACATGCACAAACGTACATGTAAAAAAACATGAGAAAAAGTGCATGCGCAACAACCTTCTTAAAAACACGAACTTCAATACTAGGACTTTAATACGCATCCACAAACAACAACAAAAACACTAGATAAAAATGATACAGTGGAGTGTAGAAATAAAACTCTACGTTTACGTTTACGTGTATTTTTTTTTTTTGGATTAATTTATTTTTTGTTTGAATTGGTGGATTTGGTATCTTATAGGTACAAATCAAAAATTAGGTGACCAGGAAGCAAAAATGATCAAAGAGAAAGAAAAGAGTTGCAATTAGGAAAATAAAATTAAATTAGAAGAGAGAATCCCTCAAAATCTTTGGTAGTGTACGTCCACGAAGTCGAGCATAACTTTCTCATCCGGACTTCAAATCAACTGGTTCCGGCGGCATTACAAAGCTATTTCAGCTGGCTAAGGTTCTTGTCTAACGTGAAAACTCCAAATTCGGACTCGAACATGGTCAAAATTAGATTCCAAAAGCGATCATGAAAATACGTACTATAGTTCGAGGACATGAATGCGCATCAAGAAACGTGCACAAAAAACTCTCGCTAGAAAGATACGCACATAAGTAAGTGTACAAAAGCATGCACAAAAGTACTCACGCAAAAGTGCATTCGCAAAAAGGATCATGAAAACACAAACTACAATCCCAGGACATTAATACAAATCAACAAACATGCACAAGCACACTCGCTCAAATGGACATGGACAAACGTACATGTAAAGAAACATGAGCAAAAGTGCATTCGCAACAACGTTCTTAAAAACACGAACTTCAATACTAGGACTTTAATACGCATCAACAAACAACAACAAAAACACTAGATAAAAATGATACAGTGGAGTGTAGAAATAAAACTCTACGTTTACGTTTACGTGTATTTTTTTTTTTTGGATTAATTTATTTTTTGTTTGAATTGGTGGATTTGGTATCTTATAGGTACAAATCGAAAATTAGGTGTCCAGGAAGCAAAAATGATCAAAGAGAAAGAAAAGAGTTGCAATTAGGAAAATAAAATCAAATTAGAAGAGAGAATCCCTCAAAATCTTTGGTAGTGTACGTCCACGAAGTCGAGCATAACTTTCTCATCCGGACTCCAAATCAACTGGTTCCGGCGGCATTAGAAAGCTATTTCAGCTGGCTACAATTACTGTCTAACGTGAAAACTCAAAATTCGGACTCGAACATGGTCAAAATTAGATTCCAAAAGCGATCATGAAAATACGTACTACAGTTCGAGGACATGAATGCGCATCAAGAAACGTGCACAAAAAAATCTCGCTAGAAAGATACGCACATAAGTAAGTGTACAAAAGCATGCACAAATGTACTCACGCAAAAGTGCATTCGCAAAAAGGATCATGAAAACACAAACTACAATCCTAGGACATTAATACAAATCAACAAACATGCACAAGCACACTCGCTCAAATGGACATGCCACTACTAGAAAATCAGTATTTTGTGACGCTTCGGTGACGCCTTAATATGACGCCGTCTTAAAATAGTCATAATAACTATTATATTGAGACGGCCTACATTAAATATTTTCACTTAGTTTTTGTATTTATATTTTTTATTTATTTTAATTCCCAAAAGTTATATTTAAAGACGCTTTTAAATGAGCTGTCATAAAATGCTACATTTATTGAGACGAGTTTTATAATTCGTCTTTACAGCTCCTTGTTAGCGTCGTCAAAAGTGTAAATAAGTTAGCGGCCAAAATTGACAAAATTAATTTAAAACATTTCACCTTCCCTCTCAACAAAATATTCCTCGGCCAGATCTCTTCTTAACCCTTTAAAATTTTTCTTTCCTTTTCTCGTATATACCTTTATTCATCTTCCCCGTCTTCTTCTCATCTTCTTTCTCGTCTTCTTCCCTCCCCTTACCCTTTTCTCCATATCGTGTGCGCTGGTAAGGTTTTTATCCTCTATCCCCTTCCCTTCTCTCTCTATTGTGTTGAGCAGAGCTGATTAACCTAATTTTAGCATCGTGTTTTTTAACAGAATTATAGATTTAATCAGACAGAGTTCTTTCTTACCCACAATCCAATTTTATTGTGGTACGGTTCTGCTTCCATATTCGATTATTGAAGACAATTCATTGGTAAAGATATCATTGTACAACTCACCGTACAACCCTTTTCCTAAAATTGATTTTCCCATTTTTTTTTAGATATTCGTCTAATTGATTCACTACTCAATGATTTTTTTTGTTTTTTGTTTCTGGGTTCAATTCTAGGAACTTATTTTTGTTTTATTAGTTTCAATTATTTTTGGATAGAATGAAGAAAAAATTTCTTGTTTTTGTACATTGAATCTATCCCCCTAATTAATGACCGTTTATGGTATGAAAGTAGGTTCTAAAAATGTTTGTATTATTTGAATCATGAATACTTCCGTAAGTTGTAAGTATGAATGCACCATACTGTAAAAATTTGCTTGTTGGATGACTTGACATTAGCTAATCACCATACTCTAAAAATTATGCATTTTAGATGACTTTAATGTTTACATTATCTATTTATCATGATGGTATGTTGGTCCAATAATATTTTTAACCACGTGTAACAGGGGTCTCAAGTTGGCAGTCACTCTATGCGAATTTTTAAATGGACTATGTTCTTTATTTGCTCGATGAAGATCAAAAGGTTTACCATCATTTCCATTTTTTTGTATATTTAGTTTGTTGTAAGTTGTGTATTTTAAATTTTCCTATTCGATGGTCTTTTCCATCTATAACACTTGTCATGTCCTCTCTTTTGAAAAGGATCAGTACGAACAAGTACTCTACATAGCAACTTCTGGGAGGTAATACTTAATGGATAAATTGCTGCAATAGCTCTACAACATGAGGTAAAACTACTAGTATAATATGCAATTATTTGTTCTTTGGCTTTCTATATATTTATCCCAAAAGCTATGTTGTAGCTTAAATGATTGTTGTTTTCCTTTACTTTAATTATTTCAAGACTTATGTTTATGTCTCTACTTATGAGAAGAATACTACTTTGCAATATTCCATATTTATATATGTTGCACAGTTGCACTATGCAACAAAGGCCAAGTGTTAACTTTGTTATTATGCAATATAATATTAGTATGTTTCATTTTTAATTATAATCGTATGTTTAGATGGCAGGATGAAAATAAAGAACATAGAGGAGAAAATAATAAGCATCATACTACAACGAAAGACATATATACCCAAGGTATGTACCTGGTTTTCTTGTACGCTTAGATCAACTAAAACACGTTTTGTTTGCTCCTCTATTTTGGTTATTGAATGAATTACATATAGTAGTTATATGCTCAAATTGGTTGGTCAAATTAACATAGCATAACTGCATGCTGTAAAAAGTTAACAATATGTATTTCAAGAAATTTTCAAAATTCGTACAATGGTAGTGAATGTTATCATATTTGGGTTTGTATTGATGAACTTCATTTAGTTACACTTTCTTACTGAAATTTTCTTCATGTTTGTTTCTATGAGTATCAGGTCAATAAAGGAATGACATTTGCATGGACTGTTCTATGAATGTCGGCAAGGACAAGGAGATCACCAGAACATCTTCTCATATTCAGTTGCCAAAATGTTGAAACTTATACATTAGATGTACCCTCCCGGGTAGAGTTTCACCACATGTGCTATCATCAACAGCTTTGAATTTTATTTGGTACTAAAATAGTTGTTTGAGAGACTTTAAGTGAATTTAGTACACACTCAATTATTATGTAATGTTTAGTTGATGTGTTGCAATAAAATAGAACAGTGTTTGAATGAGTTATTTCAAATATGATTGTTTTGTTTTGTTGAAAATATATGTGAATATCTAGAAATATTCAGTGAGAGGTAATTTTAATTATGGAACTACCACAAGAAATAATATTTAGGGACAAAAGGAGCGTCATAATAATTAACCTCTCATGACAGCATAAATAGTCACTGCAACACTTTTTATGACGACGTGGAGCGTCATGTTTTGGACCAATAAAAATTATTACGGATCTTGTTGAGACGCTGAAATGCGTCATTAAAAATTGTTTTAGAGACGTTTAATAGCGTCTTTATTACATAGGTTTTAGGACGCTGCTAGACCGTCATTATAACCTATTACCACGGCCACCTATGTGACGCTTTAGTACGGCGTCACTATAGGTCAAGCGTCTCAATAGACCCGTTTTGGTGACAATTTGTGGCGTCACAAAAAGCAGTTTTTCTAGTAGTGTGCACAAACGTACATGTAAAAAAACATGCGCAAAAGTGCATTCGCAACAACGTTTTTAAAAACACGAACAACAATACTAGGACTTTAATACGCATCAACAAACAACAGCAAAAACACTAGATCAAATAGATACGGTGGAGTGTAGAAATAAAACTCTACGTTTACGTGTGGATTTATTTTTTGGATTAATTTATTTTCTGTTTGAATTGGTGGATTTTGTATCTTATAGGTACAAAATCGAAAATTAGGTGTCCAGGAAGCAAAAATGATCAAAGAGAAAGAAAAGAGTTGCAATTAGAAAAATAAAATCAAATTAGAAGAGAGAATCCCTCAAAATCTTTGGTAGTGTACGTCCACGAAGTCGGGCATAACTTTCTCATCCGGACTCCAAATCAACTGGTGCTGGCGGCATTAGAAAGCTATTTCAGCTGGCTACAATTCCTGTCTAACGTGAAAACTCCAAATTCGGACTCGAACATGGTCAAAATTAGATTCCAAAAGCGATCATGAAAATACGTACTACAGTTCGAGGACATGAATGCGCATCAAGAAACGTGCACAAAAAACTCTCGCTAGAAAGATACGCACAAAAGTAAGTGTACAAAAGCATGCACAAAAGTACTCACGCAAAAGTGCATTCGCAAAAAGGATCATGAAAACACAAACTACAATCCTAGGACATTAATACAAATCAACAAACATGCACAAGTACACTCGCTCAAATGGACATGCACAAACGTACATGTAAAAAAACATGCGCAAAAGTGCATTCGCAACAACATTCTTAAAAACACGAACTACAATACTAGGACTTTAATACGCATCAACAAACAACAGCAAAAACACTAGATCAAATAGATACAGTGGAGTGTAGAAATAAAACTCTACGTTTACGTTTAAGTGGATTTTTTTTTTGGATTAATTTATTTTCTGTTTGAATTGGTAGATTTGGAATCTTATAGGTACAAATCGAAAATTAGGTGTCCAAGAAGCAAAAATGATCAAAGAGAAAGAAAAGAGTTGCAATTAGGAAAATAAAATCAAATTAGAAGAGAGAATCCCTCAAAATCTTTGGTAGTGTACGTCCACGAAGTCGAGCATAACTTTCTCACCCGGACTCCAAATATCCTGGTTCCGGCGGCATTAGAAAGCTATTTCAGCTGGCTACAATTCCTGTCTAACGTGAAAACTCCAAATTCGGACTCGAACATGGTCAAGATTAGATTCCAAAAGCGATCATGAAAATACGTACTACAGTTCGAGGACATGAATGCGCATCAAGAAACGTGCACAAAAAACTCTCGCTAGAAAGATACGCACATAAGTAAGTGTACAAAAGCATGCACAAAAGTACTCACGCAAAACTGCATTCGCAAAAAGGATCATGAAAACACAAACTACAATCCTAGGACATTAATACAAATCAACAAACATGCACAAGCACACTCGCTCAAATGGACATGCACAAACGTACATGTAAAAAAACATTAGCAAAAGTGCATTCGCAACAACGTTCTTAAAAACACGAACTTCAATACTAGAACTTTAATACGCATCCACAAACAACAACAAAAACACTAGATAAAAATGATACAGTGGAGTGTAGAAATAAAACTCTACGTTTACGTTTACGTGTATTTTTTTTTTTGGATTAATTTATTTTTTGTTTGAATTGGTGGATTTGGTATCTTATAGGTACAAATCAAAAATTAGGTGTCCAGGACGCAAAAATGATCAAAGAGAAAGAAAAGAGTTGCCATTAGGAAAATAAAATCAAATTAGAAGAGAGAATCCCTCAAAATCTTTGGTCGTGTACGTCCACGAAGTCGAGCATAACTTTCTCATCCGGAATCCAAATCAACTGTTTCCGGCGGCATTAGAAAGCTATTTCAGCTGGCTACAATTCCTGTCTAACGTGAAAACTCCAAATTCGGACTCGAACATGGTCAAAATTAGATTCCAAAAGCGATCATGAAAATACGTACTACAGTTCGAGGACATGAATGCGCATCAAGAAACGTGCACAAAAAACTCTCGCTAGAGAGATACGAACATAAGTAAGTGTTCAAAAGCATGCACAAAAGTACTCACGCAAAAGTGCATTCGCAAAAAGGATCATGAAAACACAAACTACAATCCTAGGACATTAATACAATTCAACAAACATGCACAAGCACACTCGCTCAAATGGACATGCACAAACGTACATGTAAAAAAACATGCGCAAAAGTGCATTCGCAACAACGTTTTTAAAAACACGAACAACAATACTAGGACTTTAATACGCATCAACAAACAACAGCAAAAACACTAGATCAAATAGATACGGTGGAGTGTAGAAATAAAACTCTACGTTTACGTGTGGATTTTTTTTTTGGATTAATTTATTTTCTGTTTGAATTGGTGGATTTTGTATCTTATAGGTACAAAATCGAAAATTAGGTGTCCAGGAAGCAAAAATGATCAAAGAGAAAGAAAAGAGTTGCAATTAGGAAAATAAAATCAAATTAGAAGAGATAATCCCTCAAAATCTTTGGTAGTGTACGTCCACGAAGTCGAGCATAACTTTCTCATCCGGACTCCAAATCAACTGGTTCTGGCGGCATTAGAAAGCTATTTCAGCTGGCTACAATTCCTGTCTAACGTGAAAACTCCAAATTCGGACTCGAACATGGTCAAAATTAGATTCCAAAAGCGATCATGAAAATACGTACTACAGTTCGAGGACATGAATGCGCATCAAGAAACGTGCACAAAAAACTCTCGCTAGAAAGATACGCACAAAAGTAAGTGTACAAAAGCATGCACAAAAGTACTCACGCAAAAGTGCATTCGCAAAAAGGGTCATGAAAACACAAACTACAATCCTAGGACATTAATACAAATCAACAAACATGCACAAGTACACTCGCTCAAATGGACATGCACAAACGTACATGTAAAAAAACATGCGCAAAAGTGCATTCGCAACAACATTCTTAAAAACACGAACTACAATACTAGGACTTTAATACGCATCAACAAACAACAGCAAAAACACTAGATCAAATAGATACAGTGGAGTGTAGAAATAAAACTCTATGTTTACGTTTAAGTGGATTTTTTTTTTGGATTAATTTATTTTCTGTTTGAATTGGTAGATTTTGAATCTTATAGGTACAAATCGAAAATTAGGTGTCCAGGAAGCAAAAATGATCAAAGAGAAAGAAAAGAGTTGCAATTAGGAAAATAAAATCAAATTAGAAGAGAGAATCCCTCAAAATCTTTGGTAGTGTACGTCCACGAAGTCGAGCATAACTTTCTCACCCGGACTCCAAATATCCTGGTTCCGGCGGCATTAGAAAGCTATTTCAGCTGGCTACAATTCCTGTCTAACGTGAAAACTCCAAATTCGGACTCGAACATGGTCAAGATTAGATTCCAAAAGCGATCATGAAAATACGTACTACAGTTCGAGGACATGAATGCGCATCAAGAAACGTGCACAAAAAACTCTCGCTAGAAAGATACGCACATAAGTAAGTGTACAAAAGCATGCACAAAAGTACTCACGCAAAACTGCATTCGCAAAAAGGATCATGAAAACACAAACTACAATCCTAGGACATTAATACAAATCAACAAACATGCACAAGCACACTCGCTCAAATGGACATGCACAAACGTACATGTAAAAAAACATTAGCAAAAGTGCATTCGCAACAACGTTCTTAAAAACACGAACTTCAATACTAGAACTTTAATACGCATCCACAAACAACAACAAAAACACTAGATAAAAATGATACAGTGGAGTGTAGAAATAAAACTCTACGTTTACGTTTACGTGTATTTTTTTTTTTGGATTAATTTATTTTTTGTTTGAATTGGTGGATTTGGTATCTTATAGGTACAAATCAAAAATTAGGTGTCCAGGACGCAAAAATGATCAAAGAGAAAGAAAAGAGTTGCCATTAGGAAAATAAAATCAAATTAGAAGAGAGAATCCCTCAAAATCTTTGGTCGTGTACGTCCACGAAGTCGAGCATAACTTTCTCATCCGGAATCCAAATCAACTGTTTCCGGCGGCATTAGAAAGCTATTTCAGCTGGCTACAATTCCTGTCTAACGTGAAAACTCCAAATTCGGACTCGAACATGGTCAAAATTAGATTCCAAAAGCGATCATGAAAATACGTACTACAGTTCGAGGACATGAATGCGCATCAAGAAACGTGCACAAAAAACTCTCGCTAGAGAGATACGAACATAAGTAAGTGTTCAAAAGCATGCACAAAAGTACTCACGCAAAAGTGCATTCGCAAAAAGGATCATGAAAACACAAACTACAATCCTAGGATATTAATACAAATCAACAAACATGCACAAGCACACTCGCTCAAATGGACATGCACAAACGTACATGTAAAAAAACATGCGCAAAAGTGCATTCGCAACAACGTTCTTAAAAACACGAACTACAATACTAGGACTTTAATACGCATCAACAAACAACAGCAAAAACACTAGATCAAATAGATACAGTGGAGTTTAGAAATAAAACTCTACGTTTACGTTTAAGTGGATTTTTTTTTTGGATTAATTTATTTTCTGTTTGAATTGGTGGATTTTGTATCTTATAGGTACAAATCGAAAATTAGGTGTCCTGGAAGCAAAAATGATCAAAGAGAAAGAAAAGAGTTGCAATTAGGAAAATAAAATCAAATTAGAAGAGAGAATCCCTCAAAATCTTTGGTAGTGTACGTCCACGAAGTCGAGCATAACTTTCTCATCCGGACTCCAAATCAACTAGTTCCGGCGGCATTAGAAAGCTATTTCAGCTGGCTACAATTCCTGTCTAACGTGAAAACTCCAAATTCGGACTCGAACATGGTCAAAATTAGATTCCAAAAGCGATCATGAAAATACGTACTACAGTTCGAGGACATGAATGCGCATCAAGAATCGCTCGGGCCCCACCGCAACATGAATTCAGGCAGA
>NW_012195007.1:1148588-1167300 GCF_000504015.1 Erythranthe guttata | reverse complement strand
TAGGTACTACAATTCAAGGACATGAATGCGCATCAATAAACGTGCACAAAAACACTCGCTAGAAAAGATACGCACATGAGTAAAAGTTCAAAAGCATGCACAAAAGTACTCAGGCAATAGTGCATTCGCAAAAAGGATCATGAAAACACAAACTAAAATCCTAGGACATTAATACAAATCAACAAACAAGCACAAACACGCTCCCTCAAACGGACATGCACAAACGTACATGTAAAAAAACATGCGCAAAAGTGCATGCGCAACAACGTTCATAAAAATACGAACTACAATACCGTGACTTTAATTCTCATCAACAGACAGCAGCAAAAACACTAGATAAGAAAGATACAATGGAGTGTAGCAATAATACTCGACGTTTACGTTTACGTGGATTTTTGTTTGGATTAATTTATATTTCTGTTTCTACTGGTGGATTTGTTATCTTTTAGGTACAAATCGAAAATTAGGTGTCGAGGAAGCAAAAATGATAAAAGGATGAGAAAAGAGTTGCAGTAAAGAAAATAAAATCAAATTAGAAGAGAGAATCCCTCAACATCTTTGGTAGTGACCACGAATTCGAGTATAACTCTCTCATCCGGACTCCAAATCGACTAATTCCGGTGGCATTAGAAAGCTATTTCAGTGGGCTACAATTCCCAACTAACGTCAAATTTCCAAATTCGGACTCGAACATGGTCAAAATTGGATAACAAAAGCGATCATGAAAATACGTACTACAATTCAAGGACATGAATGCGCATCAAGAAACGTGCACAAAAACACTCGCTAGAAAAGATACGCCCATGAGTAAAAGTTCAAAAGCATGCACAAAAGTACTCACGCAATAGTGCATTCGCAAAAAGGATCATGAAAACACAAACTAAAATCCTAGGACATTAATACAAATCAAGAAACATCCACAAACACGCTCCCGCAAACGGACATGCACAAACGTACATGTAAAAAAACATGCGCAAAAGTGCATCCGCAACAACGTTATTAAAAATACGAACTACAATACTATGACTTTAATTCGCATCAATAGACAACAACAAAAACAAACAGTAGATAAGAAAGATACAATGGAGTGTAGCAATTATACTCGACGTTTACGTTTACGTGGATTTTTGTTTGGATTAATTTATATTTTTGTTTCTATTGGTGGATTTGGTATCTTTTAGGTACAAATCGAAAATTAGGTGTCGAGGAAGCAAACATGATCAAAGGATGAGAAAACAGTTGCAATAAAGAAAATAAAATCAAATTAGAAGAGAGAATCCCTCAACATCTTTGGTAGTGACCACGAATTCGAGTATAACTCTCTCATCCGGAATCCAAATCGACTGGTTCCGGTGGCATTAGAAAGCTATTTCAGTGGGCTACAATTCCCGTCTAACGTCAAATTTCCAAATTCGGACTCGAACATGTGTTGGGTTTCGGGCACGTGTACGCAGCGGAAAACAAAAATTTTATGCGATTTAAACGACTTTAAAGCACATAAGCACATGCCCGACAAATTAAATCAATTAATTGCGTACCTTTGCGCTTCCAGCGAAATTAAAACAACAACATGCTTGATTACTTAATCGAAATTAAATCAATTAGCATGCTCGCGTTTAAATCAAATAATCATGCTCGCAATAATAAAACCAATTTCATGTAGACACATAAAGTCATACAAGTTTCTTATTAAAACGAACATGCATATATTAATTTAAACGTAACCGAATCGAATGACAATAGATTCGAAACATTACCTCTTGAAGCGTGAGGTAGGCGCACTTAGCAAGTCGAGATTGCTACGGAAACCAATCCGTACAATCGGGGCAGCAGCGGTGCAGCGGCAAGAGCGGCGAGACGGCCACGGCGGCGCGTGAATCTCACGCGCAGAGAAGATGGCTAGCTGCTCTTCCCACTCCTATTGATCCAATCTGTTTGCTGATCTGAAATTACAGCCTTGCTCCGACTTCCGTATCTCCATGCGTATTTACTGGATGAATAATTCCTTCTGGACGATGGTAGATTTATGAGTCGTGAAGCTGCTGTCAAAATTTCACGTCCATCCGATCACCGGTTGATTTATGGCGAATTTTCTCGCTGGACAGCGCAGAAAATCCGAGAGCAGTTTTTCAGAATTGCCTTCTCGCATCTTCGATTCTTCAATCTTCCTCCTCTTGGATTTCACCTCGTATACTTCGATCTACTAAACACGTGGCACTAGACACGTAATAGTCAGAATAACGGAAGAAAAGAAAGAAGGAAAGGAATACCGAAAGAGATCGGCCAACGGATGGCCGATTCCGGCGATTTTCCGGCGACGATGGCGCGGTGGCCGAGGGGAGATGGCCGAGCGTGAGAGAGGGAGCGGCTAGGGTTTTGGACGTGTTGTGTGTCTGTGCAAGACCTATAAATCATGTATTTATAGTCCCTTGCATAAAACCCTAACGGGCTTAAGTTGGACCGGGCCCAACAGCTTAAGCTCGTTAGTTCCTTCACTTGCTCGTCTCTCTCAATTCAATGATCGGAAAATCGTAACAATTACATATTCGGATTCATTATAATGTCCTCGTCATTACGAGTGCCATCTTTCATTTTCCAACTTTCCAAAAGTGGAAACCCTAGTTCAGTGCACTTTCTAAATTTGGAAACTTCCCGATTTAGAAAGTTCACTACAACTTTCGCCTATTCTTTTCCTTTTCTTATTCTCATTCATAATTCCAAATTACGAATGTTGGACCCAATCATATTGACTTCCAATCATGCAAAGATAAACCATTTTATCTCTGACCGTTTATTCAAAGATCTCATGTGCACGAGCAGTGTGACCCTCGATGGTTCAGGTGTAAGCTAGCCGTGGGCCCACAACCCTTTGTGGTCAAAACTCGTCCCCTTAGAGTTACGATTAAGATGAAACTCGTTTCACCTTAACCACCCAACGAATCAAGATTGGCGTCTAGCAACTACGCGTCATGATTCCCTAGATACAAATGAAGTGCCTGCAAGAACCTTCAGATATAGTTAACGTACAGTACGGTCCCTTCGATTCATATGTCCCGATCGAACTAGAGGCATTGGTTCATCGAGACCTCTTTATATGTTCGATGACGGTGCGATCGTTCTAAGTGTTGTAATCCTTACGTGCATGACTTAGAGAATCGAATTCTCTAATCATCACTTAGTCAGCTCTGGCCAGAGACTTAGAATGATTACAAACTTTCAGAACACACAGGACATCCAAGACTATTCTAGCGATCGAATCCCCGACTACAATGCACAGACCTCCCACTAGATTTCGGACTGCACGAACACTGGCCCTTGGGATGGTCCTCGGTGGAACTCAGGGACAGGTCACGATACAGCTGGTCCTCTAGTGAAGTCACGGTGATGTCTAGGTCATAAGGACTAATGGTGTACAACTATACCATAGATATCTCTACTCGATTATTGGGAATCACTTAGAGATTTCTAGGGTGAGGGAGTTCAGTGAACTCGTCAACTTACGAGCACCCACTTATGCATGCCGATATCACAATACCGTTTACTGATGAGATGCAGTACACATACACTAAGTGCTAGTCTTAATGGGAAAGGCCGATATCCTCATTAGTGGCGTAACCCTTCGACTAGGAACACGTTTAACAGTTATAATACTTAAGTAAATATCTCACGATCCTAACGATCAATTACTAGTACTTGTAATAACTGTAAGGACTATATCTATGCTTGTGACAAAGGGACAAAGATATAGAATGCCAATGTGTTTTATCATTAATACGAATAAAGGTTCGTTTATTACAATAATAAATACGAAAGACCACAGCCACAGGTTGGCTTGTTGGTCACCTACTCTAACAATCTCCCACTTGACCTAAAGCCAACTACCCATAAACCGCAATCCCATCGACTCTCGATGTTTCTCATGGACCGATCTTGGTAAAGGCTTCGTGAAGGGGTCTGCAACGTTCTCTTCCGAGGTGACTCGTTCTACCTTAACTTCACCTTTATCAATGATCTCTCGGATCATATGATACTTTCTCAGAATATGCTTCAACTTCTGATGAGATCTCGGCTCCTTAGCTTGCGCCAAGGCTCCGGTGTTATCACAGTACAACGGTACTGGATCACTAGCATTAGGAATGACACCCAACTCTTGGATGAACTTCCTTATCCAAGTCCCATCTTTTGCAGCTTCGGACGCTGCAATGTATTCCGCTTCGGTAGTGGAATCGGCCGTCGTGCTTTTCTTGGAACTCTTCCAACACACGGCAACACCATTAAGCGTGAATATAAATCCAGAATTCGACTTTGAGTCGTCCACGTCCGATTGAAAACTAGAGTCAGTGAAACCCTCTAATTTCAACTCGGCACCCCCATTGACCAAAAATATATCCTTAGTCCTTCGCAAGTACTTGAGGATATCTTTCACGGCTTTCCAGTGAGCCGGGCCGGGGTTAGACTGATATCTGCTTGTGACACTCACAGCATACGCAATATCGGGTCTCGTACATAGCATGCCATACATTATGCTTCCTATGGCAGAAGCATAGGGCGTCCTTTTCATCTCCTCGATTTCACTAGGTGTTTGGGGACACATAGATTTCGAGAGACGAACCCCATGGGACATTGGCAAGAATCCCTTCTTGGATTCTTCCATGCTAAAACGTTTCATAACGGTGTCTATGTACAGGCTTTGGGACAAGCCAAGCATCTTTCTTGCTCTATCTCTATAGATGCGTATTCCCAATACGTAAGATGCTTCTCCCAAATCCTTCATTGAGAAACGTGTGGACAACCATGCTTTCGTTTGCTGTAACATTCCTACGTCATTCCCAATGAGTAGAATGTCATCAACGTAAAGCACTAGAAATATTACTGCCCTCCCACTAACCTTCTTGTATACACAAGGTTCCTCCGGATTCTTCTCAAAATCAAACTCTTTGATAGTTGAGTCGAACCTAATGTTCCAACTACGGGATGCTTGCTTCAATCCATAAATGGATCGCTGGAGCTTGCAAACCTTTTGCTCACTTCCAGAAGATATGAAGCCTTCCGGCTGCGCCATGTAAATTTCTTCCTCAATATCTCCATTAAGGAAGGCGGTCTTCACATCCATTTGCCATATCTCGTAGTCGTACCACGCAGCTATGGCCAGCAAAATCCTAATGGACTTCAGCATCGCGACTGGCGAAAAAGTTTCCTCATAGTCAACGCCTTGCCTTTGAGTGTAACCTTTCGCTACCAATCTAGCTTTATAGGTCGATACCTTTCCATCCACTCCAATTTTCTTCTTATAGATCCACTTGCAGCCTATAGGAACTATTCCCTTAGGTGGATCTACCAAGGTCCATATCTTGTTGGAGTACATGGAGTCCATTTCGGATTTCATGGCAGTTAGCCAATGTCCCATGTCCGCATCCGATACGGCCTCATTGTATGTTCTTGGATCTTGTCCAAGATCAACATGATCTTCATCATTTTCGAGGAGGAATAACCTATCCGGCATTTTCCGAACTCTTTCGGATCTACGTACCGTAGGTTCAGGAGGTATATTAGTGGTTTGTTGTATTGGTTCGATTACTTGTTCTTGCGTTTGAACTTCACTTTGTGGTTCTTGAACTACTTCAAGTTCTATCATGCTGCCCTTTCTATCGGATAGAAACTCCCTTTCCAAAAAGGTGGCATTTCTTGAAACAAACGTCTTTGCTTCTTTGACATAGTAGAACTCGTATCCCATCGAGTCTTCGGGATACCCCACAAAATAGCACAAGTCGGATTTACTATCCAACTTATCTCCCACTAATCGCTTCACATAAGCGAGACAACCCCATATCCTAATATGTTTGTAATTGGGTTTCCGGGAATGCCAAAGTTCATAAGGTGTGGATTTAACTGCTTTGGTGTTAACTCTATTCAGCAAATATGCGGCAGTACGGAGTGCATGACCCCACAAGTATGCCGGTAAGTTTGTGAACCCCATCATTGATCGAACCATATCTAATAAAGTTCGATTCCGACGTTCGGATACTCCATTAAGTTGAGGAGTTCCCGGTGGAGTCCATTGGGACTGTATCCCATTTTCTTTTAGATAGTCAATGAACTCGATGCTCAAGTACTCTCCACCACGATCGGATCGCAGCTTCTTAATACTTCGTCCGAGTTGCTTTTCTACTTCATGTCTAAAATCTTTGAACCTTTCAAATGTTTCAGACTTGTACTTCATCAAGTACACATACCCATACCTAGAATAATCGTCGGTAAAGGTAGCGAAGTAGTTATATCCACCCTTCGCACTAACACTTAGTGGACCACATACGTCTGTATGGATCAAATCCAAAAGACCCTCGGCTCGTTCCATTTCCCCTTTGTAGGGTGACTTGGTCATTTTCCCTTTAAGGCAAGATTCACAAATTTGTAGTGATTTCACGTCCTCCAAAGAGAACAGTCCTTCACTAGCAAAATCGTTCATCCTTCTTAAAGAGACATGACCTAATCTAGCGTGCCAAAGTTGTGCGGGGTTTTGACCTATCTCCTTACGTTTTGCTGAATTTCGCCTTAGGGGCCCCCACTACCTTCACCCACTTCGAACTTGCTGTTTGGAAAGGGAACTCTTTCATTTTTCTTCTTTTAGGAAGAACTCTTCTTTCTAGAAGTAACAGCAATGAGAACAGACTTCTCTTTCTTAATGGTGGACTCGAAACTGACCAACATGTTCATTAACTAATCCAAGGGAGGATCTAGTTTGTTCATGTTGAAGTTCACTATGAACAATTCATAGGAACTAGGAAGAGACAACAGGATCAAATCCAACGAGAGCTCGGCCGGGAGGGTGACATCAAGATTCACTAGCTTTTCAAGGAGAGTGATCATTTTGAGACAGTGCTCGTGGACCGAAACCCCTTCGCGCAATCTCGCTGTGATCAACTCCTTTGTAGCAGCGTACCTCGATGCCCTAATATTCTCACTATACATGCTATCGAGATGAGCCTTTATATCGAAAGCATGCAAGTGAGACTCATATTTCCTCGCAAGCGCGGGCTCCATGGCGGCTATCATATAGCACCTAGCATGGGTGTCATCTTTCTTCCAAACTTCATAAGTTTCCTTTTCAGCATCAGTCGCTGTGGCAGGTATAGTGGCGGGAAGTCTCTCGTTCAAAACATAGAGACGCCCCTCAACAGTTAGCACAAGCTTAAGACTACGCAACCAATCTAGGTAATTAGGGCCATTGAGTTTATTGTCGAGGATTGACATTATGGGATTCTTAGACATGATTATCTGAGGCATATAGAGAAGAGGATTATTAGAGATTCGCGTTAAATGATTGTTACAATTAAATGTTTGGACTTATGTTATTTAATTGTTCTCCCACTAATTTTATCGAGTTCCACTTCCCTCTAGTAGACAAACGAGAAAACTGATTTTTCTTAATGGGCTTTAGGTCCAATAGACAAATATAACCCGTAGTTAATCTAGCCCGATTATATTTGCCCAAAGGTAGATCACAATCAATCATATCCACAATATGACCCTAAATTAAATTTCCTCACACTTGATAATGACCTAAGTTAATCTCGCGAGTATCAAAATCGTCGTGTGTCAAGTCTAACCTACCAATCAAAGATGCTCATAGAACTTGATTATGCCAAACTAATGCAGTCCCTAGTTAATCTAGCCGACCACGTTAATCCAACATAACCCATTTCTATGGCTACCTTCATCAATATGTCAATTGAATTACAGCTTACTCTACCATAGCACTCCCCGCTAACACGGCTTACTGCACTACAGCAAAGGGCTACACATAATCCAACCGTTGGCAGAAGGAAAGAAATAACTCAACAGATTGGGTTATTCTTTATAGCTTGAAATGATTCTTAATTAAATTAAGAATGAGGGATTTTATTATAATGTTTTATCTCATCAGAAGGTTTTGGATTGGTCTATGTGATTCCTACATCTATGTTCTCTAAAGGTATATGGAAAACGCATATTGTCCTAAGAGGAACATACGACCTAATTTCATAATTAATTACATTAATTAATTATCGAGTTTTCAAAATAATTATAGAACCTCAACTAGCATAAATCATTCAAATAATGTTGAGGTACTACTAATTAAGTTGAACTTATAATCAATATTATATATGTGTTCTATTAATTGAAATCAATTTAACAATTTAAATTAATTAATTAATCTAACACCTATTTACTAAAATAGATGATTGTCGATCCAATTATCTAATTGGGATTAATTGAAAATAATTTTCCAAAAATTAAAATCAATTTGTTTTAAGTTTAATTTTAGAAATCTGAAATAAATTTTTTTTTTTTTTTTTTTTTTTTTTTTTTTATTTTTCAGTGGTCCGGTTCGGCCCAACCGGTCTGACCGGTTCGGACCGAATCGGGCCGGTTCTGTCCGGTCCAGCTGACCCAAATCAGTGGGCCGGGTTAGTCGGACCGAGAACCGGTCTGACCAACCCGAATCCACGTGGATTCGGTCAACTAAATCGTGCACAACCATCGAACCGGCCGGTTCGACCGGTTCGATCCGAACAATTAAAAAAACCGATGTTTTAAAACAATTTCAGATCCGATTTTCCAATTTTAAACAATTTTAAAGCTGGAAAAATTCTAAACAATATTTCAAAAAATATTTTAAACTTACGAAAACTCCCAATTACATAATACGACTATCACTACTTTAATAAATCGAACATGCATATTAAAACGAAACGCAATTAATTGCGCAACGAGCTCTGATACCACTGTTGGGTTTCGGGCACGTGTACGCAGCGGAAAACAAAAATTTTATGCGATTTAAACGACTTTAAAGCACATAAGCACATGCCCGACAAATTAAATCAATTAATTGCGTACCTTTGCGCTTCCAGCGAAATTAAAACAACAACATGCTTGATTACTTAATCGAAATTAAATCAATTAGCATGCTCGCGTTTAAATCAAATAATCATGCTCGCAATAATAAAACCAATTTCATGTAGACACATAAAGTCATACAAGTTTCTTATTAAAACGAACATGCATATATTAATTTAAACGTAACCGAATCGAATGACAATAGATTCGAAACATTACCTCTTGAAGCGTGAGGTAGGCGCACTTAGCAAGTCGAGATTGCTACGGAAACCAATCCGTACAATCGGGGCAGCAGCGGTGCAGCGGCAAGAGCGGCGAGACGGCCACGGCGGCGCGTGAATCTCACGCGCAGAGAAGATGGCTAGCTGCTCTTCCCACTCCTATTGATCCAATCTGTTTGCTGATCTGAAATTACAGCCTTGCTCCGACTTCCGTATCTCCATGCGTATTTACTGGATGAATAATTCCTTCTGGACGATGGTAGATTTATGAGTCGTGAAGCTGCTGTCAAAATTTCACGTCCATCCGATCACCGGTTGATTTATGGCGAATTTTCTCGCTGGACAGCGCAGAAAATCCGAGAGCAGTTTTTCAGAATTGCCTTCTCGCATCTTCGATTCTTCAATCTTCCTCCTCTTGGATTTCACCTCGTATACTTCGATCTACTAAACACGTGGCACTAGACACGTAATAGTCAGAATAACGGAAGAAAAGAAAGAAGGAAAGGAATACCGAAAGAGATCGGCCAACGGATGGCCGATTCCGGCGATTTTCCGGCGACGATGGCGCGGTGGCCGAGGGGAGATGGCCGAGCGTGAGAGAGGGAGCGGCTAGGGTTTTGGACGTGTTGTGTGTCTGTGCAAGACCTATAAATCATGTATTTATAGTCCCTTGCATAAAACCCTAACGGGCTTAAGTTGGACCGGGCCCAACAGCTTAAGCTCGTTAGTTCCTTCACTTGCTCGTCTCTCTCAATTCAATGATCGGAAAATCGTAACAATTACATATTCGGATTCATTATAATGTCCTCGTCATTACGAGTGCCATCTTTCATTTTCCAACTTTCCAAAAGTGGAAACCCTAGTTCAGTGCACTTTCTAAATTTGGAAACTTCCCGATTTAGAAAGTTCACTACAACTTTCGCCTATTCTTTTCCTTTTCTTATTCTCATTCATAATTCCAAATTACGAATGTTGGACCCAATCATATTGACTTCCAATCATGCAAAGATAAACCATTTTATCTCTGACCGTTTATTCAAAGATCTCATGTGCACGAGCAGTGTGACCCTCGATGGTTCAGGTGTAAGCTAGCCGTGGGCCCACAACCCTTTGTGGTCAAAACTCGTCCCCTTAGAGTTACGATTAAGATGAAACTCGTTTCACCTTAACCACCCAACGAATCAAGATTGGCGTCTAGCAACTACGCGTCATGATTCCCTAGATACAAATGAAGTGCCTGCAAGAACCTTCAGATATAGTTAACGTACAGTACGGTCCCTTCGATTCATATGTCCCGATCGAACTAGAGGCATTGGTTCATCGAGACCTCTTTATATGTTCGATGACGGTGCGATCGTTCTAAGTGTTGTAATCCTTACGTGCATGACTTAGAGAATCGAATTCTCTAATCATCACTTAGTCAGCTCTGGCCAGAGACTTAGAATGATTACAAACTTTCAGAACACACAGGACATCCAAGACTATTCTAGCGATCGAATCCCCGACTACAATGCACAGACCTCCCACTAGATTTCGGACTGCACGAACACTGGCCCTTGGGATGGTCCTCGGTGGAACTCAGGGACAGGTCACGATACAGCTGGTCCTCTAGTGAAGTCACGGTGATGTCTAGGTCATAAGGACTAATGGTGTACAACTATACCATAGATATCTCTACTCGATTATTGGGAACCACTTAGAGATTTCTAGGGTGAGGGAGTTCAGTGAACTCGTCAACTTACGAGCACCCACTTATGCATGCCGATATCACAATACCGTTTACTGATGAGATGCAGTACACATACACTAAGTGCTAGTCTTAATGGGAAAGGCCGATATCCTCATTAGTGGCGTAACCCTTCGACTAGGAACACGTTTAACAGTTATAATACTTAAGTAAATATCTCACGATCCTAACGATCAATTACTAGTACTTGTAATAACTGTAAGGACTATATCTATGCTTGTGACAAAGGGACAAAGATATAGAATGCCAATGTGTTTTATCATTAATACGAATAAAGGTTCGTTTATTACAATAATAAATACGAAAGACCACAGCCACAGGTTGGCTTGTTGGTCACCTACTCTAACAACATGGTCAAAATTGGATAACAAAAGCGATCATGAAAATACGTACTACTGTTCAAGGACATGAATGCGCATCAAGAAATGTGCACAAAAACACTCGCTAGAAAAGATACGCACATGAGTAAAAGTTCAAAAGCATGCACAAAAGTACTCACGCAATAGTGCATTCGCAAAAAGGATCATGAAAACACAAACTAAAATCCTAGGACATTAATACAAATCAAGAAACATGCACAAACACGCTCCCTCAATCGGACATGCACAAACGTACATGTAAAAAAACATGTGCAAAAGTGCATCCGCAACAACGTTCTTAAAAATACGAACTACAATACTATGACTTTAATTCGCATCAATAGACAACAACAAAAACAAACACTAGATAAGAAAGATATAATGGAGTGTAGCAACTATACTCGACGTTTACGTTTACGTGGATTTTTTTTTGGATTAATTTATATTTCTGTTTCTATTGGTGGATTTGGTATCTTTTAGGTACAAATCGAAAATTAGGTGTCGAGGTAGCAAACATGATCAAAGGCTAAGAAAAGAGTTGCAATAAAGAAAATAAAATCAAATTAGAAGAGAGAATCCCTCAACATCTTTGGTAGTGTCCACGAAGTCGAGCATAACTCTCTCGTTCGAACTCCAAATCGACTGGTTCCGGTGGCATTAGAAAGCTATTTGAGTGGGCTAGAATTTCCGTCTAACGTCAAATTTCCAAATTCGGGCTCGAACATGGTCAAAATTGGATAACTAAAGCGATCATGAAAATACGTACTACAGTTCAATGACATAAATGCGCACCAAGAAACGTGCACAAAAACACTCGGTAGAAAAGATATGCACATGAGTAAAAGTTCAAAAGCATGCACAAAAGTACTCACGCAATCGTGCATTCGCAAAAAGGATCATGAAAACACAAACTACAATCCTAGGACATTAATACAAATCAACAAACATGCACAAACACGCTCCCTCAAACAAACATGCAAAAACGTACATGTAAAAAATCATGCGCAAAAGTGCATCCGCAACAACGTTCTTAAAAATACGAACTACAATACTATGACTTTAATTCGCATCAATAGACAACAACAAAAACAAACAATAGATAAGAAAGATACAATGGAGTGTAGCAATAATACTCGACGTTTACGTTTACGTGGATTTTTGTTTGGATTAATTTATATTTCTGTTTCTATTGGTGGATTTGGTATCTTTTAGGTACAAATCGAAAATTAGGTGTCGAGGAAGCAAACATGATCAAAGGCTAAGAAAAGAGTTGCAATTAAGAAAATAAAATCAGATTAGAAGAGAGAATCCCTCAACAACTTTGGTAGTGTCCACGAAGTCGAGCAAAACTCCCTCGTCCGGACTCCAAATCGACTTGTTCCGGTGGCATTAGATAGCTATTTCAGTGGGCTACAATTCCCGTCTAACGTCAAATTTCCAAATTCGGACTCTAACATGGTCAAAATTGGATAACAAAAGCGATCATGGAAATACGTACTACCATTCAAGGACATGAATGCGCACCAAGAAACGTGCACAAAAACACTCGCTAGAAAAGATACGCACATGAGTAAAAGTTCAAAAGCATGCACAAAAGTACTCACGCAATAGTGCATTCGCAAAAATGATCATGAAAACACAAACTACAATCCTAGGACATTAATACAAATCAACAAACATGCACAGACACGCTCCCTCAAACGGACATGTACATGTAAAAAAACATGCGCAAAAGTGCATCCGCAACAACGTACATAAAAATACGAACTACAATACCGTGACTTTAATTCGCTTCAACAGGCAACATAAAAAACACTAGATAAGAATGATACAATGGAGTGTAGCAATAATACTCGTCGTTTACGTTTACGTGGATATTTGTTTGGATTAATTTAAATTTCTATTTCTATTGGTGGATTTGGTATCTTTTAGGTACAAATCGAAAATTAGGAGTCGAGGAAGCAAAAATGATCAAAGGCTAAGAAAAGAGTTGCAATTAAGAAAATAAAATCAAATTAGAAGAGAGAATCCCTCAACATCTTTGGTAGTGTCCACGAAGTCGAGCATATCTCTCTCGTCCGGACTCCAAATCGACTAGTTCCGGTGGCATTAGAAAGCTATTTCAGTGGGCTACAATTCCCGTCTAACGTCAAATTTCCAAATTCGGACTCGAACATGGTCAAAATTGGATAACAAAAGCGATCATGAAAATACGTACTACAATTCAAGGACATGAATGCGCACTAAGAAACGTGCACAAAACCAGTCGCTAGAAAAGATACGCACATGAGCAAAAGTTCAAAAGCATGCACAAAAGTACTCAAGCAATGGTGCATTCGCAAAAAGGATCATGAAAACACAAACTACAATCCTAGTACATTAATACAAATCAACAAACATGCACAAACACGCTCCGTCAAACGGACATGCACAAACGTACATGTAAAAAAACATGCGCAAAAGTGCATCCGCAACAACGTTCATAAAAATACGAACTACAATACCGTGATTTTAATTCTCATCAACAGACAACAGCAAAAACACTAGATAAGAAAGATACAATGGAGTGTAGCAATAATACTCGACGTTTACGTTTACGTGGATTTTTGTTTGGATTAATTTATATTTTTGTTTCTATTGGTGGATCTGGTATCTTTTACGTACAAATCAAAAATTAGGAGTCGAGGAAGCAAAAATGATCAAAGGGTAAGAAAAGAGTTGCAATTAAGAAAATAAAATCAAATTAGAAGAGAGAATCCCTCAACAACTTTGGTAGTGTCCACGAAGTCGAGCATAACTCTCTCGTCCGGATGCCAAATCGACTGGTTCCGGTGGCATTAGAAAGCTATTTCAGTGGGCTACAATTCCCGTCTGACGTCAAATTTCCAAATTTGGACTCGAACATGGTCAAAATTGGATAACAAAAGCGATCATGAAAATACGTACTACAATTCAAGGACATGAATGCGCACCAAGAAAGGTGCACAAAAACACTCGCTAGAAAAGATACGCACATGAGTAAAAGTTCAAAAGCACGCACAAAAGAACTTACGCAATAGTGCATTCGCAAAAAGGATCATGAAAACACAAACTAAAATCCTAGGACATTAATACAAATCAACAAACATGCACAAACACTCTGCCTCAAACAGACATGCACAAACGTACTTGTAAAAAAACATGCGCAAAAGTGCATCCGCAACAACGTACATAAAAATACGAACTACAATACCGTGACTTTAATTCGCTTCAACAGGCAACATAAAAAACACTAGATAAGAAAGATACAATGGAGTGTAGCAATAATACTCGTCGTTTACGTTTACGTGGATTTTTGTTTGGATTAATTTATTTTTATGTTTCTATTGGTGGATGTTGTATCTTTTAGGTACAAATCAAAAATTAGGTGTCGAGGAAACAAAAATGATCAAAGGCTAAGAAAAGAGTTGCAATTAAGAAAATAAAATCAAATTAGAAGAGAAAATCCCTCAACATCTTTGGTAGAGTCCACGAAGTCGAGCATAACTCTCTCGTCCGGACTCCAAATCGACTAGTTCCGGTGGCATTAGAAAGCTATTTGAGTGGGCTACAATTCCCGTCTAACGTCAAATTTCCAAATTCGGACTCGAACATGGTCAAAATTGGATAACAAAAGCGATCATGAAAATACGTACTACAATTCAAGGACATGAATACGCACTAAGAAACGTGCACAAAAACACTGGCTAGAAAAGATCATGCACAAAAGTACTCACGCAATGGTGCATTCGCAAAAAAGATCATGAAAACAGAAACGACAATCCTAGGACATTAATTCAAATAAACAAACTTGTACAAACACGCTCCCTCAAACGGACATGCACAAACGTACATGTAAAAAAACATGCGCAAAAGTGCATCCGCAACAACGTTCATAAAAATACGAACTGCAATACTGTGACTTTAATTCGCATCAACAGACAACAGCAAAAACACTAGATAAGAAAGATACAATGGAGTGTAGCAATAATACTCGACATTTACGTTTACGTGGATTTTTGTTTGATTTAATTTATATTTCTGTTTCTATTGGTGGATTTGGTTTCTTTTAGGTACAAATCGAAAATTAGGAGTCGAGAAGCAAATATGATCAGAGGATAAGAAAAGAGTTGCAATTAAGAAAATAAAATCAAATTAGAGAGAATCCCTCAACATCTTTGGTAGTGTCCACGAAGTCGAGCATAACTCTCTCATCCGGACTCCAAATCGACTGGTTCCGGTGGCATTAGAATGCTATTTCATTGGGCTACAATTCCCGTCTAACGTCAAATTTCCAAATTCGGACTCGAACATGGTCAAAATTGGATAACAAAAGCGATCATGAAAATACGTACTACAATTCAAGGTCATGAATGCGCACCAAGAAACGTGCACAAAAACACTCGCTAGAAAAGATACGCACATGAGTAAAAGTTCAAAAGCATGCAGAAAAGTACTCACGCGATGGTGCATTCACAAAAAGGATCATGAAAACACAAACTACAATCCTAGGACATTATACAAATCAACAAACATGCACGAACACGCTCCCTCAAACGGACATGCACAAACATACATGTAAAAAAACATGCGCAAAAGTGCATCCGCAACAACGTTCTTAAAAATACGAACTACAATACTATGACTTTAATTCGCATCAATAGACAACAAGAAAAACACTAGATAAGAAAGATACAATGGAGTGTAGCAATAATACTCGTCGTTTACGTTTACGTGGATTTTTGTTTGGATTAATTTATATTTCTGTTTCTATTGGTGGATTTGGTATCTTTTAGGTACAAATCGAAAATTAGGTGTCGAGGAAGCAAAAATGATCAATGGCTAAGAAAAGAGTTGCAATTAAGGAACTAAAATCAAATTAGAACAGAGAATCCCTCAACATGTTTGGTAGTGTCCACGAAGTCGAGCATAACTCTCTCATCCGGACTCCAAATCGACTGGTTCCGGTGGCATTAGAAAGCTATTTCAGTGGGCTCAATTCCCGTCTAACGTCGAAATTCCAAATTCGGACTCGAACATGGTCAAAATTGGATAACAAAAGCGATCATGAAAATACGTACTACAATTCAAGGACGTGAATGCGCATCAAGAAACGTGCACAAAAACACTCGCTAGAAAAGATAGGCACATGAGTAAAAGTTCAAAAGCATGCACAAAAGTACTCACGCAAAAGTGCATTCGCAAAAAGGATCATGAAAACACAAACTACAACCCTAGGACATTAATACAAATCAACAAACATGCACAAACACGCTCCCTCAAAATGGACAAGCACAGAAACGAACAGGTAAAAAAACATGCGAGAAAAAGCATCCGCAACAACGTTCTTAAAAACCAAACTACAATACTATAACTTTAATACGCATCAACAGACAACAGCAAAAACACTAGATAAAAAAGAGACAATGTAGTGTAGAATAATACTCGACGTTTACGTTTACGTGGATTTTTGTTTGGATTAATTTATATTTTTGTTTTTATTGGTGGATTTGGTATCTTTTAGGTACAAATCGAGAATTAGGTGTCCAGGAAGCAAAAATGACCAAAGGGTAAGAAAAGAGTTGCAATTAAGAAAATAAAATCAAATTAGAAGAGGGAATCCCTCAACATCTTTGGTAGTGTCCACGAAGTCGAGCATAACTCTCTCATCCGGACTCCAAATCGACTGGTTCCGGTGGCATTAGAAAGCTATTTCAGTGGGCTACAATTCCCGTCAAACGTGAAAATTCCAAATTCGGACTCGAACATGGTCAAAATTGGATAACAAAAGCGATCATGAAAATACGTACTACAATTCAAGGACGTGAATGCGCATCAAGAAACGTGCACAAAAACACTCGCTAGAAAAGATACGCACATGAGTAAAAGTTCAAAAGCATGCACAAAAGTACTCACGCAAAAGTGCATTCGCAAAAAGGATCATGAAAACACAAACTACAATCCTAGGACATTAATACAAATCAACAAACATGCACAAACACGCTCCCTCAAATGGACATGCACAAAAACGTACATGTAAAAAAACATGCGAGAAAAAGCATCCGCAACAACGTTCTTAAAAACCAAACTACAATACTATGACTTTAATACGCATCAACAGACAACAGCAAAAACACTAGATAAAAAAGAGACAATGTAGTGTAGCAATAATACTCGACGTTTACGTTTACGTGGATTTTTGTTTGGATTAATTTATATTTTTGTTTTTATTGGTGGATTTGGTATCTTTTAGGTACAAATCGAGAATTAGGTGTCCAGGAAGCAAAAATGACCAAAGGGTAAGAAAAGAGTTGCAATTAAGAAAATAAAATCAAATTAAAAGAGGGAATCCCTCAACATCTTTGGTAGTGTCCACGAAGTCGAGCATAACTCTCTCATCCGGACTCCAAATCGACTGGTTCCGGTGGCATTAGAAAGCTATTTCAGTGGGCTACAATTCCCGTCAAACGTGAAAATTCCAAATTCGGACTCGAACATGGTCAAAATTGGATAAGAAAAGCGATCATGAAAATTTGTACTACGATTCAAGGACGTGAATGCGCATCAAGAAACGTGCGCAAAAACACTCGCTAGAAAAGATACGCACATGAGTAAAAGTTCAAAAGCATGCACAAAAGTACTCACGCAAAAGTGCATTCGCAAAAAGGATCATGAAAACACAAACTACAATCCTAGGACATTAATACAAATCAACAAACATGCACAAACACGCTCCCTCAAATGGACATGCACAAAAACGTACATGTAAAAAAACATGCGAGAAAAAGCATCCGCAACAACGTTCTTAAAAACCAAACTACAATACTATGACTTTAATACGCATCAACAGACAACAGCAAAAACACTAGATAAAAAAGAGACAATGTAGTGTAGAATAATACTCGACGTTTACGTTTACGTGGATTTTTGTTTGGATTAATTTATATTTTTGTTTTTATTGGTGGATTTGGTATCTTTTAGGTACAAATCGAGAATTAGGTGTCCAGGAAGCAAAAATGACCAAAGGGTAAGAAAAGAGTTGCAATTAAGAAAATAAAATCAAATTAGAAGAGGGAATCCCTCAACATCTTTGGTAGTGTCCACGAAGTCGAGCATAACTCTCTCATCCGAACTCCAAATCGACTGGTTCCGGTGGCATTAGAAAGCTATTTCAGTGGGCTACAATTCCCGTCTAACGTGAAAATTCCAAATTCGGACTCGAACATGGTCAAAATTGGATAACAAAAGCAATCATGAAAATACGTAGTACAATTCAAGGACGTGAATGCGCATCAAGAAACGTGCACAAAAACACTCACTAGAATTGATACGCACATGAGTAAAAGTTCAAAAGCATGCACAAAAGTATTCACGCAAAAGTGCATTCGCAAAAAGGATCAGGAAAACACAAACTACAATCTTAGGCCATTAATACAAATCAACAAACATGCACAAACACGCTCCCTCAAATGGACATGCACAAAAACGTA
>NW_012195007.1:1048306-1068030 GCF_000504015.1 Erythranthe guttata | reverse complement strand
CTCACGCAAAAGTGCATACGCAAAAAGGATCGTGAAAACACCAAAACTACAATCCTAGGACATTAATACAAATCAACAAACATGCACAAACACGCTCCCTCAAATGGACATGTTCAAAAACGTACATAGTAAAAAAACATGCGCAAAAGTGCATCCGCAACGACGTTCTTAAAAACACAAACTACAATACTATGGTTTTAATACGCATCAACAGACAACAGCAAAAACAATAGATAAAAAAGATACAATGCAGTGTAGCAATAATACTCGACGTTTACGTTTAAGTGGATTTTTGTTTGGATTCATTTATATTTCTATTTTTATTGCTGGATTTGGTATCTTTTAGGTACAAATAGAAAATTAGGTCTCCAGGAACCAAAAATGATCAATGGGTAAGAAAACAGTTGCAATTAAGAAAATAAAATCAAATTAGAAGAGAGAATCCCTCAACATCTTTGGTAGTGTCCACGAAGTCGAGCATAACTCTCACATCCGAACTCCAAATTGACTGGTTCATGTGGCATAAGAAAGCTATTTCAGTGTGCTACAATTCCCGTCTAACGTGAAAATTCCAAATTCGGAGTCTTATATGGTCAAAATTGGATAACAAAAGCGATCATGAAAATACGTACTACAATTCAAGGACGTGAATGCGCATCAAGAAACGTGCACAAAAACACTCCCTAGAAAAGATACGCACATGAGTAAACGTTAAAAAGCCTGCACAAAAGTACTCACGCAAAAGTGCATTTGCAAAAAGGATCATGAAAACACAAACTACAATCCTTGGACATTAATACAAATAAACAAACATGCACAAACACGCTCCCTCAAATGGACATGCTCAAAAACGTACATGTAAAAAAACATGCGCAAAAAAGCATCCGCAACGACGTTCTTATAAACACAAACTACAATACTATGGCTTAAATACGCATCAACGGACAACAGCAAACCCACTAGATAAAAAAGATACAATGTAGTGTAGCAATAATACTCGACGTTTACGTTTACGTGGATTTTTGTTTGGATTCATTTATATTTCTGTTTTTATTGGTGGATTTGGTATATTTTAGGTACTTATGGAATATTAGGTGTCCAGGAAGCAAAAAAGATCAAAGGGTAAGAAAAGAGTTGCAATTAAGAAAATAAAATCAAATTACAAGTGAGAATCCCTCAACATCTTTGGTAGTGTCCACGAAGTCGAGCATAACTCTCTCATCCGGACTCCAAATCGACTGGTTCCAGTGGCATTAGAAAGCTATTTAAGTGGGATACGATTCCCGTCTAACGTGATAATTCCAAATTCGGACTCGAACATGGTCAAAATTGGATAACAAAAGCGATCATGAAAATACGTACTACAATTCAAGGACGTGAATGCGCATCAAGAAACGTGCACAAAAACACTCCCTAGAAAAGATACGCACATGAGTAAACGTTAAAAAGCCTGCACAAAAGTACTCACGCAAAAGTGCATTTGCAAAAAGGATCATGAAAACACAAACTACAATCCTTGGACATTAATACAAATAAACAAACATGCACAAACACGCTCCCTCAAATGGACATGCTCAAAAACGTACATGTAAAAAAACATGCGCAAAAAGGCATCCGCAACGACGTTCTTAAAAACCAAACTACAATACTATGACTTTAATACGCATCAACAGACAACAGCAAACCCACTAGATAAAAAAGATACAATGTAGTGTAGCAATAATACTCGACGTTTACGTTTACGTGGATTTTTTTTTGGATTCATTTATATTTCTGTTTTTATCGGTGGATTTGGTATCTTTTAGGTACAAATCGAAAATTAGGTGTCCAGGAAGCAAAAATGACCAAAGGGTAAGAAAAGAGTTGCAATTAAGAAATTAAAATCAAATTACAAGAGAGAATCCCTCAACATCCCTGGTAGTGTCCACGAAGTCGAGCATAACTCCCTCATCCGAACCCCAAATCGACTGGTTCCGGTGCCATTAGAAAGCTATTTCTGTGGGCTACAATTCCCGTCAAACGTGAAAATTCCAAATTCGGACTCGAACATGGTCAAAATTGGATAACAAAAGCGATCATGAAAATACGTACTACAATTCAAGGACGTGAATGCGCATCAAGAAACGTGCACAAAAACACCTTCTTGAAAAAATACGCACATGAGTAAAAGTTCAAAAGCATGCACACAAGTACTCACGCAAAAGTGCATTCGCAAAAAGGATCATGAAAACACAAACTACAATC
This sequence comes from Erythranthe guttata, assembly GCF_000504015.1. Next base: position 1,065,786 of record NW_012195007.1, on the reverse strand, counting down.
CTAGGACATTAATACAAATCAACAAACATGCACAAACACGCTCCCTCAAATGGACATGTTCAAAAGCGTACATGTAAAAAAACATGCGCAAAAGTGCATCCGCAACGACGTTCTTAAAAACACAAACTACAATACTATGGCTTTAATACGCATCAACAGACAACAGCAAAAACACTAGATAAAAAAGATACAATGCAGTGTAGCAATAATACTCGACGTTTACGTTTAAGTGGATTTTTGTTTGGATTCATTTATATTTCTATTTTTATTGCTGGATTTGGTATCTTTTAGGTACAAATAGAAAATTAGGTCTCCAGGAACCAAAAATGATCAATGGGTAAGAAAACAGTTGCAATTAAGAAAATAAAATCAAATTAGAAGAGCGAATCCCTCAACATCTTTGGTAGTGTCCACGAAGTCGAGCATAACTCTCTCATCCGGACTCCAAATCGACTGGTTCTGGTGGCATTAGAAAGCTATTTCAGTGGGCTACAATTCCCGTCGAACGTGAAAATTCCAAATTCGGACTCGAACATGGTCAAAATTGGATAACAAAAGCGATCATGAAAATACGTACTACAATTCAAGGACGTGAATGCGCATCAAGAAACGTGCACAAAAACACTCCCTAGAAAAGATACGCACATGAGTAAAAGTTCAAAAGCATGCACACAAGTACTCACGCAAAAGTGCATTCGCAAAAAGGATCATGAAAACACAAACTACAATCCTAGGACATTAATACAAATCAACAAACATGCACAAACACGCTCCCTCAAATGGACATGTTCAAAAACGTACATGTAAAAAAACATGCGCAAAAGTGCATCCGCAACGACGTTCTTATAAACACAAACTACAATACTATGGCTTAAATACGCATCAACGGACAACAACAAAAACACTAGATAAAAAAGATACAATGGAGTGTAGCAATAATACTCGACGTTTACGTTTACGTGGATTTTTGTTTGTATTCATTTATATTTCTGTTTTTATTGGTGGATTTGGTATATTTTAGGTACTTATGGAATATTAGGTGTCCAGGAAGCAAAAAAGATCAAAGGGTAAGAAAAGAGTTGCAATTAAGAAAATAAAATCAAATTACAAGTGAGAATCCCTCAACATCTTTGGTAGTGTCCACGAAGTCGAGCATAACTCTCTCATCCGAACCCCAAATCGACTGGTTCCGGTGCCATTAGAAAGCTATTTCTGTGGGCTACAATTCCCGTCAAACGTGAAAATTCCAAATTCGGACTCGAACATGGTCAAAATTGGATAACAAAAGCGATCATGAAAATACGTACTACAATTCAAGGACGTGAATGCGCATCAAGAAACGTGCACAAAAACACCTTCTTGAAAAAATACGCACATGAGTAAAAGTTCAAAAGCATGCACACAAGTACTCACGCGAAAGTGCATTCGCAAAAAGGATCATGAAAACACAAACTACAATCCTAGGACATTAATACAAATCAACAAACATGCACAAACACGCTCCCTCAAATGGACATGTTCAAAAGCGTACATGTAAAAAAACATGCGCAAAAGTGCATCCGCAACGACGTTCTTAAAAACACAAACTACAATACTATGGCTTTAATACGCATCAACAGACAACAGCAAAAACACTAGATAAAAAAGATACAATGGAGTGTAGCAATAATACTCGACGTTTACGTTTAAGTGGATTTTTGTTTGGATTCATTTATATTTCTATTTTTATTGCTGGATTTGGTATCTTTTAGGTACAAATAGAAAATTAGGTCTCCAGGAACCAAAAATGATCAATGGGTAAGAAAACAGTTGCAATTAAGAAAATAAAATCAAATTAGAAGAGCGAATCCCTCAACATCTTTGGTAGTGTCCACGAAGTCGAGCATAACTCTCTCATCCGGACTCCAAATCGACTGGTTCTGGTGGCATTAGAAAGCTATTTCAGTGGGCTACAATTCCCGTCTAACGTGAAAATTCCAAATTCGGACTCGAACATGGTCAAAATTGGATAACAAAAGCGATCATGAAAATACGTACTACAATTCAAGGACGTGAATGCGCATCAAGAAACGTGCACAAAAACACTCCCTAGAAAAGATACGCACATGAGTAAAAGTTCAAAAGCATGCACACAAGTACTCACGCAAAAGTGCATTCGCAAAAAGGATCATGAAAACACAAACTACAATCCTTGGACATTAATACAAATCAACAAACATGCACAAACACGCTCCCTCAAATGGACATGCACAAAAACGTACATGTAAAAAAACATGCGCAAAAAAGCATCCGCAACGATCTCTTAAAAACCAAACTACAATACTATGACTTTAATACGCATCAACAGACAACAGCAAAACCACTAGATAAAAAAGATACAATGTAGTGTAGCAATAATACTCGAAGTTTACGTTTACGTGGATTTTTGTTTGGATTCATTTATATTTCTGTTTTTATTGGTGGATTTGGTATCTTCTAGGTACAAATCGAAAATTAGGTGTCCAGGAAGCAAAAATGACCAAAGGGTAAGAAAAGAGTTGCAATTAAGAAATTAAAATCAAATTACAAGAGAGAATCCCTCAACATCCCTGGTAGTGTCCACGAAGTCGAGCATAACTCCCTCATCCGAACCCCAAATCGACTGGTTCCGGTGGCATTAGAAAGCTATTTCTGTGGGCTACAATTCCCGTCAAACGTCAAAATTCCAATTTCGGACTCGAACATGGTCAAAATTGGATAACAAAAGCGATCATGAAAATACGTACTACAATTCAAGGACGTGAATGCGCATCAAGAAACGTGCACAAAAACACCTTCTTGAAAAAATACGCACATGACTAAAAGTTCAAAAGCATGCACACAAGTACTCACGCAAAAGTGCATTCGCAAAAAGGATCATGAAAACACAAACTACAATCCTAGGACATTAATACAAATCAACAAACATGCACAAACACGCTCCCTCAAATGGACATGTTCAAAAGCGTACATGTAAAAAAACATGCACAAAAGTGCATCCGCAACGACGTTCTTAAAAACACAAACTACAATACTATGGCTTTAATACGCATCAACAGACAACATCAAAAACACTAGATAAAAAAGATACAATGGAGTGTAGCAATAATACTCTACGTTTACGTTTACGTGGATTTTTGTTTGGATTCATTTATATTTCTGTTTTTATTGGTGGATTTGGTATCTTTTAGGTGCTTATCGAAAATTAGGTGTCCAGGAAACAAAAATGATCAAAGGGTAAGAAAAGAGTTGCAATTAAGAAAATAAAATCAAATTAGAAGAGCGAATCGCTCAACATCTTTGGTAGTGTCCACGAAGTCGAGCATAACTCTCTCATCCGGACTCCAAATCGACTGGTTCTGGTGGCATTAGAAAGCTATTTCAGTGGGCTACAATTCCCGTCTATCTTGAAAATTCCGAATTCGGACTCGAACATGGTCAAAATTGGATAACAAAAGCGATCATGAAAATACGTACTACAATTCAAGGACGTGAATGCGCATCAAGAAACGTGCACAAAAACACTCGCTAGAAAAAATACGCACATGAGTAACAGTTCAAAAGCATGCAAAAAAGTACTCACGCAAAAGTGCATTCGCAAAAAGGATCATGAAAACACAAAGTACAATCCTAGGACATTAATACAACTCAACAAACATGCACAAACACGCTCCCTCAAATGGACATGTTCAAAAGCGTACATGTAAAAAAACATGCGCAAAAGTGCATCCGGAACAACATTCTTATAAACACAAACTATAATACTATGGCATTAATACGCATCAACAGACAAACAAAAACACTAGATAAAAAAGATACAATGGAGTGTAGCAACAATACTCGACGTTTACGTGTACGTGGATTTTTATTTGGATTCATTTATATTTCTATTTTTATTGCTGGATTTGGTAACTTTTAGGTACTTATCGAAAATTAGGTGTCCAGGAAGCAAAAATGATCAATAAGAGAGAAAAGAGTCGCAATTAAGAAAATAAAATCAAATTAGAAGAGAGAATCCTTTAACATCTTTGGTAGTGTCCACGAAGTCGAGCATAACACTGTCATCCGGACTCCAAATCGCCTCGTTCCGGTGGCATTAGAAAGCTATTTCAGTGCGCTACAATTCCCGTCTAACGTGAAAATTCCAAATTCGGACTCGAACATGGTCAAAATTGGATAACAAAAGCGATCATGAAAATACGTACTACAATTCAAGGACGTGAATGCGCATCAAGAAACGTGCACAAAAACACTCCCTAGAAAAGATACGCACATGAGTAAAAGTTCAAAAGCATGCACAAAAGTACTCACGCAAAAGTGCATTCGCAAAAAGGATCATGAAAACACAAACTACAATCCTAGGACATTAATACAAATCAACAAACATGCACAAACACGCTCCCTCAAATGGACATGCACAAAAACGTACATGTAAAAAAACATGCGCAAAAAACCATCCGCAACGACGTTCTTAAAAACCAAACTACAATACTATGACTCTAATACGCATCAACAGACAACAACAAAACCACTAGATAAAAAAGATACAATGTAGTGTAGCAATAATACTCGACGTTTAGATTTACGTTGATTTTTGTTTGGATTAAGTTATATATTTGTTTTTATTGGTGGATTTGGTATCTTTTAGGTTCAAATCGAGAATTAGGTGTCCAGGAAGCAAAAATGACCAAAGGGTAAGAAAAGAGTTGCAATTAAGAAAATAAAATCAAATTAGAAGAGGGAATCCCTCAACATCTTTGGTAGTGTCCACAAAGTCGAGCATAACTCTCTCATCCGAACTCCAAATTGACTGGTTTCGGTGGCATGATAAAGCTATTTCAGTGTGCTACAATTCGCGTCTAACGTGAAAATTCCAAATTCGGACTCGAACATGGTCAAAATTGGATAACAAAAGCGATCATGAAAATACGTTCTACAATTCAAGGACGGGAATGCGCATCAAGAAACGTGCACAAAAACACTCCCTAGAAAATATACGCACCTGAGTAAAAGTTCAAAAGCATGCACACAAGTACACACGCAAAAGTGCATTCGCAAAAAGGATCATGAAAACACAAACTACAATCCTAGGACATTTATACAAATCAACAAACATGCACAGACACGCTCCCTCAAATGGACATGTTCAAAAACGTACATGTAAAAAAACATGCGCAAAAGTGCATCCGCAAGGACGTTCTTAAAAACACAAACTACAATACAATGGCTTTAGTACGCATCAACAGACAACAGCAAAACCACTAGATAAAAAAGATACAATGTAGTGTAGCAATAATACTCGACGTTTACGTTTACGTGGATTTTTGTTTGGATTTATTTATATTTCTGTTTTTACTGGTGGATTTGGTATCTTTTAGGTACTTATCGAAAATTAGGTGTCCAGGAAACAAAAATGATCAAAGGGTAAGAAAAGAGTTGCAATTAAGAAAATAAAATCAAATTAGAAGAGCGAATCCCTCAACATCTTTGGTAGTGTCCACGAAGTCGAGCATAACTCTCTCATCCGGACTCCAAATCGACTGGTTCCGGTGGCATTAGAAAGCTATTTCAGTGGGCTACAGTTCTTGTCTAATGTGAAAATTCCAAATTCGGACTCGAACATGGTCAAAATTGGATAACAAAAGCGATCATGAAAATACGTACTACAATTCAAGGATGTGAATGCGCATCAAGAAACGTGCACAAAAACACTCGCTAGAAAAAATACGCTCATGAGTAAAAGTTGAAAAGCATGCAAAAAATTACTCACGCAAAAGTGCATTCGCAAAAAGGATCATGACAACACAAACTACAATCCTAGGACATTAATACAAATCAACAAACATGCACAAACACGCTCCCTCAAATGGACATGTTCAAAAGCGTACATGTAAAAAAACATGCGCAAAAGTGCATCCGCAACGACGTTCTTAAAAACACAAACTACAATACTATGGCTTTAATACGCATCAACAGACAACAGCAAAAACACTAGATAAAAAAGATACAATGGAGTGTAGCACCAATACTCGACGTTAACGTTTACGTGGATTTTTGGTTGGATTCATTTAAATTTCTATTCTGATTGGAGGATTAGGTATCTTTTAGGTACTTATCGAAAATTAGGTGTCAGGAAGCAAAAATGATCAAAGGCTAAGAAAAGAGTTGCAATTAAGAAAATAAAATCAAATTAGAAGAGAGAATCCTTTAACATCTTTGGTAGTGTCCACGAAGTCGAGCATAACACTCTCATCCGGACTCCAAATCGACTCGTTCCGGTGGCATTAGAAAGCTATTTCAGTGCGCTACAATTCCCGTCTAACGTGAAAATTCCAAATTCGGACTCGAACATGGTCAAAATTGGATAACAAAAGCGATCATGAAAATACGTACTACAATTCAAGGACGTGAATGCGCATCAAGAAACGTGCACAAAAACACTCCCTAGAAAAGATACGCACATGAGTAAAAGTTCAAAAGCATGCACAAAAGTACTCACGCAAAAGTGCATTCGCAAAAAGGATCATGAAAACACTAACTACAATCCTAGGACATTAATACAAATCAACAAACATGCACAAACACGCTCCCTCAAATGGACATGCACAAAAACGTACATGTAAAAAAACATGCGCAAAAAAACATCTGCAACGACGTTTTTAAAAACCAAACTACAATACTATGACTTTAATACGCATCAACAGACAACAGCAAAACCACTAGATAAAAAAGATACAATGTAGTGTAGCAATAATACTCGACGTTTAGATTTACGTGAATTTTTGTTTAGATTAATTTATATTTTTGTTTTTATTGGTGGATTTGGTATCTTTTAGGTACAAATCGAGAATTAGGTGTCCAGGAAGCAAAAATGACCAAAGGGTAAGAAAAGAGTTGCAATTAAGAAAATAAAATCAAATTAGAAGAGGGAATCCCTCAACATCTTTGGTAGTGTCCACGAAGTCGAGCATAACTCTCTCATCCGAACTCCAAATTGACTGGTTTCGGTGGCATTAGAAAGCTATTTCAGTGTGCTACAATTCGCGTTTAACGTGAAAATTCCAAATTCGGACTCGAACATGGTCAAAATTGGATAACAAAAGCGATCATGAAAATACGTTCTACAATTCAAGGACGTGAATGCGCATCAAGAAACGTGCACAAAAACACTCCCTAGAAAATATACGCACATGAGTAAAAGTTCAAAAGCATGCACACAAGTACTCACGCAAAAGTGCATTCGCAAAAAGGATCATGAAAACACAAACTACAATCCTAGGACATTAATACAAATCAACAAACTTGCACAGACACGCTCCCTCAAATGGACATGTTCAAAAACGTACATGTAATAAAACATGCGCAAAAGTGGATCCGCAACGACGTTCTTAAAAACACAAACTACAATATTATTGCTTTAATACGCACCAACAGACAACAGCAAAAACACTAGATAAAAAAGATACAATGGAGTGTAGCAATAATACCCGACGTTTACGTTTACGTGGATTTTTGTTTGGATTCATTTATAATTCTGTTTTTATTGGTGGATTAGGTATCTTTTAGGTACTTATCGAAAATTAGGTGTCCAGGAAGCAAAAATGATCAAAGGGTAAGAAAAGAGTTGCAATTAAGAAAATAAAATCAAATTAGAAGAGAGAATCCCTGAACATCTTTGGTAGTGTCCACGAAGTCGAGCATAACTCTCTCATCCGGACTCCAAATCGACTGGTTCCGGTGGCATTAGAAAGCTATTTAAGTGGGCTACAATTCCCGTCTAACGTGAAAATTCCAAATTCGGACTCGAACATGGTCAAAATTGGATAACAAAAGCGATCATGAAAATACGTACTACAATTCAAGGACGTGATTGCGCATCAAGAAACGTGCACAAAAACACTCGCTAGAAAAAATACGCACATGAGTAAAAGTTCAAAAGCCTGCACACAAGTACTCACGCAAAAGTGCATTCGCAAAAAGGATCATGAAAACACAAACTACAATCCTAGGACATTAATACAAATAAACAAACATGCACAAACACGCTCCCTCAAATGGACATGTTCAAAAACGTACATGTAAAAAAACGTGCGCAATAGTGCATCCGCAACGACGTTCTTAAAGACACAAACCACAATACTATGGCTTTAATACGCATCAACGGACAACATCAAAAACACTAGATAAAAAAGATACACTGGAGTGTAGCAATAATACTCGACGTTTACGTTTACGTGGATTTTTGTTTGGATTCATTTATATTTCTGTTTTTATTGGTGGATTGGGTATCTTTTAGGTAAAAATCGAGAATTAGGTGTCCACGAAGCAAAAATGATCAAAGGGTAAGAAAAGAGTTGCAATTAAGAAAATAAAATCAAATTTGAAGAGCGAATCCCTCAACATCTTTGGTAGTGTCCACGAAGTCGTGCATAACTCTCTCGTCCGGACTCCAAATCGACTGGTTCCGGTTGCATTAGAAAGCTATTTCAGTGGGCTACAATTCCCGTCTAACGTGAAAATTCCAAATTCGGACACGAACATGGTCAAAATTGGATAACAAAAGCGATCATGAAAATACGTACTACAATTCAAGGACGTGAATGCGCATCAAGAAACGTTCACAAAAACACTCGCTAGAAAAAATACGCACATGAGTAAAAGTTCAAAAGCATGCAAAAAAGTACTCACGCAAAAGTGCATTCGCAAAAACGATCATGAAAACACAAACTACAATCCTAGGACATTAATACAAATCAACAAACATGCACAAACACGCTCCCTCAAATGGACATGCACAAAAACGTACATGTAAAAAAACATGCGCAAAAGTGGATCCGCAACGACGTTCTTAAAAACACAAACTACAATACTATGGCTTTAATACGCACCAACAGACAAACAAAAACACTAGATAAAAAAGATACAATGGAGTGTAGCAATAATACTCGACGTTTACGTTTACGTGGATTTTTGTTTGGATTCATTTATATTTCTGTTTTTATTGGTGGATTTGGTATCTTTTAGGTACTTATCGAAAATTAAGTGTCCAGGAAGCAAAAATGATCAAAGGGTAAGAAAAGAGTTGCAATTAAGAAAATAAAATCAAATTAGAAGAGAAAATCCCTTAACATCTTTGGTAGTGTACACGAAGTCGAGCATAACTCTCTCATCCGGACTCCAAATCGACTGGTTACGGTGGCATTAGAAAGCTATTTCAGTGGGCTACAATTCCCGTCTAACGTGAAAATTCCAAATTCGGACTCGAACATGGTCAAAATTGAATAACAAAAGCGATCATGAAAATACGTACTACAATTCAAGGACGTGAATGCGCATCAAGAAACGTGCACAAAAACACTCCCTAGAAAAGATACGCACATGAGTAAAAGTTCAAAAGCCTGCACAAAAGTACTCACGCAAAAGTGCATTCGCAAAAACGATCATGAAAACACAAACTACAATCCTTGGACATTAATACAAACCAACAAACATGCACAAACACGCTCCCTCAAATGGACATGCACAAAAACGTACATGTAAAAAAACATGCGCAAAAAAGCATCCGCAACGACGTTCTTAAAAACCAAACTAAAATACTATGACTTTAATACGCATCAACAGACAACAGCAAAACCACTCGATAAAAAAGATACAATGTAGTGTAGCAATAATACTCGACGTTTACGTTTACGTGGATTTTTGTTTGGTTTCATTTATATTTCTGTTTTTATTGGTGGATTTGGTATCTTTTAGGTATAAATCGAGAATTAGGTGTCCAGGAAGCAAAAATGACCAAAGGGTAAGAAAAGAGTTGCAATTAAGAAATTAAAATCAAATTAGAAGAGGGAATCCCTCAACATCTTTGGTAGTGTCCACGAAGTCGAGCATAACTCTCTCATCCGAACTCTAAATTGACTGGTTCCGGTGGCATTAGAAAGCTATTTCAGTGTGCTACACTTCGCGTCTAACGTGAAAATTCCAAATTCGGACTCGAACATGGTCAAAATTGGATAACAAAGGCGATCATGAAAATACGTACTACAATTCAAGGACGTGAATGCGCATCAAGAAACGTGCACAAAAACACTCCCTTGAAAAGATACGCACATGAGTAAAAGTTCAAAAACATGCACACAAGTACTCACGCAAAAGGGCATTCGCAAAAAGGATCATGAAAACACGAACTACAATCCTAGGACATTAATACAAATCAACAAAGATGCACAAACACGCTCCCTCAAATGGACATGTTCAAAAACGTACATGTAAAAAAACATGCGCAAAAGTGCATCCGCAACGACGTTCTTAAAAACACAAACTACAATACTATGGCTTTAATACGCATCAACGTACAATAGCAAAAACACTAGATAAAAAAGATACAATGGAGTGTAGCAATAATACTCGACGTTAACGTTTACGTGGATTTTTGTTTGGATTCATTTATATTTCTGTTTTTATTGGTGGATTTGGTACCTTTTAGGTACTTATCGAAAATTAGGTGTCCAGGAAACAAAAATGATCAAAGGGTAAGAAAAGAGTTGCAATTAAGAAAATAAAATCAAATTAGAAGAGCGAATCCTTCAACATCTTTGGTAGTGTCCACGAAGTCGAGCATAACTCTCTCATCCGGACTCCAAATCGACTGGTTCCGGTGGCATTAGAAAGCTATTATAGTGGGCTACAATTCCCGTCTAACGTGAAAATTCCAAATTCGGACTCGAACATGGTCAAAATTGGATAACAAAAGCGATCATGAAAATACGTACTACAATTCAAGGACGTGCCTGCGCATCAAGAAACGTGCACAAAAACACTCGCTAGAAAAAATACGCACATGAGTAAAAGTTCTAAAGAATGCACACAAGTACTCACGCAAAAGTGCATTCGCAAAAAGGATCATGAAAACACAAACTACAATCCTAGGACATTAATACAAATCAACAAACATGCACAAACACGCTCCCTCAAATGGACATGCACAAAAACGTACATGTAAAAAAACATGCGCAAAAAAGCATCCGCAACGACGTTCTTAAAAACAAAACTACAATACTATGACTTTAATACGCATCAACAGACAACAGCAAAACCACTTGATAAAAAAGATACAATGTAGTGTAGCAATAATACTCGACGTTTACGTTTACGTGGATTTTTGTTTGGTTTCATTTATATTTCTGTTTTTATTGGTGGATTTGGTATCTTTTAGGTATAAATCGAGAATTAGGTGTCCAGGAAGCAAAAATGACCAAAGGGTAAGAAAAGAGTTGCAATTAAGAAATTAAAATCAAATTAGAAGAGGGAATCCCTCAACATCTTTGGAAGTGTCCACGAAGTCGAGCATAACTCTCTCATCAGAACTCCAAATCGACTGGTTCCGGTGGCATTAGAAAGCTATTTAAGTGGGCTACAATTCCCGTCTAACGTGAAAATTCCAAATTCGGACTCGAACATGGTCAAAATTGTATAACAAAAGCGATCATGAAAATACGTACTACAATTCAAGGACGTGAATGTGCATCAAGAAACGTGCACAAAAACACTCGCTAGAAAAAATACGCACATGAGTAAAAGTTCAAAAGCCTGCACAAAAGTACTCACGCAAAAGTGCATTCGCAAAAATGATCATGAAAACACAAACTACAATCCTTGGACATTAATACAAATCAACAAACATGTACAAACACGCTCCCTCAAATGGACATGCACAAAAACGTACATGTAAAAAAACATGCGCAAAAAAGCATCCGCAACGACGTTCTTAAAAACCAAACTACAATACTATGACTTTAATACGCATCAACAGACAACAGCAAAACCACTTGATAAAAAAGATACAATGTAGTGTAGCAATAATACTCGACGTTTACGTTTACGTGGATTTTTGTTTGGTTTCATTTATATTTCTGTTTTTATTGGTGGATTTGGTATCTTTTAGGTATAAATCGAGAATTAGGTGTCCAGGAAGCAAAAATGACCAAAGGGTAAGAAAAGAGTTGCAATTAAGAAATTAAAATCAAATTAGAAGAGGGAATCCCTCAACATCTTTGGTAGTGTCCACGAAGTCGAGCATAACTCTCTCATCCGAACTCTAAATTGACTGGTTCCGGTGGCATTAGAAAGCTATTTCAGTGTGCTACACTTCGCGTCTAACGTGAAAATTCCAAATTCGGACTCGAACATGGTCAAAATTGGATAACAAAAGCGATCATGAAAATACGTACTACAATTCAAGGACGTGAATGCGCATCAAGAAACGTGCACAAAAACACTCCCTTGAAAAGATACGCACATGAGTAAAAGTTCAAAAACATGCACACAAGTACTCACGCAAAAGGGCATTCGCAAAAAGGATCATGAAAACACGAACTACAATCCTAGGACATTAATACAAATCAACAAAGATGCACAAACACGCTCCCTCAAATGGACATGTTCAAAAACGTACATGTAAAAAAACATGCGCAAAAGTGCATCCGCAACGACGTTCTTAAAAACACAAACTACAATACTATGGCTTTAATACGCATCAACGTACAATAGCAAAAACACTAGATAAAAAAGATACAATGGAGTGTAGCAATAATACTCGACGTTAACGTTTACGTGGATTTTTGTTTGGATTCATTTATATTTCTGTTTTTATTGGTGGATTTGGTATCTTTTAGGTACTTATCGAAAATTAGGTGTCCAGGAAACAAAAATGATCAAAGGGTAAGAAAAGAGTTGCAATTAAGAAAATAAAATCAAATTAGAAGAGCGAATCCTTCAACATCTTTGGTAGTGTCCACGAAGTCGAGCATAACTCTCTCATCCGGACTCCAAATCGACTGGTTCCGGTGGCATTAGAAAGCTATTATAGTGGGCTACAATTCCCGTCTAACGTGAAAATTCCAAATTCGGACTCGAACATGGTCAAAATTGGATAACAAAAGCGATCATGAAAATACGTACTACAATTCAAGGACGTGATTGCGCATCAAGAAACGTGCACAAAAACACTCGCTAGAAAAAATACGCACATGAGTAAAAGTTCTAAAGAATGCACACAAGTACTCACGCAAAAGTGCATTCGCAAAAAGGATCATGAAAACACAAACTACAATCCTAGGACATTAATACAAATCAACAAACATGCACAAACACGCTCCCTCAAATGGACATGCACAAAAACGTACATGTAAAAAAACATGCGCAAAAAAGCATCCGCAACGACGTTCTTAAAAACAAAACTACAATACTATGACTTTAATACGCATCAACAGACAACAGCAAAACCACTTGATAAAAAAGATACAATGTAGTGTAGCAATAATACTCGACGTTTACGTTTACGTGGATTTTTGTTTGGTTTCATTTATATTTCTGTTTTCATTGGTGGATTTGGTATCTTTTAGGTATAAATCGAGAATTAGGTGTCCAGGAAGCAAAAATGATCAAAGGGTAAGAAAAGAGTGGCAATTAAGAAATTAAAATCAAATTAGAAGAGGGAATCCCTCAACATCTTTGGAAGTGTCCACGAAGTCGAGCATAACTCTCTCATCAGAACTCCAAATCGACTGGTTCCGGTGGCATTAGAAAGCTATTTAAGTGGGCTACAATTCCCGTCTAACGTGAAAATTCCAAATTCGGACTCGAACATGGTCAAAATTGTATAACAAAAGCGATCATGAAAATACGTACTACAATTCAAGGACGTGAATGTGCATCAAGAAACGTGCACAAAAACACTCGCTAGAAAAAATACGCACATGAGTAAAAGTTCAAAAGCCTGCACAAAAGTACTCACGCAAAAGTGCATTCGCAAAAATGATCATGAAAACACAAACTACAATCCTTGGACATTAATACAAATCAACAAACATGTACAAACACGCTCCCTCAAATGGACATGCACAAAAACGTACATGTAAAAAAACATGCGCAAAAAAGCATCCGCAACGACGTTCTTAAAAACCAAACTACAATACTATGACTTTAATACGCATCAACAGACAACAGCAAAACCACTTGATAAAAAAGATACAATGTAGTGTAGCAATAATACTCGACGTTTACGTTTACGTGGATTTTTGTTTGGATTCATTTATATTTCTGTTTTTATTGGTGGATTTGGTATCTTTTAGGTATAAATCGAAAATTAGGTGTCCAGGAAGCAAAAATGACCAAAGGGTAAGAAAAGAGTTGCAATTAAGAAAATAAAATCAAATTAGAAGAGAGAATCCCTCAACATCTTTGGTAGTGTCCACGAAGTCGAGCATAACTCTCTCATCCGGACTCCAAATGGACTGGTTCCGGTGGCATTAGAAAGCTATTTAAGTGGGCTACAATTCCCGTCTAACGTGAAAATTCCAAATTCGGACTCGAACATGGTCAAAATTGGATAACAAAACGCGATCATAAAAATACGTACTACAATTCAAGGACGTGAATGCGCATCAAGAAACGTGCACCAAGACACTCGCTAGAAAAAATACGCACATGAGTAAAAGGTCAAAAGCATGCACACAAGTACTCACGCAAAAGGGCAATCGCAAAAAGGATCATGAAAACACGAACTACAATGCTAGGACATTAATACAAATCAACAAACATGCACAAACACGCTCCCTCAAATGGACATGTTCAAAAAAGTACATGTTAAAAAACATGCGCAAAAGTGCATCCGCAACAACGTTCTTAAAAATACGAACTACAATACTATGACTTTAATTCGCATCAACAGACAACAACAAAAACACTAGATAAGAAAGATACAATGGTGTGTAGCAATAATACTCGACGTTTACGTTTACGTGGATTTTTGTTTGGATTAAGTTATATTTCTGTTTCTATTGGTGGATTTGGTATCTTTTAGGTACAATTCGAAAATTAGGTGTCGAGGAAGCAAAAATGATCAAAGGGTAAGAAAAGAGTTGCAATTAAGAAAATAAAATCAAATTAGAAGAGAGAATCCCTCAACATCTTTGGTAGTGTCCACGAAGTCGAGCATAACTCTCTGATCCGGACTCCAAATCGACTGGTTCCGGTGGCAATAGAATGCTATTTCAGTGGGCTACAATTCCCGTCTAACGTCAAATTTCCAAATTCGGACTCGAACATGGTCAAAATTGGATAACAAAAGCGATCATGAAAATACGTACTACAATTCAAGGACATGAATGCGCATCAAGAAACGTGCAGAAACGCACTCGCTAGAAAAGATACACACATGAGTAAAAGTTCAAAAGCATGCACAAAAGTACTCACGCAATAGTGCATTCGCAAAAAGGATCATGAAAACACAAACTACAATCCTAGGACATTAATACAAATCAACAAACATACACAAACACGCTCCCTCAAACGGACTTGCACAAAGGTACATGTAAAAAAACATGCGCAAAAGTGCATCCGCAACAACGTTCTTAAAAATACGAACTACAATACTATGACTTTAATTCGCATCAAAAGACAACAACAAAAACACTAGATAAGAAAGATACAATGGAGTGTAGCAATAATACTCGACGTTTACGTTTACGTGTATTTTTGTTTGGATTAAGTTATATTTCTGTTTCTATTGGTGGATTTGGTATCTTTTAGGTACAAATCGAAAATTAGGTGTCGAGGAAGCAAAAATGATCAAAGGGTAAGAAAAGAGTTGCAATTAAGAAAATAAAATCAAATTAGAAGAGCGAATCCTTCAACATCTTTGGTAGTGTCCACGAAGTCGAGCATAACTCTCTCATCCGGACTCCAAATCGACTGGTTCCGGTGGCATTAGAAAGCTATTATAGTGGGCTACAATTCCCGTCTAACGTGAAAATTCCGAATTCGGACTCGAACATGGTCAAAATTGGATAACAAAAGCGATCATGAAAATACGTACTACAATTCAAGGACGTGATTGCGCATCAAGAAACGTGCACAAAAACACTCGCTAGAAAAAATACGCACATGAGTAAAAGTTCTAAAGAATGCACACAAGTACTCACGCAAAAGTGCATTCGCAAAAAGGATCATGAAAACACAAACTACAATCCTAGGACATTAATACAAATCAACAAACATGCACAAACACGCTCCCTCAAATGGACATGCACAAAAACGTACATGTAAAAAAACATGCGCAAAAAAGCATCCCCAACGACGTTCTGAAAAACACAAACTACAATACCATGGCTTTAATACGCATCAATAGACAACATCAAAAACACTAGATAAAAAAGATACAATGGAGTGTAGCAATAATACTCGACGTTTACGTTTACGTGGATTTTTGTTTGGATTAATTTATATTTCTGTTTCTATTGGTGGATTTGGTATCTTTTAGGTACAAATCGAAAATTAGGTGTCGAGGAAGCAAAAATGATCAAAGGCTAAGATAAGAGTTGCAATTAAGAAAATAAAATCAAATTAGAATAGAGAATCCCTCAACATCTTTGGTAGTGTCCACGAAGTCGAGCATAACTCTATGATCCGGACTCCAAATCCACTGGTTCCGGTGGCATTAGAAAGCCGTTTCAGTGGGCTACAATTCCCGTCTAACGTCAAATTTCCAAATTCGGACTCGAACATGGTCAAAATTGGACAACAAAAGCGATCATGAAAATACGTACTACAATTCAAGGACATGAATGCGCACCAAGAAACTTGCACAAAAATAACACGGAAGAGAGCAGCAGTCGTACTATATAAAAGGGGGCCATGCACAAAAGTACTCACGCAATAGTGCATTCGCAAAAAGGATCATGAAAACACAAACTACAATCCTAGGACCTTAATACAAATCAACAAACATGTACAAACACGCTCCCTCAAACGGGCATGCACAAACGTACATGTAAAGAAACATGCGCAAAAGTGCATCCGCAATAACGTTCTTAAAAATACAAACTACAATACTATGACTTTAATTCGCATCAACAGACAACAACAAAAACACTAGATAAGAAAGATACAATGGAGTGTAGCAATAATACTCGTCGTTTAGGTTTACGTGGATTTTGGTTTGGATTAATTTATATTTCTGTTTCTATTGGTGGATTTGGTATCTTTTAGGTACAAATCGAAAATTAGGTGTCGAGGAAGCAAAAATGATCAAAGGCTAAGAAAAGAGTTGCAATTAAGAAAATAAAATCAAATTAGAAGAGAGAATCCCTCATCTTTGGTAGTGTCCACGAATTCGAGCATAACTCTCTCATCCGGACTCCAAATCGACAGGTTCCGGTGGCATTAGAAAGCTATTTAAGTGGGCTACAATTTCCGTCTAACGTGAAAATTCAAAATTCGGACTCGAACATGGTCAAAATTGGATAACAAAAGCGATCATGAAAATACGTACTACAATGCAAGGACATGAATGCGCACCAAGAAACGTGCACAAAAACACTCCCTAGAAAAGATACGCACATGAGTAAAAGCTCAAAAGCCTGCACAAAAGTACTCACGCAAAAGTGCATTCGCAAAAAGAATCA
>NW_012195007.1:1031945-1048116 GCF_000504015.1 Erythranthe guttata | reverse complement strand
CCACTAGATTAAAAAGATACAATGTAGTGTAGCAATAATACTCGTCGTTAGGTTTACGTGGATTTTTGTTTGGATTAATTTATATTTCTGTTTCTATTGGTGGATTTGGTATCTTTAAGGTACAAATCGAAAATTAGGTGTCGAAGAAGCAAATATGATCAAAGGCTAAGAAAAGAGTTGCAATTAAGAAAATAAAATCAAATTAGAAGAGAGAATCCCTCAACATCTTTGGTAGTGTCCACGAATTCGAGCATAACTCTCTCATCCGGAATCCAAATCGACAGGTTCCGGTGGCATTAGAAAGCTATTTCAGTGGGCTACAATTCCCGTCTAACGTCAAATTTCGAAATTCGGACTCGAACATTGTTAAAATTGGACAACAAAAGCGATCATGAAAATACATACTACAATTCAAGGACATGAATGCGCATCAAGAAACGTGCAAAAAAACACTCGCTGGAAAAGATACGCACATGAGTAAAAGTTCAAAAGCATGCACAAAAGTACTCACGCGATAGTGCATTCGCAAAAAGGATCATGAAAACACAAACTACAATCCTAGGACATTAATACAAATCAACAAACATGCACAAACACGCTCCCTCAAATGGGCATGAACAAACGTACATGTAAAAAAACATGCGCAAAAGTGCCTCCGCAACAACGTTCGTAAAAATACGAACGACAATACTATGACTTTAATTCGCATCAACAGACAACAGCAAAAACACTAGATAAGAAAGATACAATGGAGTGTAGCAATAATACTCGTCGTTTAGGTTTACGTGGATTTTTGTTTGGATTAATTTATATCTGGTTCTATCGGTGGATGTTAAGTGTATATTTATACACTTAATTGTACCTTTTAATTGGAGCTTTTGGTGTGTTTTAATGATAATTGGTGCTTAAAATGGTTGTTATTTGTATTTTAGGTGCAAATTGAAGAATTGGCAACTTATGGGGTGAAAACTGCAAATTCGGAGAAAAGTGGGCCAAAAGTGAAAAAATCAAATTTCTGAAGAACTGAAGATCGCGCGGCCGTGCGGATTTCAGGCGTAAATCTCACACGGCCGTCCGGATGGTCGAGGTGGCGCAGTGAAGGAAGTTTAATTACACAAGGAAACCCGCCCTATTATATTTTTGCACCCTATTTAAAGGCCAAAAGCACACAATTAGGAATTATCTTTGGATTATCTTTTATCTTGAGTTTTTATTTTTCATCTTTCTACACGCAATCAAGGAGCACAAGAACAAAGACGAAGACTTGACGACTCTTCATCATAGTTCTCCTCTTTTATTAGCTTTTATGATTTTTCGTATTTTTATTAGGCTTTTCGTAACGAACATGAGTAGCTAAGTTTTTATTCTAGGATTTTATTGGAACCTTATGTGGTAATTCGAACCTATTTTTCTACTTTTATGCAAGTTTAATTCTTCGATTATTTCTTCCATCTTGATTTTATTTAGCGCATGAACGTAGCTAATTTATGTTGCTATTTGTTATTGTTAGAATTGATTGACAGATCGTTTTAATAATTAGAACAGGGATAGAAGAGCCTTCGAGTAGTTTTCACCGGATGAGTGTGTTAATTGCATGTATTATCGTAGACATATAGATAATACCTTAGGTAGCCGTTTACGAGACTTGTTATTTAATGCTTTATTTATACTAGGTTTGCATAGACGTATAGTGAATCTTTTATGAATAATAGGCTTATAATACAGCGACAGCTGGTTATGAGTAATTTCGTGTCTTGGGTTAATAATCGGGAATCGTAACTTGCATTATAGGAGATTAATTGGGTGAAGAATTATCGCATAGGGGGAAGATAAAATCCTAGATCCGTTTTATATTGATATTTTCTCGTGATTACTTGCTTTCTTAAGTAGTTTAATTTATTTAGTTAATTAAATTGACAACCCTGCGTAGGCTGGATAAAAATCGTAATTGTTAAAATTTGGTACTTAGGATTAAATAATTTGCATATTCCCTGTGGGATCGACATCCGACTCTCACGAGTCTACTTTACTACTTGTTTGCGATACGTACACTTGCGTGTTGGTATTAGCACTCAACAGTGGATTTTGTATCTTTTAGGTACAAATCGAAAATTAGGTGTCGAGGAAGCAAAAATGATCAAAGGCTAAGAAAAGAGTTGCAATTAAGAAAATAAAATCAAATTAGAAGAGAGAATCCCTCAACATCTTTGGTAGTGTCCACGAAGTCAAGCATAACTCTCTCATCCGGACTCCAAATCGACAGGTTCTGGTGGCATTAGAAAGCTATTTCAGTGGGCTACAATTCCCGTCTAACGTCAAATTTCCAAATTCGGACTCCAACATGGTCAAAATTGGACAACAAAAGCGATCATGAAAATACGTACTACAATTCAAGGACATGAATGCGCACCAAGAAACGTGCACAAAAACACTCGCTAGAAAAGTTACGCACATGAGTAAAAGTTCAAAAGCATGCACAAAAGTACTCACGCAATAGTGCATTCGCAAAACGGATCATGAAAACACAAACTACAATCCTAGGACATTAATACAAATCAACAAACATGCACAAACACGCTCCCTCAAACGGGCATGAACAAACGTACATGTAAAAAGACATGCGCAAAAGTGCATCCGGCAACAACGTTCGTATAAATACGAACTACAATACTATGACTTTAATTCGCATCAACAGACAACAGCATAAAACACAAGATAAGAAAGATACAATGGAGCGTAGCAATAATACTCGTCGTTTAGGTTTACGTGGATTTTTGTTTAGATTAATTTATATTTCTGTTTCTATTGGTGGATTTGGTATCTTTTAGGTACAAATCGAAAATTTTGTGTCGAGGAAGCAAAAATGATCAAAGGCTAAGAAAAGAGTTGCAATTAAGAAAATAAAATCAAATTAGAAGAGAGAATCCCTCAACATCTTTAGTAGTGTCCACGAAGTCGAGCATAACTCTCTCATCCGGACTCCAAATCGACAGGCTCCTGTGGCATTAGAAAACTATTTCAGTGGGCTGCAATTCCCGTCTAACGTCAAATTTCCAAATTCGGACTCGAACATGGTCAAAATTGGATGACAAAAGCGATCATTAAAATACGTACTACAATTCAAGGACATGAATGCGCATCAAGAAACGTGCACAAAAACACTCGCTAGAAAATATACGCACATGAGTAAAAGTTCAAAAGCATGCACAAAAGTACTCACGCGATAGTGCATTCGCAAAAATGATCATGAAAACACAAACTACAATCCTAGGACATTAATACAAATCAACAAACATGCACAAACACGCTCACTCAAACGGGCATGCACAAACGTATATGTAAAAAAACATGCGCAAAAGTGCATCTGCAACAATGTTCTTAAAAATACGAACTAGAATACTATGACTTTAATTCGCCTCAACAGCCAACAGCAAAAACACTAGATAAGAAAGATACAATGGAGTGTAGCAATAATACTCGTCGTTTAGGTTTACGTGGATTTTTGTTTGGATTAATTTATATTTCTGGTTCTATTGGTGGATTTTGTATCTTTTAGGTACAAATCGAAAATTAGGTGTCGAGGAAGCAAAAATGATTAAAGGCTATGAAAAGAGATGCAATTAAGAAAATAAAAGCAAATTAGAAGAGAGAATCCCTCAACATCTTTGGTAGTGTCCACGAAGTCAAGCATAACTCTCTCATCCGCACTCCAAATCGACAGGTTCCGGTGGCATTAGAAAGCTATTTCAGTGTGCTACAATTCCCGTCTAACATCAAATTTCCAAATTCGGACTCCAACATGGTCAAAATTGGACAACAAAAGCGATCATGAAAATACGTACTACAATTCAAGGACATGAATGCGCACCAAGAAACGTGCACAAAAACACTCGCTAGAAAAGATACGCACATGAGTAAAAGGTCAAAAGCATGCACAAAATTACTCACGCAATAGTGCATTCGCAAAACGGATCATGAAAACACAAACTACAATCCTAGGACATTAATACAAATCAACAAACAGGCACAAACACGCTCCCTCAAACGGGCATGAACAAACGTACATGTAAAAAAACATGCGCAAAAGTGCATCCGCAACAACGTTCGTAAAAATACGAACTAGAATACTATGACTTTAATTCGCATCAACAGACAACAGCAAAAACACTAGATAAGTAAGATACAATGGAGTGTAGCAATAATACTCGTCGTTTAGGTTTACGTGGATTTTTGTTTGGATTAATTTATACTTCTGTTTCTATTGGTGGATTTGGTATCTTTTAGGTACAAATCGAAAATTATGTGTCGAGGAAGCAAAAATGATCAAAGGCTAAGAAAAGAGTTGCAATTAAGAAAATAAAATCAAATTAGAAGAGAGAATCCCTCAACATCTTTGGTAGTGTCCACGAAGTCGAGCATAACTCTCTAATCCGGACTCCAAATCGAGTGGTTCTGGTGGCATTAGAAAGCTATTTCAGTGGGCTACAATTCCCGTGTAACGTCAAATTTCCAAATTCGGACTCGAACATGGTCAAAATTGGATAACAAAAGAGATCATGAAAATACGTACTACAATTCAAGGACATGAATGCGCATCAAGAAACGTGAAGAAAAACACTCGCTAGAAAAGATACGCACATGAGTAAAAGTTCAAAAGCATGCACAAAAGTACTCACGCAATAGTGCATTCGCAAAAAGGATCATGAAAACACAAACTACAATCCTACGCCATTAATACAAATCAACAGACATGCACAAACACGCTCCCTCAAACGGGCATGCACAAAAGTACATGGAAAAAAACATGCGCAAAAGTGCATCCGCAACAACGTTCGTAAAAATACGAACTAGAATACTATGACTTTAATTCGCATCAACAGACAACAGCAAAAACACTAGATAAGTAAGATACAATGGAGTGTAGCAATAATACTCGTCGTTTAGGTTTACGTGGATTTTTGTTTGGATTAATTTATACTTCTGTTTCTATTGGTGGATTTGGTATCTTTTAGGTACAAATCGAAAATTATGTGTCGAGGAAGCAAAAATGATCAAAGGCTAAGAAAAGAGTTGCAATTAAGAAAATAAAATCAAATTAGAAGAGAGAATCCCTCAACATCTTTGGTAGTGTCCACGAAGTCGAGCATAACTCTCTAATCCGGACTCCAAATCGAGTGGTTCTGGTGGCATTAGAAAGCTATTTCAGTGGGCTACAATTCCCGTGTAACGTCAAATTTCCAAATTCGGACTCGAACATGGTCAAAATTGGATAACAAAAGAGATCATGAAAATACGTACTACAATTCAACGACATGAATGCGCATCAAGAAACGTGAAGAAAAACACTCGCTAGAAAATATACGCACATGAGTAAAAGTTCAAAAGCATGCACAAAAGTACTCACGCAATAGTGCATTCGCAAAAGGATCATGAAAACACAAACTACAATCCTAGGACATTAATACAAATCAACAAACATGCACAAACATGCTCCCTCGAACGGGCATGCACAAACGTACATGTAAAAAAACATGCGCAAAAGTGCATCTGCAACAACGTTCTTAAAAATACGAACTACAATACTATGACTTTAATTCGCATCAACAGACAACAGCAAAAACACTAGATAAGAAAGATACAATGGAGTGTAGCAATAATACTCGTCGTTTAGGTTTACGTGGATTTTTGTTTGGATTAATTTATATTTCTGTTTCTATTGGCGGATTTGGTATCTTTTAGGTACAAATCGAAAATTAGGTGTCGAAGAAGCAAAAATGATCAAATGCAAAGAAAAGAGTTGCAATTAAGAAAATAAAATCAAATTTGAAGAGAGAATCCCTCAACATCTTTGGTAGTGTCCACGAAGTCGAGCATAACTCTCTTATCCGGACTCCAAATCGACAGGTTTCGGTGGCATTAGAAAGCTATTTCAGTGGGCTACCATTCCCGTCTAACGTCAAATTTCCAAATTCGGACTCCATCATGGTCAAAATTGGATAACAAAAGCGATCATGAAAATACGTACTACAATTCAAGGACATGAATGCGCACCAAGAAACGTGCACAAAAACACTCGCTAGAAAAGATACGCACATGAGTAAAAGTTCAAAAGCATGCACAAAAGTACTCACGCAATAGTGCATTCGCAAAAAGGATCATGAAAACACAAACTACAATCCTAGGACATTAATACAAATAAACAAACATGCACAAACACGCTCCCTCAAACGGGCATGCACACACGTACATGTAAAAAAACATGCGCAAAAGTGCATCCGCAATAACGTTCTTAAAAATACGAACTACAATATTATGACTTTAATTCGCATCAACAGACAACAGCAAAAACACTAGATAAGAAAGATACAATGGAGTGAAGCAAAAATACTCGTCGTTTAGGTTTACGTGGATTTTTTTTTTGGATTAATTTATATTTTTGTTTCTATTGGTGGATTTGGTATCTTTTAGGTACAAATCGAAAATTAGGTGTCGAAGAAGCAAAAATGATCAAAGGCTAAGAAAAGAGTTGCAATTAAGAAAATAAAATAAAATTAGAAGAGAGAATCCCCCAACATGTTTGGTAGTGTCCACGAAGTCGAGCATAACTCTCTCATCCGGACTCCAAATCGACTGGTTTCGGTGGCATTAGAAAGCTATTTCAGTGGGCTACAATTCCCGTCTAACGTCAAATTTCCAAATTCGAACTCGACATGGTCAAAATTAGATAACAAAAGCGATCATGAAAATACGTACTACAATTCAAGGACATGAATGCCGACCAAGAAACGTGCACAAAAACACTCGCTAGAAAGATACACACATGAGTAAAAGTTCAAAAGCATGCACAAAAGTACTCACGCAATAGTGCATTCGCAAAAAGGATCATGAAAACACAAACTACAATCCTAGGACATTAATACAAATCAACAAACATGCACAAACATGCTCCCTCAAACGGGCATGCACAAACGTACATGTAAAAAAACATGCGCAAAAGTGCATCCGCAACAACGTTCTTAAAAATACGAACTACAATACTATGACTTTAATTCGCATCAACAGACAACAGCAAAAACACTAGATAAGAAAGATACAATGGAGTGTAGCAATAATACTCGTCGTTTAGGTTTCCGTGGATTTTTGTTTGGATTAATTTATATTTCTGTTTCTATTGGTGGATTTGGTATCTTTTAGGTACAAATCGAAAATTAGGTGTCGAAGAAGCAAAAATGATCAAAGGCTAAGAAAAGAGTTGCAATTAAGAAAATAAAATCAAATTTGAAGAGAGAATCCCTCAACATCTTTGGTAGTGTCCACGAAGTCGAGCATAACTCTCTTATCCGGACTCCAAATCGACAGGTTCCGGTGGCATTAGAAAGCTATTTCAGTGGGCTACCATTCCCGTCTAACGTCAAATTTCCAAATTCGGACTCCAACATGGTCAAAATTGGATAACAAAAGCGATCATGAAAATACGTACTACAATGCAAGGACATGAATGCGCACCAAGAAACGTGCACAACAACACTCGCTAGAAAAGATACGCACATGAGTAAAAGTTCAAAAGCATGCACCAAAGTACTCACGCAATAGTGCATTCGCAAAAAGGATCATGAAAACACAAACTAAAATCCTAGGACATTAATACAAATCAACAAACATGCACAAACACGCTCCCTCAAACGGGCATGCACACACGTACATGTAAAAAAACATGCGCAAAAGTGCATCCGCAATAACGTTCTTAAAAATACAAACTACAATATTATGACTTTAATTCGCATCAACAGACAACAACAAAAAGACTAGATAAGAAAGATACAATGGAGTGTAGCAATAATACTCGTCGTTTAGGTTTACGTGGATTTTTTTTTTGGATTAATTTATATTTTTGTTTGTATTGGTGGATTTGGTATCTTTTAGGTACAAATCGAAAATTAGGTGTCGAAGAAGCAAAAATGATCAAAGGCTAAGAAAAGAGTTGCAATTAAGAAAATAAAATCAAATTAGAAGAGAGAATCCCTCAACATCTTTGGTAGTGTCCACGGAGTCGAGCATAACTCTCTTATCCGGACTCCAAATCGACAGGTTCCGGTGGCATTACAAAACTATTTCAGTGGGCTACAATTCCCGTCTAACGTCAAATTTCCAAATTCGGACTCGACATGGTCAAAATTAGATAACAAAAGCGATCATGAAATACGTACTACAATTCAAGGACATGAATGCGCACCAAGAAACGTGCACAAAAACACTCGCTAGAAAAGATACGCACATGAGTAAAAGTTCAAAAGCATTCACAAAAGTACTCACGCAATAGTGCATTCGCAAAAAGGATCATGAAAACACAAACTACAATCCTAGGACATTAATACAAATCAACAAACATGCACAAACACGCTCCCTCAAACAGGCATGCACAAACGTACATGTAAAAAAACATGCGCAAAAGTGCATCCGCAGCAACGTTCTTAAAAATACGAACTACAATACCTTGACTTTAATTTGCATCAACAGACAACAGCAAAAACACTAGACAAGAATGATACAATGGAGTGTAGCAATAATACTCGTCGTTTAGGTTTACGTGGATTTTTTTTGGATTAATTTATATTTCTGTTTCTATTGGTGGATTTGGTATCTGTTAGGTACAAATCGAAAATAAGGTGTCGAGGAAGCAAAAATGATCAAAGGCTAAGGAAAGAGTTGCAATTAAGAAAATAAAATCAAATTAGAAGAGAGAATCCCTCAACATCTTTGGTAGTGTCCACGAAGTCGAGCATAACTCTCTCATCCGTACTCCAAATCGACTGGTTCCGGTGGCATTAAAACGCTATTTCAGTAGGCTACAATTCCCATCTAACGTCAAATTTCCAAATTCGGACTCGACATGGTCAAAATTGGATAACAAAAGCGATCATGAAAATATGTACTACAATTCAAGGACATGAATGCGGACCAAGAAACGTGCACAAAAACACTCGCTAGAAATATACACACATGAGTAAAAGTTCAAAAGCATGCACAAAAGTACTCACGCAATAGTGCATTCGCAAAAAGGATCATGAAAACACAAACTACAATCCTAGGACATTAATACAAATCAACAAACATGCACAAATACGCTCCCTTAAACGGGCATGCACAAACGTACATGTAAAAAAACATGCGCAAAAGTGCATCCGCAACAACGTTCTTAAAAATAAGAACTACAATACCATACTTTAATACGCATCAACAGACAACAGCAAAAACACTAGATAAGAAAGATACAATGGAGTGTAGCAATAATACTCGTCGTTTAGGTTTGCGTGGATTTTTGTTTGGATTAATTTATATTTCTGTTTCTATTCGTGGATTTTGTATCTTTTAGGTACAAATCGAAAATTAGGTGTCGAGGAAGCAAAAATGATCAAAGGCTAAGAAAAGAGTTGCAATTAAGAAAATAAAATCTAATTAGAAGAGAGAATACATCAACATCTTTGGTAGTGTCCACGAAGTCGAGCATAACTCTCTCATCCGGACTCCAAATCTACTGGTTCCGGTGTCATTAGAAAGCTATTTGAGTGGGCTTCAATTCCCGTCTAACGTCAAATTTCCAAATTCGGACTCGAACATGGTCAAAATTGGATAACAAAAGCGATCATGAAAATACGTACTACAATTCAAGGACATGAATGCGCACCAAGAAACGTGCACAAAAACACTCGCTAGAAAAGATACGCACATGAGTAAAAGTTCAAAAGCATGCACAAAAGTACTCACGCAATGGTGCATTCGCAAAAAGGATCATGAAAACACAATCTACAATCCTAGGACATTAATGCAAATCAACAAACATGCACAAACACGCTCCCTCAAACGGACATCCACAAACATACATGTAAAAAAACATGCGCAAAAGTGCATCCGCAACCACGTTCATAAAAATACGAACTACAATACTGTGACTTTAATTCGCTTCAACAGACAACAGCAAAAACACTAGATAAGAAAGATACAATAGAGTGTAGCAATAATACTCGACATTTACGTTTACGTGGATTTTTGTTTGGATTAATTTATATTTCTTTTTCTATTGGTGGATTTGGTTTCTATTAGGTACAAAACGAAAATTAGGTGTCGAGGAAGCAAAAACGATCAAAGGCTAAGAAAAGAGTTGCAATTAAGAAAATAAAATCAAATTAGAAGAGAGAATCCCTCAACATCTTTGGTAGTGTCCACGAATTCGAGCATAACTCTCTCATCCGGACTCCACATCGACTGGTTCGGGTGGTATTAGAAAGCTATATCAGTAGGCTAAAATTCCCGTCTAACGTCAAATTTCCAAATTCGGACTCGAACATGGTCACAATTGGATAACAAAAGCGATCATGAAAATACGTACTACAATTCAAGGACATGAACGCGCATCAAGAAACGTGCACAAAAACACTCGCTAGAAAAGATACGCACATGAGTAAAAGTTCAAAAGCATGCACAAAAGTACTCACGCAATGGGCATTCGCAAAAAGGATCATGAAAACACAAACTGCAATCCTAGGACATTCATACAAATAAACCGACATGCACAAACACGCTCTCTCAAACGGACATGCACAAAAGCACATGCAAAAAAACATGCGCAAAAGTGCATCCGCAACAACGTTCTTAAAAATACGAACTACAATACTATGACTTTAATTCGCATCAACAGACAACAGCAAAAACACTAGATAAGAAAGATACAATGGAGTGTAGCAATAATACTCGTCGTTTAGGTTTGCGTGGATTTTTGTTTGGATTTATTTATATTTTTGTTTCTATTCGTGGATTTTGTATCTTTTAGGTACAAATCGAAAATTAGGTGTCGAGGAAGCAAAAATGATCATAGGCTAAGAAAAGAGTTGCAATTAAGAAAATAAAATCAACTTAGAAGAGAGAATCCCTCTACATCTTTGGTAGTGTCCAACGAGTCGAGCATAACTCTCTTATCCAGACTCCAAATCCACAGGTTCCGGTGGCATTAGAAAGCTATTTCAGTGGGCTACAATTCCCGTCTAACATCAAATTTCTAAATTCGGACTCGAACATGGTCAAAATTGGATAACAAAAGCGATCATGAAAATACGTACTACAATTCAAGGACATGAATGCGCATCAAGAAACGTGCACAAAAACACTCGCTAGAAAAGATACACACATGAGTAAAAGTTCAAAAGCATGCACAAAAGTACTCACGCAATAGTGTATTCGCAAAAAGGATCATGAAAACACAAACTACAATCCTAGGACATTAATACAAATCAACAAACATGCACAAACACGCTCCCTCAAACGGACATGCACAAACGTACATGTAAAAAAACATGCGCAAAAGTGCATCCGCAACAACGTTCTTAAAAATACGAACTACAATACTATGACTTTAATTCGCATCAACAGACAACAGAAAAAACACTAGATAAGAAAGATACAATGGAGTGTAGCAATAATACTCGACGTTTAGGTTTACGTGGATTTTTGTTTGGAATAATTTTTATTTCTGTTTCTATTGGTGGATTTGGTATCTTTTAGGTACAAATCGAAAATTAGGTGTCGAGGAAGCAAAAATGATCAAAGGCTAAGAAACGAGTTGCAATTAAGAAAATAAAATCAAATTAGAAGAGAGAATCCCTCAACATCTTTGGTAGTGTTCACGAAGTCGAGCATAACTCTCTCATCCGGACTCCACATCGACTGGTTCCGGTGGCATTAGAAAGCTATTTCAGTGGGCTACAATTCCCGTCTAACGTCAAATTTCCAAATTCAAACGCGAACATGGTCACAATTGGATAACAAAAGCGATCATGAAAATACGTACTACAATTCAAGGACATGAATGCGCATCAAGAAACGTGCACAAAAACACTCGCTAGAAAAGATACGCACATGAGTAAAAGTTCAAAAGTATGCACAAAAGTACTCACGCAATAGTGCATTCGCAAAAAGGATCATGAAAACACAAACTACAATCCTACGACATTAATACAAATCAACAGACATGCACAAACACGCTCCCTCAAACGGACATGCACAAAAGCACATGTAAAAAAACATGCGCAAAAGTGCATCCGCAACAACGTTCTTAAAAATACGAACTACAATACTATGACTTTAATTCGCATCAACAGACAACAGCAAAAACACTAGATAAGAAAGATACAATGGAGTGTAGCAATAATACTCGTCGTTTAGGTTTGCGTGGATTTTTGTTTGGATTAATTTATATTTTTGTTTCTATTCGTGGATTTTATATCTTTTAGGTACAAATCGAAAATTAGGTGTCGAGGAAGCAAAAATGATCATAGGCTAAGAAAAGAGTTGCAATTAAGAAAATAAAATCAAATTAGAAGAGAGAATCCCTCTACATCTTTGGTAGTGTCCAAGGAGTCGAGCATAACTCTCTTATCCAGACTCCAAATCCACAGGTTCCGGTGGCATTATAAAGCTATTTCAGTGGGCTACAATTCCCGTCTAAAGTCAAATTTCCAAATTCGGACTCGAACATGGTCAAAATTGGACAACACAAGCGATCATGAAAATACGTACTACAATTCAAGGACATGAATGCGCACCAAGAAACGTGCACAAAAACACTCGCTAGAAAAGATACGCACATGAGTAAAAGTTCAAAAGCATTCACAAAAGTACTCACGCAATAGTGCATTCGCAAAAAGGATCATGAAAACACAAACTACAATCCTAGGACATTAATACAAATCAACAAACATGCACAAACACGCTCCCTCAAACAGGCATGCACAAACGTACATGTAAAACAACATGCGCAAAAGTGCCTCCGCAACAACGTTCTTAAAAATACGAACTACAATACTTTGACTTTAATTTGCATCAACAGACAACAGCAAAAACACTAGACAAGAAAGATACAATGGAGTGTAGCAATAATACTCGTCATTTAGGTTTACGTGGATTTTTTTTGGATTAATTTATATTTCTATTTCTATTGGTGGATTTGGTATCTTTTAGGTACAAATCGAAAATTAGGTGTCGAGGAAGCAAAAATGATCAAAGGCTAAGAAAAGAGTTGCAATTAAGAAAATAAAATCAAATTAGAAGAGAGAATCCCTCAACATCTTTGGTAGTGTCCACGAAGTCGAGCATAACTCTCTCATCCGGACTCCACATCGACTGATTCCGGTGGCATTAGAAAGCTATTTCAGTGGGCTACAATTCCCGTCTAACGTCAAATTTCCAAATTCGGACTCGAACATGGTTAAAATTGGATAACAAAAGCGATCATGAAAATACGTACTACAATTCAAGGACATGAATGCGAACCAAGAAACATGCACAAAAACACTCGCTAGAAAAGATACGCACATGAGTAAAAGTTCAAAAGCATGCACAAAAGTACTCACGCAATGGTGCATTCGCAAAAAGGATCATGATAACATAAACTAAAATCCTAGGACATTAATACAAATCAACAAACATGCACAAACACGCTCCCACAAACGGGCATGCACAAACGTACATGTAAAAAAACATGCGCAAAAGTGCATCCGCAAAAACGTACTTAAAAATACGAACTACAATACTATGACTTTAATTCGCATCAACAGATAACAGCAAAAACGCAAGATAAGAAAGATACAATGGAGTGTAGCAATAATCCTCGACGTTTACGTTTACGTGGATTTTTGTTTGGATTAATTTATATTTCTGTTTCTATTGGTGGATTTGGTATCTTTTAGGTACAAATCGAAAATTAGGTGTCGAGGAAGCAAAAATGATCAAAGGCTAAGAAACGAGTTGCAATTAAGAAAATAAAATCAAATTAGAAGAGAGAATCCCTCAACATCTTTGGTAGTGTTCACGAAGTCGAGCATAACTCTCTCATCCGGAATCCACATCGACTGGTTCCGGTGGCATTAGAAAGCTATTTCAGTGGGCTACAATTCCCGTCTAACGTCAAATTTCCAAATTCAAACTCGAACATGGTCACAATTGGATAACAAAAGCGATCATGAAAATACGTACTACAATTGAAGGACATGAATGCGCATCAAGAAACGTGCACAAACACTCGCTAGAAAAGATACGCACATGAGTAAAAGTTCAAAAGCATGCACAAAAGTACTCACGCAATAGTGCATTCGCAAAAAGGATCATGAAAACACAAACTACAATCCTAGGACATTAATACAAATCAACAGACATGCACAAACACGCTCCCTCAAACGGACATGCACAAACGTACATGTAAAAAAACATGCGCAAAAGTGCATCCGCAACAACGGTCATAAAAATACAAACTACAATACTATGACTTTAATTCGCATCAACAGTTAACAGAAAAAACACTAGATAAGAAAGATACAATGGAGTGTAGAAATAATACTCGACGTTTACGTTTCCGTGGATTTTTGTTTGGATTAATTTATGTTTATGTTTCTATTGGTGTATTTGGTTTCTTTTAGGTACAAATCGAAAATTAGGTGACGAGGAAGCAAAAATGATCAAAGGGTAAGAAAAGAGTTGCAATTAAGAAAATAAAATCAAATTAGAAGTGAGAATCCCTCAACATCTTTGGTAGTGTCCACGAAGTCGAGCATAACTCTCTCATCCGGACTCCAAATCGACTGGTTCCGGTAGCATTAGAAAGCTATTTCAGTGGGCTACAATTCCCGTCTAACGTCAAATTTCCAAATTCGGACTCCAACATGGTCAAAATTGGACAACAAAAGCGATCATGAAAATACGTACTACAATTCAAGGACATGAATGCGCACCAAGAAACGTGCACAAAAACACTCGCTAGAAAAGTTACGCACATGAGTAAAAGTTCAAAAGCATGCACAAAACTACTCACGCAATAGTGCATTCGCTAAAAGGATCATGAATACACAAACTAAAATCCTAGGACATTAATACAAATAAACAAACATGCACATACACGCTCCCTCAAACGGACATGCACATACGTACATGTAAAAAAACATGCGTAAAAGTGCATCCGTAACAACGTTCTTAAAAATACGTACTACAATACTATGACTTTAATTCGCATCAATAGACAACAACCAACACAAACACTAGATAAGAAAGATACAATGGAGTGTAGCAATAATACTCGACGTTTACGTTTACGTGGATTTTTGTTTGGATTAATTTATATTTCTGTTTCTATTGGTGGATTTGGTATCTTTTAGGTACAAATCGAAAATTAGGTGTCGAGGAAGCAAACATGATCAAAGGCTAAGAAAAGAGTTGCAATAAAGAAAATAAAATCAAATTAGAAGAGAGAATCCCTCAACATCTTTGGTAGTGTCCACGAAGTCGAGCATAACTTTCTCATCCGTACTCCAAATCGACTGGTTCCGAAGGCATTAGAAAGCTATTTCAGTGGGCTACAATTCCCGTCTAAAGTCAAATTTCCAAATTCGGACTCGAACATGGTCAAAATTGGACAACACAAGCGATCATGAAAATACGTACTACAATTCAAGGACATGAATGCGCACCAAGAAACGTGCACAAAAACACTCGCTAGAAAAGATACGCACATGAGTAAAAGTTCAAAAGCATTCACAAAAGTACTCACGCAATAGTGCATTCGCAAAAAGGATCATGAAAACACAAACTACAATCCTAGGACATTAATACAAGTCAACAAACATGCACAAACACGCTCCCTCAAACAGGCATGCACAAACGTACATGTAAAAAAACATGCGCAAAAGTGCATCCGCAGCAACGTTCTTAAAAATACGAACTACAATACTATGACTTTAATTTGCATCAACAGACAACAGCAAAAACACTTGACAAGAAAGATACAATGGAGTGTAGCAATAATACTCGTCGTTTAGGTTTTGGTGGATTTTTTTTGGATTAATTTATATTTCTGTTTCTATTGGTGTATTTGGTATCTTTAAGGTACAAATCGAAAATTAGGTGTCGAGGAAGCAAAAATGATCAAAGTCTAAGAAAAGAGTTGCAATTAAGAAAATAAAATCAAATTAGAAGAGAGAATCCCTCAACATCTTTGGTAGTGTCCACGAAGTCGAGCATAACTCTCTCATCCGGACTCCAAATCGACTGGTTCCGGTGGCACTAAAACGCTATTTCAGTAGGCTACAATTCCCGTCTAACGTCAAATTTCCAAATTCGGACTCGACATGGT
>NW_012195007.1:939847-976851 GCF_000504015.1 Erythranthe guttata | reverse complement strand
GGCTACAATTCCCTTCTAACGTGAAAATTCCAAATTCGGACTCGAACATGGTCAAAATAGGATAACAAAAGCGATCATGAAAATACGTACTACAATTCAAGGACGTGAATGCGCATCAAAAAACGTGCACAAAAACACTCGTTAGAAAAAATACGCACATGAGTAAAAGTTCAAAACCAGGGACACAAGTACTCACGCAAAAGTGCATTCGCAAAAAGGATCATGAAAACACAAACTACAATCTTAGGACATTAATACAAATCAGCACACATGCACAAACACGCTCCCTCAAATGGACATGCACAAAAACGTACATGTAAAAAAAACATGCGCAAAAGTGCATCCGCAATGACGTTCTTAAAAACAAAACTACAATACTATGACTTTAATACGCATCAACAGACAACAACTAAAAACACTAGATAAAAGAGATACAATGGAGTGTAGCAACAATACTCGACGTTTACATTTACGTAGAATTTTGTTTGGAATAATTTATATTTCTGTTTTTATTGGTGGATTTGGTATCTTGTAGGTACAAATCGAGAATTAGGTGTCCAGGAAGCAAAAATGACTAAAGGGTAAGAAAAGAGTTGCAATTAAGAAAATAAAATCAAATTAGAAGAGGGAATCCCTAAACATCTTTGGTAGTGTCCACGAAGTCGAGCATAACTCTCTCATCCAGACTCCAAATCGACTAGCTCCGGTGGCATTAGAAAGCTATTTCAGTGGGCTACAATTCCCGTCTAACGTGAAAATTCCAAATTCGGACTCGAACATGGACATAATCGGATAACAAAAGCGATCATGAAAACCCGTACTGCATTTCAAGGACGTGAATGCGGATCAAGAAACGTGCACAAAAACACTCGCTAGAAAAAATACGCACATAAGTAAAAGTTCAAAACCGTGCACACAAGTACTCACGCAAAAGTGCATTCGCAAAAAGGATCATAAAAACACAAACTACAATCCAAGGACATTAATACAAATCAACAAACATGCACAAACACGCTCCCTCAAATGGACATGCACAAAAACGTACATGTAAAAAAACATCCGCAAAAGTGCATCCGCAACGACGTTCTTAAAAACAAAACTACAATACTATGACTTTAATACGCATCAACAGACAACAACAAAAACACTAGATAAAAAAGATACAATGGAGTGTAGTAATAATACTCGACGTTTACATTTACGTGGATTTTTGTTTGGAATAATTTATATTTCTGTTTTTATTGGTGGATTTGGTATCTTGTAGGTACAAATCGAGAATTAGGTGTCCAGGAAGCAAAAATGACTAAAGGGTAAGAAAAGAGTTGCAATTAATAAAATAAAATCAAATTAGAAGAGGGAATCCCTCAACATCTTGGGTAGTGTCCACGAAGTCGAGCATAACTCTCTCATCCAGACTCCAAATCGACTAGTTCCGGTGGCATTAGAAAGCTATTTCAGTGGGCTACAATTCCCAACTAACGTGAAAATTCCAAATTCGGACTCGAACATGGTCAAAATTGGATAACAAAAGCAATCATGAAAATACGTACTACAATTCAAGGACGTGAATGCGCATCAAGAAACGTGCACAAAAACACTCGCTAGAAAAGATACGCACATGAGTAAACGTTCAAATGCATGCACAAAAGTACTCATGCAAAAGTGCATTCGCAAAAAGGATCATGAAAACACAAACTACAATCCTAGGACATTAATACAAATCAACAAACATGCACAAACATGCTCCCTCAAATGGACATGCACAAAACGTTCATGTAAAAAGACATGCGCAAAAGTGCATCCGCAACGACGTTCTTAAAAACACGAACTACAATACTATGACTTTAATACGCATCAACAGACAACAGCAAAAACACTAGATAAAAAAGATACAATGGAGTGTAGTAATAATACTCGACGTTTACGTTTACGTGGATTTTTGTTTGGATTAATTTAAATTTTTGTTTTTATTGGTGGATTTGGTATCTTTTTGGTACAAATCGAGAATTAGGTGTCCAGGAAGCAAAAATGACCAAAGGGTAAGAAAAGAGTTGCAATTATGAAAATAAAATCAAATTATAAGAGGGAATCCCTCAACATCTTTGGTAGTGTCCACGAAGTCGAGCATAACACTCTCATCCGAACTCCAAATCGACTGGTTCTGGTGGCATTAGAAAGCTATTTCAGTGGGCTACAATTCCCGTCTAACGTGAAAATTCCAAATTCGGACTCGAACATGGTCATAATTGGATAACAAAAGCGATCATGAAAATACGTACTACAATTCAAGGACGTGAATGCGCATCAAGAAACGTGCACAAAAACACTCGCTAGAAAAAATACGCACATAAGTAAAAGTTCAAAACCATGCACACAAGTACTCACGCAAAAGTGCATTCGCAAAAAGGATCATAAAAACACAAACTACAATCCTAGGACATTAATACAAATCAACAAACATGCACAAACACGCTCCCTCAAATGGACATGCACAAAAACGTACATGTAAAAAAACATCCGCAAAAGTGCATCCGCAACGACGTTCTTAAAAACAAAACTACAATACTATGACTTTAATACGCATCAACAAGCAACAACAAAAACACTAGATAAAAAAGATACAATGGAGTGTAGCAATAATACTCGACGTTTACGTTTACGTGGATTTTTGTTTGGATTAATTTAAATTTCTGTTTTTATTGGTGGATTTGGTATCTTGTAGGTACAAATCGAGAATTAGGTGTCCAGGAAGCGAAAATGACAAAAGGGTAAGAAAAGAGTTGCAATTAAGAAAATAAAATAAAATTAGTAGAGGGAATCCCTCAACATCTTTGGTAGTGTCCACAAAGTCGAGCATAACTCTCTCATCCAGACTCCAAATCGACTGGTTCCGGTGGCATTAGAAAGCTATTTCAGTGGGCTACAATTCCCGTCTTACGTGAAAATTCCAAATTCGGACTCGAACATGGTCAAAATTGGATAACAAAAGCAATCATGAAAATACGTACTACAATTCAAGGACGAGAATGCGCATCAAGAAACGTGCACAAAAACACTCGCTAGAAAAGATACGCACATGAGTAAAAGTTCAAAAGCATGCACAAAAGTACTCACGCAAAAGTGCATTCGCAAAAAGGATCATAAAAACACAAACTACAATCCTAGGACATTAATACAAATCAACAAACAGGCACAAACACGCTCCCTCAAATGGACATGCACAAAAACGTACATGTAAAAAAAAATGCGCAAAAAAGCATCTGCAACGACGTTCTTAAAAACCAAACTACAATACTTTGTCTTTAATACGCATCAACAGACAACAACAAAACCACTAGATAAAAAAGATACAATGTAATGTAGCAATAATACTCGACGTTTAGATTTACGTGGATTTTGGGGCAAACTGCTTTTTACTCTTTTCTTTTTATTGGTGGATTTGGTATCTTTTAGGTACAGATCGAGAATTAGGAGTCCAGGAAGCAAAAATGACCAAAGGGTAAGAAAAGAGTTGCAATTAAGAAAATAAAATCAAATTAGAAGAGGGAATCCCTCAACATCTTTGGTAGTGTCCACGAAGTCGAGCATAACTCTCTCATCCGGACTCCAAATCGACTGGTTCCGGTGGCATTAGAAAGCTATTTCTGTGGACTACAATTCCCGTCTAACGTGAAAATTCCAAATTCGGACTCGAACATGGTCAAAATTGGATAACAAAAGCGATCATGAAAATACGTACTACAATTGAAGGACGTGAATGCGCATCAAGAAACGTGCACAAAAACACTCCCTAGAAAAGATACGCACATGAGTAAAAGTTCAAAAGCATGCACAAAAGTACTCACGCAAAAGTGCATTCGCAAAAAGGATCATGAAAACACAAACTACAATCCTAGGACATTAATACAAATCAACAAACATGCACAAACACGCTCCCTCAAATGGACATGCACAAAAACGTACATGTAAAAAAACATGCGCAAAAAAGCATCCGCAACGGCGTTCTTAAAAACCAAAATACAATACTATGACTTATATACGCATCAACAGACAACAGCAAAACCACTAGATAAAAAAGATACGATGTAGTGTAGCAATAATACTCGACGTTTACGTTTACGTGGATTTTTGTTTGGATTAATTAATATTTTTATTTTTATTTGTGGATTTGGTATCTTTTAGGTACAAATCGAGAATTAGGTGTCCAGGAAGCAAAAATGACCAAAGGGTAAGAAAAGAGTTGCAATTAAGAAAATAAAATCAAATTAGAAGAGGGAATCCCTCAACATCTTTGGTAGTGTCCACGAAGTCGAGCATAACTCTCTCATCCGAACTCCAAATCGACTGGTTCCGATGGCATTAGAAGCTATTTCAGTGGGCTACAGTTCCCGTCTAACGTGAAATTTCCAAATTCGGACTTGAACATGGTCAAAATTGGATAACAAAAGCGATCATGAAAATACGTACTACAATTCAAGGACGTGAATGCGCATCAAGAAACGTGCACAAAAACACTCGTTAGAAAAAATACGCACATGAGTAAAAGTTCAAAACCATGGACACAAGTACTCACGCAAAAGTGCATTCGCAAAAAGGATCATGAAAACACAAACTACAATCCTAGGACATTAATACAAATCAGCAAACATGCACAAACACGCTCCCTCAAATGGACATGCACAAAAACGTTCATGTAAAAAAACATGTGCAAAAGTGCATCCGCAACGACGTTCTTAAAAACACGAACTACAATACTACGACTTTAATACGCATCAACAGAAAACAACAAAAACACTAGATAAAAAAGATACAATGGAGTGTAGCAATAATACTCGACGTTTACGTTTACGTGGATTTTTGTTTGGATTCATTTATATTTCTGTTTTTTATTGGTGGATTTGGTATCTTTTAGGTACAAATCGAAAATTACGTGTCCAGGAAGCAAAAATGATCAAAGGGTAAGAAAAGAGTTGCAATTAAGAAAATAAAATAAAATTAGAAGAGAGAATCCCTCAACATCTTTGGTAGTGTCCACGATGTCGAGCATAACTCTCTCATCCGGACTCCAAATCGACTGGTTCCGGTGGCATTAGAAAGCTATTTCAGTGGGCTACAATTCCCGTCTTACGTGAAAATTCCAAATTCGGACTCGAACATGGTCAAAATTGGATAACAAAAGCAATCATGAAAATACGTACTACAATTCAAGGACGAGAATGCGCATCAAGAAACGTGCACAAAAACACTCGCTAGAAAAGATACGCACATGAGTAAAAGTTCAAAAGCATGCACAAAAGTACTCACGCAAAAGTGCATTCGCAAAAAGGATCATAAAAACACAAACTACAATCCTAGGACATTAATACAAATCAACAAACAGGCACAAACACGCTCCCTCAAATGGACATGCACAAAAACGTACATGTAAAAAAAAATGCGCAAAAAAGCATCTGCAACGACGTTCTTAAAAACCAAACTACAATACTTTGTCTTTAATACGCATCAACAGACAACAACAAAACCACTAGATAAAAAAGATACAATGTAATGTAGCAATAATACTCGACGTTTAGATTTACGTGGATTTTTTTTGGATTAATTTATATTTTTCTTTTGAGTAAAAAGCAGTTTACCCCCTAAACTATAGCTCGTTTTGCACTTTACCCCCCAAACAAAAAAATTTTGCACGTTTTTACCTAAACCACGGTTTTCGTTGCACGGTGCCTTAAAAAGGGAATATTCAGGGCATTTTTGCCGGAATCCCACACACGTGACTTTCACGTGATTTTTCCAAGGGCAAAAATGTATTTTCATAAAGAAATTAACTGGGTTTGATTTCCCCTTTTCTCTCTTTTTTTTTTCCCCTGCAATTGCCTCACATCTCCTCTTCCCTTCCCTCTTCTCTTCTCTTCTTCTCCGTTACAACTTACAATACCTTTCTTTTCCCCGTTTTTTTTTGGTTGGTCTCGTTTTTGCCGGCGACGAAGTTCTCCGACTGGTACTTCGAAATGGCGGCGGGGCTGTTCCGGTCGAAGCGGACCTTCTCCTTCCACCACTCGCGGAGGTTGTCCGAGGAGCCGCTAACCGGCTTGCCCTTCTCCGGTATGACGCCGTACACGAACCCTTGCGCCTTCATTTTAAGGATGTACTTCAGGATCCTGTCTTGCGCCCGGGACATTTTTTTCCGGCGGGCCTGTTCTTGGGACTGCCTCTGTTTTGCTAAATCCAGGGCCGAGCCGCCACCGCCACCGCCGCCGCCGCTGTCTTTGCCCCTGTTCGATTCCTTAAGCCTTTTCAGCTACATCTTGTCCCGCCACATTCTTCTCTCAAGAAAAGAGCTGTAACCCACCCCCTCCCAAAATCCAACCCATCCCAAGGCCCAGCCAAGATCCCATCCCAACCAAAATTTCAATACTCAATATCCGCTGCCGCCATGGAGAGTCTGAGATGACTGCAACCAGGGATTGTGAGGACGGCGGTGATGGAGGCGGAGCAAATCTTCGCCGCCATAAACCGGAGGTTGTTCAAGGATAAACTTCCGCCTACTACCGCGGCGCGTTCGGCGCACTCGTCGTCTACGACAGCACCCGAAGGTCAACTTTCGACAGTGTTCCCCGCTGGCTCGATGAGCTCAATTGTTCGTCAATTTCATTTGACCCGCCTTTTTCTTCTACGACATCACCCGAAGGTCAACTTTCGCCTTTTTCTTCTTCTCTCAATTTCATTTGTGCGCTCAAGTGTTCGTCGATTTTGCTCAATTGTTCATCGATTTTGTTCAATTGTTCGTCGATTTTGCTCAATTGTTCATGGATTTTGCTCAATTGTTAGTCGACTTTGCTCTGTTGTTCGTCGATTTTGCTCTGTTTCTCGTCGATTTTGCTCTGTTGCTTGTCGATTTTGCTCTGTTGTTCCTCGATTTTGCTCTGTTGCTCGTCGATTTTGCTTAATTGTTCGTCGATTTTGCTCTACATCTCGAATCCGGGCTGTTTCCTGGAGGATTCGGAAGTGGTTTGCAGGGAAGGATGATAGCTTCTTTTTCCTTTATTTATTATTTTTTTTTTTTTTTTTTAAATTTATTTGTATTTAATATTAAAGATGCAAGTGAAGGGACGAATTTACCCCTCAAAATCTCACGTGCAATGCACATGTTTTAACATTCCGGTTAAAATTGCCGGAAAATTGAGTTTAGGGGGCACCGTGCAACGAATTAACGAGTTCAGGTAAAAACGTGCAATTTTTTTTTGTTTGGGGGGTAAAGTGCAAAACGGCCCATAGTTTAGGGGGCAAACTGCTTTTTACTCTTTTCTTTTTATTGGTGGATTTGGTATCTTTTAGGTACAGATCGAGAATTAGGAGTCCA
The DNA here is from genome assembly GCF_000504015.1 of Erythranthe guttata. The sequence continues at coordinate 969,491 of NW_012195007.1, read as the reverse complement.
GGAAGCAAAAATGACCAAAGGGTAAGAAAAGAGTTGCAATTAAGAAAATAAAATCAAATTAGAAGAGGGAATCCCTCAACATCTTTGGTAGTGTCCACGAAGTCGAGCATAACTCTCTCATCCGGACTCCAAATCGACTGGTTCCGGTGGCATTAGAAAGCTATTTCTGTGGACTACAATTCCCGTCTAACGTGAAAATTCCAAATTCGGACTCGAACATGGTCAAAATTGGATAACAAAAGCGATCATGAAAATACGTACTACAATTGAAGGACGTGAATGCGCATCAAGAAACGTGCACAAAAACACTCCCTAGAAAAGATACGCACATGAGTAAAAGTTCAAAAGCATGCACAAAAGTACTCACGCAAAAGTGCATTCGCAAAAAGGATCATGAAAACACAAACTACAATCCTAGGACATTAATACAAATCAACAAACATGCACAAACACGCTCCCTCAAATGGACATGCACAAAAATGTACATGTAAAAAAACATGCGCAAAAGTGCATCCGCAACGACGTTCTTTAAAACAAAACTACAATACTATGACTTTAATACGCATCAACAGACAACAACAAAAACACTAGATAAAAAAGATACAATGGAGTGAGCAATAATACTCGACGTTTACATTTACGTGGATTTTTGTTTGGAATAATTTATATTTCTGTTTTTATTGGTGGATTTGGTATCTTGTACGTACAAATCGAGAATTAGGTGTCCAGGAAGCAAAAATGACTAAAGGGTAAGAAAAGAGTCGCAATTAAGAAAATAAAATCAAATTAGAAGAGGGAATCCCTAAACATCTTTGGTAGTGTCCACGAAGTCGAGCATAACTCTCTCATCCAGACTCCAAATCCACTAGGTCCGGTGGCATTAGAAAGCTATTTCAGTGGGCTACAATTCCCAACTAACGTGAAAATTCCAAATTCGGACTCGAACATGGTCAAAATTGGATAACAAAAGCGATCATGAAAATACGTACTACAATTGAAGGACGTGAATGCGCATCAAGAAACGTGCACAAAAACACTCCCTAGAAAAGATACGCACATGAGTAAAAGTTCAAAAGCATGCACAAAAGTACTCACGCAAAAGTGCATTCGCAAAAAGGATCATGAAAACACAAACTACAATCCTAGGACATTAATACAAATCAACAAACATGCACAGACACGCTCCCTCAAATGGACATGTTCAAAAACGTACATGTAAAAAAACATGCGCAAAAGTGCATCCGCAAGGACGTTCTTAAAAACACAAACTACAATACTATGGCTTTAGTACGCATCAACAGACAACAGCAAAACCACTAGATAAAAAAGATACAATGTAGTGTAGCAATAATACTCGACGTTTACGTTTACGTGGATTTTTGTTTGGATTAATTAATATTTTTATTTTTATTTGTGGATTTGGTATCTTTTAGGTACAAATCGAGAATTAGGTGTCCAGGAAGCAAAAATGACCAAAGGGTAAGAAAAGAGTTTCAATTAAGAAAATAAAATCAAATTAGAAGAGGGAATCCCTCAACATCTTTGGTAGTGTCCACGAAGTCGAGCATAACTCTCTCATCCGAACTCCAAATCGACTGGTTCCGGTGGCATTTGATGCTTTTTCAGTGGGCTACAATTCCCGTCTAACGTGAAAATTCCAAATTCGGACTCTAACATGGTCAAAATTGGATAACAAATGCGATCATGGAAATACGTACTACAATTCAAGGACGTGAATGCGCATCAAGAAACGTGCACAAAAACACTCGCTAGAAAAAATACGCACATGAGTAAAAGTTCAAAACAATGGACACAAGTACTCACGCAAAAGTGCATTCGCAAAAAGGATCATGAAAACACAAACTACAATCCTAGGACATTAATACAAATCAGCAAACATGCACAAACACGCTCCGTCAAATGGACATGCACAAAAACGTACATGTAAAAAAAACATGCGCAAAAGTGCATCCGCAACGACGTTCTTAAAAACAAAACAACAATACTATGACTTTAATACGCATCAACAGACAACAACCAAAAACACTAGATAAAAGAGATACAATGGAGTGTAGCAAAAATACTCGACGTTTACATTTACGTGGATTTTTGTTTGGAATAATTTATATTTCTGTTTTTATTGGTGGATTTGGTATCTTGTAGGTACAAATCGAGAATTAGGTGTCCAAGAAGCAAAAATGACAAAAGGGTAAGAAAAGAGTTGCAATTAAGAAAATAAAATCAAATTCGTAGAAGGATCCCTCAACATCTTTGGTAGTGTCCACGAAGTCGAGCATAACTCTCTCATCCAGACTCCAAATCGACTAGTTCCGGTGGCATTAGAAAGCTATTTCAGTGGGCTACAATTTCCGACTAACGTGAAAATTCCAAATTCGGACTCGAACATGGTCAAAATTGGATAACAAAAGCAATCATGAAAATACGTACTACAATCAAGGACGTGAATGCGCATCAAGAAACGTGCACAAAAACACTCGCTAGAAAAGATACGCACATGAGTAAACGTTCAAAAGCATGCACAAAAGTACTCACGCAAAAGTGCATTCGCAAAAAGGATCATGAAAACACAAACTACAATCCTACGACATTAATACAAATCAACAAACATGCACAAACACGCTCCCTCAAATGGACATGCACAAAAACGTACATGTAAAAAAACATGCGCAAAAGTGCATCCGCAACGACGTTCTTAAAAACAAAACTACAATACTATGACTTTAATACGCATCAACAGACAACAACAAAAACACTAGATAAAAAAGATACAATGGAGTGAGCAATAATACTCGACGTTTACATTTACGTGGATTTTTGTTTGGAATAATTTATATTTCTGTTTTTATTGGTGGATTTGATATCTTGTAGGTACAAATCGAGAATTAGGTGTCCAGGAAGCAAAAATGACTAAAGGATAAGAAAAGAGTTGCAATTAAGAAAATAAAATCAAATTAGAAGAGGGAATCCCTAAACATCTTTGGTAGTGTCCACGAAGTCGAGCATAACTCTCTCATCCAGACTCCAAATCCACTAGGTCCGGTGGCATTACAAAGCTATTTCAGTGGGCTACAATTCCCAACTAACGTGAAAATTCCAAATTCGGACTCGAACATGGTCAAAATTGGATAACAAAAGCAATCATGAAAATACGTACTACAATTCAAGGACGAGAATGCGCATCAAGAAACGTGCACAAAAACACTCGCTAGAAAAGATACGCACATGAGTAAAAGTTCAAAAGCATGCACAAAAGTACTCACGCAAAAGTGCACTCGCAAAAAGGATCATGAAAACACAAACTACAATCCTAGGACATTAATACAAATCAACAAACTTGCACAGACACGCTCCCTCAAATGGACATGCACAAAAACGTACATGTAAAAAAACATGCGCAAAAGTGCATCCCCAACAACATTCTTGAAAACACAAACTAAAATACTATGACTTTAATACGCATCATAAGACAACAGCTAAAACACTAGATAAAAAAGATACAATGGAGTGTAGCAATAATACTCGACGTTTACGTTTACGTGGATTTTTGTTTGGATTAATTTATATTTCTGTTTTTATTGGTGGATTTGGTATACTTTAGGTACAAATCCACCAATAAATGACCAAAGTGTAAGAAAAGAGTTGCAATTAAGAAAATAAAATCAAATTAGAAGAGAGAATCCCTCAACTTCTTTGGTAGTGTCCACGAAGTCGAGCATAACTCGCTCATCCGGACTCCAAATCGACTGGTTCCGGTGGCATTATAAAGCTATTTCAGTGGGCTACAATTCCCGTCTAACGTGAAAATTCCAAATTCGGACTCGAACATGGTCAAAATTGGATAACAAAAGCGATCATGAAAATACGTACTACAGTTCAAGGACGTGAATGCGCATCAAGAAACGTGCACAAACACACTCGCTAGAAAAGATATGCACATGAGTAAAAGTTCAAAAGCATGCACAAAAGTACTCACGCAAAAGTGCACTCGCAAAAAGGATCATGAAAACAAAAACTACAATCCTAGGACATTAATAAAAATCAACAAACATGCACAGACACGCTCCCTCAAATGGACATGCACAAAAACGTACATGTAAAAAAACATGCGCAAAAGTGCATCCGCAACGACATTCTTAAAAACACGAAGTACAATACTATGACTTTAATATGCATCAACAGACAACAGTAAAAACACTAAATAAAAAAGATACAATGGAGTGTAGCAATAATACTCGACGTTTACGTTTACGTGGATTTTTGTTTGGATTAATTTATATTTCTGTTTTTTATTGGTGGATTTGGTATCCTGTAGGTACAAATCGAGAATTCGTTGTCCAGGAAGCAAAAATGACCAAAGGGTAAGAAAAGAGTTGCAATTCAGAAAATAAAATAAAATTAGAAGAGAGAATCCCTCAACATCTTTGGTAGTGTCCATGAAGTCGAGCATAACTCTCTCATCCGGACTCCAAATCTACTGGTTCCGGTGGCATTAGAAAGCTATTTTAGTGGGCTACAATTCCCGTCTAACGTGAAAATTCCAAATTCGGACTCGAACATGGTCAAATTTGGATAACAAAAGCGATCATCAAAATACGTACTACAATTCAAGGAATGAATGCGCATCAAGAAACGTGCACAAAAACACTCGCTAGAAAAGATACGCACATGAGTAAAAGTTCAAAAGCATGCACAAAAGTACTCACGCAAAAGTGCACTGGCAAAAAGGATCATGAAAACACAAACTACAATCCTAGGACATTAATACAAATCAACAAACATGCACAGACACGCTCCCTCAAATGGACATGCACAAAAACGTACAGGTAAAAAAACATGCGCAAAAGTGCAACCGCAACGACGTTCTTAAAAACACGAACTACAATACTATGACTTCAATACGCCTCAACAGACAACAACAAAAACACTAGATAAAAAAGATACAATGGAGTGTAGCAATAATACTCGACGTTTACGTTTACGTGGATTTTTGTTTGGATTAATTTATATTTCAGTTTTTATTGGTGGATTTGGCATCCTTTAGGTACAAATCGAGAATTAGGTGTCAATGAAGCAAAAATGACCAAAGGGTAAGAAAAGAGTTGCAATTAAGAAAATAAAATCAAATTAGAAGAGAGAATCCCTCAACATCTTTGGTAGTGTCCACGAAGTCGAGCATAACTCTCTCATCCAGACTCCAAATCGACTGGTTCCGGTGGCATTAGAAATCTATTTCAGTGGGCTACAATTCCCGTCTAACGTGAAAATTCCAAATTCGGACTCGAACATGGTCAAAATTGGATATCAAAAGCGATCATGAAAATACGTACTTCAATTCAAAGACGGGAATGCGCATCAAGAAACGTGCACCAAAACACTCGCTGGAAAAGATACGCACATGAGTAAAAGTTCAAAACCCTGCACAAAAGTACTCACGCAAAAGTGCATTCGCAAAAAGGGTCATGAAAACACAAACTACAATCCTAGGACATTAATACAAATCAACAAACATGCACATACACGCTCCCTCAAATGGACATGCACAAAAACGTACAGGTAAAAAAACATGCGCAAAAGTGCAACCGCAACGATGTTCTTAAAAACACGAACTACAATACTATGACTTTAATACGCATCAACAGACAACAACAAAAACACTAGATAAAAAAGATATAATGGAGTGTAGCAATAATACTCGACGTTAAAGTTTACGTGGACTTTTGTTTGGATTAATTTATATTTCTGTTTTTATTGGTGGATTTGGTATCCTTTAGGTAGAAATCGAGAATTAGGTGTCCATGAAGCAAAAATGACCAAAGGGTAAGAAAAGAGTTGCAATTAAGAAAATAATATCAAATTAGAAGAGAGAATCCCTCAACATCTTTGGTAGTGTCCACGAAGTCGAGCATAACTCTCTCATCCGGACTCCAAATCGACTGGTTCTGGTGGCATTAGAAAGCTATTTCAGTGGGCCACAATTCCCGTGTAATGTGAAAATTCCAAATTCGGACTCGAACATGGTCAAAATTTGATAACAAAAGCGATCATGAAAATACGTACTACAATTCAAGTACGTGAATGCCCATCAAGAAACGTGCACAAAAACACTCGCTAGAAAAGATACGAACATGAGTAAAAGTTCAAAAGCATGCACAAAAGTACTCACGCAAAAGTGCATTCGCAAAAAGGATCATGAAAACACAAACTACAATCCTAGGACATTAATACAAATCAACAAACATGCAGCGACACACTCCCTCAAATGGACATGCACAAAAACGTACATCTAAAAAAAGATGCGCAAAAGTGCATCCGCAACGACATTCTTAAAAACACGAATTACAATAATATGACTTTAATATGCATCAACATACAACAGTAAAAACACTAAATAAAAAAGATACAATGGAGTGTAGCAATAATACTCGACGTTTACGTTTACGTGGATTTTTGTTTGGATTAATTTATATTTCTGTTTTTTATTGGTGGATTTGGTATCCTGTAGGTACAAATCGAGAATTCGTTGTCCAGGAAGCAAAAATGACCAAAGGGTAAGAAAAGAGTTGCAATTAAGAAAATAAAATCAAATTAGAAGAGAGAATCCCTCAACATCTTTGGTAGTGTCCACGAAGTCGAGCATAACTCTCTCATCCGGACACCAAATCGACTGGTTCCGGTGGCATTAGAAAGCTATTTCAGTGGGCTACAATTCCCGTCTAACATGAAAATTCCAAATTCGGACTCGAACATGGTCAAAATTGGATAACAAAAGCGATCATGAAAATACGTACTACAGTTCAAGGACGTGAATGCGCATCAAGAAACGTGCACAAAAACACTCGCTAGAAAAGATACGCACATGAGTAAAAGTTCAAAAGCATGCACAAAAGTACTCACGCAAAAGTGCACTCGCAAAAAGGATCATGAAAACAAAAACTACAATCCTAGGACATTAATAAAAATCAACAAACATGCACAGACACGCTCCCTCAAATGGACATGCACAAAAACGTACAGGTACAAAAACATGCGCAAAAGTGCAACCGCAACGACGTTCTTAAAAACACGAACTACAATACTATGACTTTAATACGCATCATTAGACAACAACAAAAACACTAGATAAAAAAGATACAATGGAGTGTAGCAATAATACTCGACATTTACGTTTACGTGGACTTTTGTTTGGATTAATTTATATTTCTGTTTTTATTGGTGGATTTGGTATCCTTTAGGTACAAATCGAGAATTAGGTGTCCATGAAGCAAAAATGTCCAAAGGGTAAGAAAAGAGTTGCAATTAAGAAAATAATATCAAATTAGAAGAGAGAATCCCTCAACATCTTTGGTAGTGTCCACGAAGTCGAGCGTAACTCTCTCATCCGGACTCCAAATCGACTGGTTCCGGTGGCATTAGAAAGCTATTTTAGTGGGCTACAATTCCCGTCTAACGTGAAAATTCCAAATTCGGACTCGAACATGGTCAAATTTGGATAACAAAAGCGATCATCAAAATACGTACTACAATTCAAGGAATGAATACGCATCAAGAAACGTGCACAAAAACACACGCTAGAAAAGATACGCACATGAGTAAAAGTTCAAAAGCATGCACAAAAGTACTCACGCAAAAGTGCACTGGCAAAAAGGATCATGAAAACACAAACTACAATCCTAGGACATTAATACAAATCAACAAACATGCACAGACACGCTCCCTCAAATGGACATGCACAAAAACGTACAGGTAAAAAAACATGCGCAAGAGTGCAACCGCAACGACGTTCTTAAAAACACGAACTACAATACTATGACTTTAATACGCATCAAGAGACAACAACAAAAAGACTAGATAAAAAAGATACAATGGAGTGTAGCAATAATACTCGACGTTTATGTTTACGTGGATTTTTGTTTGGATTAATTTATATTTCTGTTTTTATTGGTGGATTTGGCATCCTTTAGGTACAAATCGAGAATTAGGTGTCAAGGAAGCAAAAATGACCAAAGGGTAAGAAAAGAGTTGCAATTAAGAAAATAAAATCAAATTAGAAGAGAGAATCCCTCAACATCTTTGGTAGTGTCCACGAAGTCGAGCATAACTCTCTCATCCGGACTCCAAATCGACTGGTTCCGGTGGCATTAGAAATCTATTTCAGTGGGCTACAATCCCCGTCTAACGTGAAAATTCCGAATTCGGACTCGAACATGGTCAAAATTGGATATCAAAAGCGATCATGAAAATACGTACTACAATTCAATGACGGGAATGCGCATCAAGAAACGTGCACCAAAACATTCGCTGGAAAAGATACGCACATGAGTAAAAGTTCAAAACCCTGCACAAAAGTACTCACGCAAAAGTGCATTCGCAAAAAGGGTGATGAAAACACAAACTACAATCCTAGGACATTAATACAAATCAACAAACATGCACATACACGCTCCCTCAAATGGACATGCACAAAAACGTACAGGTAAAAAAACATGCGCAAAAGTGCAACCGCAACGATGTTCTTAAAAACACGAACTACAATACTATGACTTTAATACGCATCAACAGACAACAACAAAAACACTAGATAAAAAAGATACAATGGAGTGTAGCAATAATACTCGACGTTAAAGTTTACGTGGACTTTTGTTTGGATTAATTTATATTTCTGTTTTTATTGGTGGATTTGGTATCCTTTAGGTAGAAATCGAGAATTAGGTGTCGATGAAGCAAAAATGACCAAAGGGTAAGAAAAGAGTTGCAATTAAGAAAATAATATCAAATTAGAAGAGAGAATCCCTCAACATCTTTGGTAGTGTCCACGAAGTCGAGCATAACTCTCTCATCCGGACTCCAAATCGACTGGTTCTGGTGGCATTAGAAAGCTATTTCAGTGGGCCACAATTCCCGTGTAACGTAAAAATTCCAAATTCGGACTCGAACATGGTCAAAATTTGATAACAAAAGCGATCATGAAAATACGTACTACAATTCAAGTACGTGAATGCCCATCAAGAAACGTGCACAAAAACACTCGCTAGTAAAGATACGAACATGAGTAAAAGTTCAAAAGCATGCACAAAAGTACTCACGCAAAAGTGCATTCGCAAAAAGGATCATGAAAACACAAACTACAATCCTAGGACATTAATACAAACCAACAAACATGCAGAGACACGCTCCCTCAAATGGACATGCACAAAAACGTACATGTAAAAAAACATGCGCAAAAGTGCATCCGCAACGACATTCTTAAAAACACGAATTACAATACTATGACTTTAATATGCATCAACAGACAACAGTAAAAACACTAAATAAAAAAGATACAATGGAGTGTAGCAATAATACTCGACGTTTACGTTTACGTGGATTTTTGTTTGGATTAATTTATATTTCTGTTCTTTATTGGTGGATTTGGTATCCTGTAGGTACAAATCGAGAATTCGTTGTCCAGGAAGCAAAAATGACCAAAGGGTAAGAAAAGAGTTGCAATTCAGAAAATAAAATAAAATTAGAAGAGAGAATCCCTCAACATCTTTGGTAGTGTCCACGAAGTCGAGCATAACTCTCTCATCCGGAATCCAAATCTACTGGTTCCGGTGGCATTAGAAAGCTATTTTAGTGGGCTACAATTCCCGTCTAACGTGAAAATTCCAAATTCGGACTCGAACATGGTCAAATTTGGATAACAAAAGCGATCATCAAAATACGTACTACAATTCAAGGAATGAATGCGCATCAAGAAACGTGCACAAAAACACTCGCTAGAAAAGATACGCACATGAGTAAAAGTTCAAAAGCATGCACAAAAGTACTCACGCAAAAGTGCACTGGCAAAAATGATCATGAAAACACAAACTACAATCCTAGGACATTAATACAAATCAACAAACATGCACAGACACGCTCCCTCAAATGGACATGCACAAAAACGTACAGGTAAAAAAACATGCGCAAAAGTGCAACCGCAACGACGTTCTTAAAAACACGAACTACAATACTATGACTTTAATACGCCTCAACAGACAACAACAAAAACACTAGATAAAAAAGATACAATGGAGTGTAGCAATAATACTCGACGTTTACGTTTACGTGGATTTTTGTTTGGATTAATTTATATTTCTGTTTTTATTGGTGGATTTGGCATCCTTTAGGTACAAATCGAGAATTAGGTGTCAAGGAAGCAAAAATGACCAAAGGGTAAGAAAAGAGTTGCAATTAAGAAAATAAAATCAAATTAGAAGAGAGAATCCCTCAACATCTTTGGTAGTGTCCACGAAGTCGAGCATAACTCTCTCATCCGGACTCCAAATCGACTGGTTCCGGTGGCATTAGAAATCTATTTCAGTGGGCTACAATTCCTGTCTAACGTGAAAATTCCAAATTCAGACTCGAACATGGTCAAAATTGGATATCAAAAGCGATCATGAAAATACGTACTACAATTCAATGACGGGAATGCGCATCAAGAAACGTGCACCAAAACACTCGCTGGAAAAGATACGCACATGAGTAAAAGTTCAAAACCCTGCACAAAAGTACTCACGCAAAAGTGCATTCGCAAAAAGGGTGATGAAAACACAAACTACAATCCTAGGACATTAATACAAATCAACAAACATGCACATACACGCTCCCTCAAATGGACATGCACAAAAACGTACAGGTAAAAAAACATGCGCAAAAGTGCAACCGCAACGATGTTCTTAAAAACACGAACTACAATACTATGACTTTAATACGCATCAACAGACAACAACAAAAACACTAGATAAAAAAGATACAATGGAGTGTAGCAATAATACTCGACGTTAAAGTTTACGTGGACTTTTGTTTGGATTAATTTATATTTCTGTTTTTATTGGTGGATTTGGTATCCTTTAGGTAGAAATCGAGAATTAGGTGTCGATGAAGCAAAAATGACCAAAGGGTAAGAAAAGAGTTGCAATTAAGAAAATAATATCAAATTAGAAGAGAGAATCCCTCAACATCTTTGGTAGTGTCCACGAAGTCGAGCATAACTCTCTCATCCGGACTCCAAATCGACTGGTTCTGGTGGCATTAGAAAGCTATTTCAGTGGGCCACAATTCCCGTGTAACGTAAAAATTCCAAATTCGGACTCGAACATGGTCAAAATTTGATAACAAAAGCGATCATGAAAATACGTACTACAATTCAAGTACGTGAATGCCCATCAAGAAACGTGCACAAAAACACTCGCTAGTAAAGATACGAACATGAGTAAAAGTTCAAAAGCATGCACAAAAGTACTCACGCAAAAGTGCATTCGCAAAAAGGATCATGAAAACACAAACTACAATCCTAGGACATTAATACAAACCAACAAACATGCAAAGACACGCTCCCTCAAATGGACATGCACAAACACGTACATGTAGAAAAACATGCGCAAAAGTGCATCCGCAACGACATTCTTAAAAACACGAACTACAATACTATGACTTTAATACGCATCAACAGATAAAAGTAAAACCACTAGATAAAAAAGATACAATGGAATGTAGCAATAATACAAAAATGACCAAAGGGTAAGAAAAGAGTTGCAATTAAGAAAATACAATCAAATTAGAAGAGGGAATCCCTCAACATCTTTGGTAGTGTCCACGAAGTCGAGCATAACTCTCTCATCCAGACTCCAAATCGACTGGTTCCGGTGGCATTAGAAATCTATTTCAGTGGACTACAATTCTCGTCTAACGTGAAAATTCCGAATTCGGACTCGAACATGGTCAAAATTTGATAACAAAAGTGATCATGAAAATACGTACTACAATTCAAGGACGTGAATGCGCATCAAGAAACGTGCACAAATACACTCGCTAGAAAAGATACGAACATGAGTAAAAGTTCAAAAGCATGCACAAAAGTACTCACGCAAAAGTGCACTCGCAAAAAGGATCATGAAAACACAAACTACAATCCTAGGACATCAATACAAATCAACAAACTTGCGCAGACACACTCCCTCAAATGGACATGCACAAAAACGTACATGTAAAAAAACATGCGCACAAGTGCATCCCCAACAACATTCTTAAAAACACAAACTACAATACTATGACTTTAATACGCATCATTAGACAACAGCTAAAACACTAGATAAAAAAGATACAACGGAGTGTAGCAATAATACTCGACGTTTACGTTTACGTGGATTTTTGTTTGGATTAATTTATATTTTTGTTTTTATTGGTGGATTTGGTATCCTGTAGGTACAAATCGATAATTCGTTGTCCATGAAGCAAAAATGACCAAAGGGTAAGAAAAGAGTTGCAATTAAGAAAATAAAATCAAATTAGAAGAGAGAATCCCTCAACATCTTTGGTAGTGTCCACGAAGTCGAGCATAACTCTCTCATCCGGACACCAAATCGACTGGTTCCGGTGGCATTAGAAAGCTATTTTAGTGGGCTACAATTCCCGTCTAACGTGAAAATTCCAAATTCGGACTCGAACATGGTCAAAATTGGATAACAAAAGCGATCATGAAAATACGTACTACAGTTCAAGGACGTGAATGCGCATCAAGAAACGTGCACAAAAACACTCGCTAGAAAAGATACGCACATGAGTAAAAGTTCAAAAGCATGCACAAAAGTACTCACGCAAAAGTGCACTCGCAAAAAGGATCATGAAAACAAAAACTACAATCCTAGGACATTAATAAAAATCAACAAACATGCACAGACACGCTCCCTCAAATGGACATGCAAAAAAACGTACAGGTACAAAAACATGCGCAAAAGTGCAACCGCAACGACGTTATTAAAAACACGAACTACAATACTATGACTTTAATACGCATCATTAGACAACAACAAAAACACTAGATAAAAAAGATACAATGGAGTGTAGCAATAATACTCGACATTTACGTTTACGTGGACTTTTGTTTGGATTAATTTATATTTTCTGTTTTTATTGGTGGATTTGGTATCCTTTAGGTACAAATCGAGAATTAGGTGTCCATGAAGCAAAAATGACCAAAGGGTAAGAAAAGAGTTGCAATTAAGAAAATAATATCAAATTAGAAGAGAGAATCCCTCAACATCTTTGGTAGTGTCCACGAAGTCGAGCATAACTCTCTCATCCGGACTCCAAATCGACTGGTTCCGGTGGCATTAGAAAGCTATTTTAGTGGGCTACAATTCCCGTCTAACGTGAAAATTCCAAATTCGGACTCGAACATGGTCAAATTTGGATAACAAAAGCGATCATCAAAATACGTACTACAATTCAAGGAATGAATACGCATCAAGAAACGTGCACAAAAACACACGCTAGAAAAGATACGCACATGAGTAAAAGTTCAAAAGCATGCACAAAAGTACTCACGCAAAAGTGCACTGGCAAAAAGGATCATGAAAACACAAACTACCATCCTAGGACATTAATACAAATCAACAAACATGCACAGACACGCTCCCTCAAATGGACATGCACAAAAACGTACAGGTAAAAAAACATGCGCAAGAGTGCAACCGCAACGACGTTCTTAAAAACACGAACTACAATACTATGACTTTAATACGCATCAACAGACAACAACAAACCCACTAGATAAAAAAGATACAATGGAGTGTAGCAATAATACTCGACGTTTACGTTTACGTGGATTTTTGTTTGGATTAATTTATATTTCTGTTTTTATTGGTGGATTTGGCATCCTTTAGGTACAAATCGAGAATTAGGTGTCAAGGAAGCAAAAATGACCAAAGGGTAAGAAAAGAGTTGCAATTAAGAAAATAAAATCAAATTAGAAGAGAGAATCCCTCAACATCTTTGGTAGTGTCCACGAAGTCGAGCATAACTCTCTCATCCGGACTCCAAATCGACTGGTTCCGGTGGCATTAGAAATCTATTTCAGTGGGCTACAATTCCTGTCTAACGTGAAAATTCCAAATTCGGACTCGAACATGGTCAAAATTGGATATCAAAAGCGATCATGAAAATACGTACTACAATTCAATGACGGGAATGCGCATCAAGAAACGTGCACCAAAACACTCGCTGGAAAAGATACGCACATGAGTAAAAGTTCAAAACCCTGCACAAAAGTACTCACGCAAAAGTGCATTCGCAAAAAGGGTGATGAAAACACAAACTACAATCCTAGGACATTAATACAAATCAACAAACATGCACATACACGCTCCCTCAAATGGACATGCACAAAAACGTACAGGTAAAAAAACATGCGCAAAAGTGCAACCGCAACGATGTTCTTAAAAACACGAACTACAATACTATGACTTTAATATGCATCAACAGACAACAACAAAAACACTAGATAAAAAAGATACAATGGAGTGTAGCAATAATACTCGACGTTTAGATTTACGTGGACTTTTGTTTGGATTAATTTATATTTCTGTTTTTATTGGTGGATTTGGTATCCTTTAGGTACAAATCGAGAATTAGGTGTCCATGAAGCAAAAATGACCAAAGGGTAAGAAAAGAGTTGCAATTAATAAAATAATATCAAATTAGAAGAGAGAATCCCTCAACATCTTTGGTAGTGTCCACGAAGTCGAGCATAACTCTCTCATCCGGACACCAAATCGACTGGTTCCGGTGGCATTAGAAAGCTATTTCAGTGGGCTACAATTCCCGTGTAATGTGAAAATTCCAAATTCGGACTCGAACATGGTCAAAATTTGATAACAAAAGTGATCATGAAAATACGTACTACAATTCAAGGACGTGAATGCGCATCAAGAAACGTGCACAAATACACTCGCTAGAAAAGATACGAACATGAGTAAAAGTTCAAAAGCATGCACAAAAGTACTCACGCAAAAGTGCACTCGCAAAAAGGATCATGAAAACACAAACTACAATCCTAGGACATCAATACAAATCAACAAACTTGCACAGACACGCTCCCTCAAATGGACATGCACAAAAACGTACATGTAAAAAAACATGCGCAAAAGTGCATCCCAAACAACATTCGTAAAAACACAAACTACAATACTATGACTTTAATACGCATCATTACACAACAACTAAAACCCTAGATAAAAAAGATACAATGGAGTGTAGCAATAATACTCGACGTTTACGTTTACGTGGATTTTTGTTTGGATTAATTTATATTTCTGTTTTTATTGGTGGATTTGGTATCCTTTAGGTACAAATCCACCAATAAATGACCAAAGGGTAAGAAAAGAGTTGCAATTAAGAAAATAAAATCAAATTAGAAGAGAGAATCCCTTAACATCTTTGGTAGTGTCCACGAAGTCGAGCATAACTCTCTCATCCGGACTCCAAATCGACTGGTTCCGGTGGCATTAGAAAGCTATTTCAGTGGGCTACAATTCCCGTCTAACGTGAAAATTCCAAATTCGGACTCGAACATGGTCAAAATTGGATAACAAAAGCGATCATGAAAATACGTACCACAGTTCAAGGACGTGAATGCGCATCAAGAAACGTGCACAAAAACACTCGCTACAAAAGATACGCACATGAGTAAAAGTTCAAAAGCATGCACAAAAGTACTCACGCAAAAGTGCACTCGCAAAAAGGATCATGAAAACACAAACTACAATCCAAGGACATTAATAAAAATCAACAAACATGCACAGACACGCTCCCTCAAATGGACATGCACAAAAACGTACTGGTAAAAAAACATGCGCAAAAGTGCAACCGCAACGACGTTCTTAAAAACACGAACTACAATACTATGACTTTAATACGCATCATTAGACAACAACAAAAACACTAGATAAAAATGATACAATGGAGTGTAGCAATAATACTCGACGTTTACGTTTACGTGGACTTTTGTTTGGATTAATTTATATTTCTGTTTTTATTGGTGTATTTGGTATCCTTTAGGTACAAATCGAGAATTAGGTGTCCATGAAGCAAAAATGACCAAAGGGTAAGAAAAGAGTTGCAATTAAGAAAATAATATCAAATTAGAAGAGAGAATCCCTCAACATCTTTGGTAGTGTCCACGAAGTTGAGCATAACTCTCTCATCCGGACTCCAAATCGACTGGTTCCGGTGGCATTAGAAAGTTATTTCAGTGGGCTACAGTTCCCGTCTAACGTGAAAATTCCAAATTCGGACTCGAACATGGTCAAATTTGGATAACAAAAGCGATCATCAAAATACGTACTACAATTCAAGGAATGAATGCGCATCAAGAAACGTGCACAAAAACACTTGCTAGAAAAGATACGCACATGAGTAAAAGTTCAAAAGCATGCACAAAAGTACTCACGCAAAAGTGCACTGGCAAAAAGTGTAACACCCCGCCTTTCCAAAACCCGAAAACCCTAAAACCCGAAATTAATATTCCTAACTCGAGAATCCTTAGGTAATATTGTTACGTGATGATATTTATATGACTTACGTGAATTTAATTATGTGAAATATTTATGTGCTATATTTAATTAGTAGAATTATTTCCTAGCAAATTTATGTGGATTATGTGAATTAGACTACAATATGCTATATTTGATTTATTAATTGTGATGATACACTACCATATACATACACTATATATGATAGCATACATGCATACATACATGGAGTTTACATGCATTGCTTTATTATATAATATTATATTATATATGTATATGTATATAGCCGTGTAGTGTGTGTTAGTCAAAACGGTGGGAAATTAAATTATTATTTAATAAACTTCACATGGCACTTAGTTGAGTTTTACACTCTTCTTCCACTTTCTTCTTCCACATCACCCCCTTGCTTGTCTTCCTCTCTCCATTCCACCGAAACCTCACCACCACCTCCATTCTTCATCTTCTTCCACCTCACCTTTTGTTTTTATAAAGAAAATGAAAAATCATTTCCAAGTCTCCTATTTAACCATGGACTTTGATTAGCCTACAACACCATTCACCGAGAAAAAAATATTCATCTCACTTGAAAATCAACTCCATCTCCTTCACCATCAAAAATAGCTAGTTTGGGCTAGAGCTTGCATCAACCTTGGAAGCATTTTCCTCCACCTTTTCTTTCGGCTTCTTAAGGTAAGAAATTCCGATTTCTTGCTGCAATTAAATGGCATCAATAGTATTAAAATGGTTTTCAAAATTACTTAAAAGATTGGGGAAGATTTCGAAGAAATTAGTACTTTTGTTGAAAAATGGAAAATATGTGCTTCTTGTTGATTTCTTGTTCTTGCATGCATCATCTATGTTAGTAGTGGGTAAATAAAACTTTTATTGGCCAAAAGAATTAAAAATTTCAGGTTTCAAAAAGGGGTTTTCAAGAAAAATGAATTTTTAACTTTTATGGGGTTGCATGTGTAAATCGAAAGATTTTTGGGTCAAATCTGTAATTTTCGAGAAGTCAGTCCTAAATGTGTTTTCAAAACTGTTTTCCAGCATTTATAGAACAAAATTTTCGGATTTAAAGAAGTTTTGTGAGAAAAAGTGGTTTTTGAACTTTTAGTGGTATTGCATGTGAAGATCTAGAGATTTTGAGGTGAAATATGTAATTTTCGAAATTTCTGCATACAGTTGCTTTTTAACTTAGTTTTCTGCATTTGGTAAAGAACAAAATTCAGATTGTTAGGGTTTTTTCATGAAAAAGTGGATTTTGAACTTTTAATGTGGTTGCATGTGCAAATCTTGAAACTTTTGGGTCAAAACTGCAATTTCCGAAAAATCTCTCATTTTTGAAGTTTGGATCTGTTTTTCTAGGAAGTATTAAATGAGGAAAAAGTTTTCTTTACAAAGTTTTCAAAGTAATTAAGGTCACATGAGAGTTTTGGATTTTTAAAAGGAAAAATGGAATTTTATAGTTTTTAATTTCAAGAAAATTCGAAACTTTGTGAAAATTCAAAATAATTTCAAAATCTGAAATTTGGGTCAGTTAGGAGTTCTAGGATTTAAGTTGGGAATTTTTGGAATTGGTTTGCTATTATTTCGAAATTAGATCATTTTGCATGTCATGTATTATGTGTTGTGCTTTAATTTCCATGTTTGTGAATTAATAATCATGAATGACGAAACTTGAGATTTTGCACCTTGAATTACTCCATGGATGTGGATTAATTGCTGTGGGAATATATTGGAATTGATTATTACCTAGAAGTGGTAATTAATTCATTAAATGAAAGGTGAAAAATGGGTGCTTGCTTTACAAGCATGGTTTGCTATTAATTGGTGATGTTTTAATATGTGTGGTTGCATGTGTGTGTGCTGAATATGTGTGAGTGTGTGTGTGCTGATTGTGCATGTAGTGTGTGCCGTGTGTTTATGTGTGTGAAATTTGGGGATTTTTGCCCAAATTATAAATGTGTGGTAAATTGTGATATTTGTGTGATTTTGTGGCACTTGATTGATATTTATGATGTTTATGTGTGGGTCATAAACATGATTTTGAAAAGTTGCATTAAAAGGTTTTTAAATTGAAAGATTAATGGAATATCGGGTAATAAACAACTCGGATATAGTGGGCCGGTATCCAACTAGGATGATGTGTATAGTGGTTTGATCCCTACTTAGTGAAAACGGGCTCGTAACAGGTTTATTACTCAGGTACAGAAATTAATCTTTCACGGATCCGATAAAACGAAAAATGTGTTTTTCATGATTTTCAAAAAAGGGCATTTTAGTCATTTTGCATAAGTACGTGATTTTGTGTGAATGATGTGTTTTCGTGAGTTATATGATTTGACCGATTGCCTCGTGTTATTGTACGGAACGTGGGTAAGAACAGGAATATAATATTATATATTATGTATAACGTATTTCCAAAGTTCGATATTACTCGGATTTCTTACTGAGCTTTATAGCTCATATAGATGTCTTTTAATTGCAGGTAGTAGTAATCCTCAACCGGGATGGGTCGAGTAGCGGATCGAGGTCTTGCCCGGGATTTTGGAAGACGTACGAGGACCTATGAACGATGCTAAAGTCTTTTGGTTATTCTCTTTTGGTGATGTAATATCAAAACGTAACATTTTCCCTTTCGTACCTTTTGAACTCATTATCGTTATAATCGTACTTAACCCCTACCATAATATAGTAAGTTTCGTAATTTGCTATTTTCATGCCTCCGTTAGTGATTTCCGAATTATTCACCAAAATAACCTTTCCAAACTCTGATTTCTTTTCGAACCATAAATCGATAGTTGATAGTGTAGCACTCGAACGAAAAACCTCCTCTCGAAACTCGTTTCCGAAACCTTTAAAGTAACCTAAGGAAAGTTTTCGAAAATGCAAAGTTTTTTTTTATATATACCCATAAGAAGATATTTTTGATAATTGCATTTTCGCCCCATTCCAAAGTTTTAAAAATTACAAAGTGATCCTTTTGCTTCCGCTAGTTCAATGAACATTCCGATAAACCGGTTCGATTTATCGCCCGTCTAGAAGGGGGGTGGTACAAAAAGGATCATGAAACCACAAACTACAATCCTAGGACATTAATACAAATCAACAAACATGCACAGACACGCTCCCTCAAATGGACATGCACAAAAACGTACAAGTAAAAAAACATGCGCAAAAGAGCAACCGCAACGACGTTCTTAAAAACACGAACTACAATACTATGACTTTAATACGCATCAACAGACAATAACAAAAACACTAGATAAAAAAGATACAATGGAGTGTAGCAATAATACTCGACGTTTACGTTTACGTGGATTTTTGTTTGGATTAATTTATATTTCTGTTTTTATTGGTGGATTTGGTATCCTTTAGGTACAAATCGAGAATTAGGTGTCAAGGAAGCAAAAATGACCAAAGGGTAAGACAAGAGTTGCAATTAAGAAAATAAAATCAAATTAGAAGAAAGAATCCCTCAACATCTTGGGTAGTGTCCACGAAGTCGAGCATAACTCTCTCATCCGCACTCCAAATCGACTGGTTCCTGTGGCATTAGAAAGCTATTTCTGTGGGCTACAATTCCTGTCTAACGTGAAAATTCCAAATTCGGACTCGAACATGGTCAAAATTGGATAACAAAAACGATCATGAAAATACGTACTACAATTCAATGACGGGAATGCGCATCAAGAAACGTGCACCAAAACACTCGCAGGAAAACATACGCACATGAGTAAAAGTTCAAAACCCTGCACAAAAGTACTCACGCAAAAGTGCATTCGCAAAAAGGGTCATGAAAACACAAACTACAATCCTATGACATTAATACAAATCAACAAACATGCACAGACACGCTCCCTCAAATGGACATGCACAAAAACGTACAGGTAAAAAAACATGCGCAAAAGTGCAACCGCAACGATGTTCTTAAAAACACGAACTACAATACTATGACTTTAATACGCATCAACAGACAACAACAAAAACACTAGATAAAAAAGATACAATGGAGTGTAGCAATAATACTCGACGTTAAAGTTTACGTGGACTTTTGTTTGGATTAATTTATATTTCTGTTTTTATTGGTGAATTTGATATCCTTTAGGTACAAATCGAGAATTAGGTGTCCATGAAGCAAAAATGACCAAAGGGTAAGAAAAGAGTTGCAATTAAGAAAATAATATCTAATTAGAAGAGAGAATCCCTCAACATCTTTGGTAGTGTCCACGAAGTCGAGCATAACTCTCTCATCCGGACTCCAAATCGACTGGTTCCGATGGCATTAGAAAGCTATTTCAGTGGGCTACAATTCCCGTGTACCGTGAAAATTCCAAATTCGGACTCGAACATGGTCAAAATTTGATAACAAAAGCGATCATGAAAATACGTACTACAATTCAAGGACGTGAATGCGCATCAAGAAACGTGCACAAAAACACTCGCTAGAAAAGATACGAACATGAGTAAAAGTTCAAAAGCATGCACAAAAGTACTCACGCCAAAGTGCACTCGCAAAAAGGATCATGAAAACACAAACTACAATCCTAGGACATTAATACAAATCAACAAACATGCAAAGACACGCTCCCTCAAATGGACATGCACAAACACGTACATGTAGAAAAACATGCGCAAAAGTGCATCCGCAACGACATTCTTAAAAACACGAACTACAATACTATGACTTTAATACGCATCAACAGATAACAGTAAAACCACTAGATAAAAAAGATACAATGGAATGTAGCAATAATACTCGACGTTTACGTTTACGTGGATTTTTGCTTGGATTAATTTATATTTCTGTTTTTATTGGTGAATTTGGAATCCTTTAGGTACAAATCGACAATTAGGTGTCCAGGAAGCAAAAATGACCAAAGGGTAAGAAAAGAGTTGCAATTAAGAAAATAATATCAAATTAGAAGAGAGAATCCCTCAACATCTTTGGTAGTGTGCACGAAGTTGAGCATAACTCTCTCATCCGGACTCCAAATCGACTGGTTCCGATGGCATTAGAAAGCTATTTCAGTGGGCTACAATTCCCGTGTAACGTGAAAATTCCAAATTCGGACTCGAACATGGTCAAAATTTGATAACAAAATCGATCATGAAAATACGTACTACAATTCAAGGACGTGAATGCGCATCAAGAAACGTGCACAAAAACACTCGTTAGAAAAGATACGAACATGAGTAAAAGTTCAAAAGCATGCACAAAAGTACTCACGCAAAAGTGCACTCGCAAAAAGGATCATGAAAACACAAACTACAATCCTAGGACATTAATACAAATCAACAAACATGCAAAGACACGCTCCCTCAAATGGACATGCACAAAAACGTACATGTAGAAAAACATGCGCAAAAGTGCATCCGCAACGACATTCTTAAAAACACGAACTACAATACTATGACTTTAATACGCATCAACAGATAACAGTAAAACCACTAGATAAAAAAGATACAATGGAATGTAGCAATAATACTCGACGTTTACGTTTACGTGGATTTTTGCTTGGATTAATTTATATTTCTGTTTTTATTGGTGAATTTGGAATCCTTTAGGTACAAATCGACAATTAGGTGTCCAGGAAGCAAAAATGACCAAAGGGTAAGAAAAGAGTTGCAATTAAGAAAATAATATCAAATTAGAAGAGAGAATCCCTCAACATCTTTGGTAGTGTGCACGAAGTTGAGCATAACTCTCTCATCCGGACTCCAAATCGACTGGTTCCGATGGCATTAGAAAGCTATTTCAGTGGGCTACAATTCCCGTGTAACGTGAAAATTCCAAATTCGGACTCGAACATGGTCAAAATTTGATAACAAAATCGATCATGAAAATACGTACTACAATTCAAGGACGTGAATGCGCATCAAGAAACGTAAACAAAAACACTCGCTAGAAAAGATACGAACATGAGTAAAAGTTCAAAAGCATGCACAAAAGTACTCACGCAAAAGTGCACTCGCAAAAAGGATCATGAAAACAAAAACTACAATCCTAGGACATTAATACAAATCAACAAACATGCACAGACACGCTCCCTCAAATGGACATGCACAAAAACGTACATGTAAAAAAAAATGCGCAAAAGTGCATGCCCAACAACATTCTTAAAAACACAAACTACAATACTATGACTTTAATACGCATCATGACACAACAGCTAAAACACTAGATAGAAAACATACAATGGAGTGTAGCAATAATACTCGACGTTTACGTTTACGTGGATTTTTGTTTGGATTAATTTATATTTCTGTTGTTATTGGTGGATTTGGTATCATTTAGGTACAAATCGAGAATTAGGTGTCAAGGAAGCAAAAATGACCAAAGGGTAAGAAAAGAATTGCAATTAAGAAAATAAAATCAAATTAGAAGAGAGAATCCCTCAACATCTTTGGTAGTGTCCACGAAGTCGAGCATAACTCTCTCATCCGCACTCCAAATCGACTTCCGGTGGCATTAGAAAGCTATTTCAGTGGGCTACAATTCCCTTCTAACGTGAAAATTCCAAATTCGGACTCGAACATGGTCAAAATTGGATAACAAAAGCGATCATGAAAATACGTACTACAGTTCAAGGACGTGAATGCGCTTCAAGAAACGTGCACAAAAACACTCGCTAGAAAAGATACGCACATGAGTAAAAGTTCAAAAGCATGCACAAAAGTACTCACGCAAAAGTGCACTCGCAA
The DNA here is from genome assembly GCF_000504015.1 of Erythranthe guttata. The sequence goes on along the minus strand of NW_012195007.1, from coordinate 946,428 downwards.
AAAGGATCATGAAAACAAAAACTAAAATCCTAGGACATTAATAAAAATCAACAAACATGCACAGACACGCTCCCTCAAATGGACATGCACAAAAACGTACATGTAAAAAAACATGCGCAAAAGTGCATCCCCAACAACATTCTTAAAAACACAAACTACAATACGATGACTTTAATACGCATCATTAGACAACAGCTAAAACACTAGATAAAATAGATACAATGGAGTGTAGCAATAATACTCGACGTTTACGTTTACGTGGATTTTTGTTTGGATTAATTTATATTTCTGTTTTTATTGGTGGATTTGGTATCCTTTAGGTACAAATCCACCAATAAATGACCAAAGGGTAAGAAAAGAGTTGCAATTAAGAAAATAATATCAAATTAGAAGAGAGAATCCCTCAACATCTTTGGTAGTGTCCACGAAGTCGTGCATAACTCTCTCATCCGGACTCCAAATCGACTGGTTCCGGTGGCATGAGAAAGCTATTTCAGTAGGCTACAATTCCCGTCTAACGTGAAAATTCCAAATTCGGACTCGAACATGGTCAAATTTGGATAACAAAAGCGATCATCAAAATACGTACTACAATTCAAGGAATGAATGCGCATCAAGAAACGTGCACAAAAACACTCGCTAGAAAAGATACGCACATGAGTAAAAGTTCAAAAGCATGCACAAAAGTACTCACGCAAAAGTGCACTGGCAAAAAGGATCATGAAAACACAAACTACAATCCTAGGACATGAATACAAATCAACAAACATGCACAGACACGCTCCCTCAAATGGACATGCACAAAAACGTACAAGTAAAAAAACATGCGCAAAAGTGCAACCGCAACGACGTTCTTAAAAACACGAACTACAATATTATGACTTTAATACGCATCAACAGACAACAACAAAAACACTAGATAAAAAAGAAACAATGGAGTGTAGCAATAATACTCGACGTTGACGTTTACATGGATTTTTGTTTGGATTAATTTATATTTCTGTTTTTATTGGTTGATTTGTTATCCTTTAGGTACAAATCGAGAATTAGGTGTCAAGGAAGCAAAAATGACCAAAGGGTAAGAAAAGAGTTGCAATTAAGAAAATAAAATCAAATTAGAAGAGAGAATCCCTCAACATCTTTGGTAGTGTCCACGAAGTCGAGCATAACTCTCTCATCCGCACTCCAAATCGACTGGTTCCTGTGGCATTAGAAAGCTATTTCAGTGGGCTACAATTCATGTCTAATGTGAAAATTCCAAATTCGGACTCGAACATGGTCAAAATTGGATAACAAAAGCGATCATGAAAATACGTACTACAATTCAATGACGGGAATGCACATCAAGAAACGTGCACCAAAACACTCGCTGGAAAAGATACGCACATGAGTAAAAGTTCAAAACCCTGCACAAAAGTACTCACGCAAAAGTGCATTCGCAAAAAGGGTCATGAAAACACAAACTACAATCCTAGGACATTAATACTAATCAACAAACATGCACAAACACGCTCCCTCAAATGGACATGCACAAAAACTTACATGTAAAAAAACATGCGCAAAAGTGCATCCGCAACGACGTTCTTAAAAACACAAACTACAATACTATGGCTTTAATACGCATCAACAGACAACAGCAAAAACACTAGATAAAAAAGATACAATGGAGTGTAGCAATAATACTCGACGTTTACGTTTACGTGGATTTTTGTTTGGATTCATTTATATTTCTGTTTTTATTGGTGGATTAGGTATCGTGTCCAGGAAGCAAAAATGATCAAAGGGTAAGAAAAGAGTTGCAATTAAGAAAATAAAATCAAATTAGAAGAGAGAATCCCTCAACATCTTTGGTAGTGTCCACGAAGTCGAGCACAACTCTCTCATCCGGACTCCAAATCGACTGGTTCTGGTGGCATTAGAAAGCTGTTTCAGTGGGCTACAATTCCCGTCTAACGTGAAAATTCCAAATTCGGACTCGAACATGGTCAAAATTGGATAACAAAAGCGATCATGAAAATACGTAGTACAATTCAAGGACGTGAATGCGCATCAAGAAACGTGCCCAAAAACACTCCCTAGAAAAAATACGCACATGAGTAAATGTTCAAAAGCATGCACACAAGTACTCACGCCAAAGTGCATTCGCAAAAAGGATCATGAAAACACAAACTACAATCCTAGGACATTAATACAATTCAACAAACATGCACAAACACGCTCCCTCAAATGGACATGTTCAAAAACGTACATGTAAAAAAAACATGCGCAAAAGTGCATCCGCAACGACGTTCTTAAAAACACAAACTACAATACTATGGCTTTAATACGCATCAACAGACAACAGCAAAAACACTAGATAAAAAAGATTCAATGGAGTGTAGCAATAATACTCGACGTTGACGTTTACGTGGATTTTTGTTTGGATTCATTTTTATTTTTGTTTTTATTGGTGGATTTGGTATCTTTTAGGTACTTATCGAAAATTAGGTGTCCAGGAAGCAAAAAAGATCTAAGGGTAAGAAAAGAGTTGCAATTAAGAAAATAAAATCAAATTAGAAGAGAGAATCCCTCAACATCTTTGGTAGTGTCCACGAAGTCGAGCACAACTCTATCATCCGGACTCCAAATCGACTGGTTCCGGTGGCATTAGAAAGCTATTTCAGTGGGCTACAATTCCCGTCTAACGTGAAAATTCCAAATTCGGACTCAAACATGGCCAAAATTGGATAACAAAAGCGATCATGAAAATACGTACTACAATTCAAGGACGTGAATGCGCATCAAGAAACGTGCACAAAAACACTCGCTAGAAAAAATACGCACATGAGTAAAAGTTCAAAAGCATGCACACAAGTACTCACGCAAAAGTGCATTCGCAAAAAGGATCATGAAAACACAAACTACAATCCTAGGACATTAATACAACTCAACAAACATGCACAAACACGCTCCCTCAAATGGACATGTTCAAAAACGTACATGTAAAAAAAACATGCGCAAAAGTGCATCAGCAACGACGTTCTTAAAAACACAAACTACAATACTATGGCTTTAATACGCATCAACAGACAACAGCAAAAACACTAGATAAAAATGATTCAATGGAGTGTAGCAATAATACTCGACGTTGACGTTTACGTGGATTTTTTTTTGGATTCATTTATATTTCGGATTTTATTGGTGGATTTGGTATCTTTTAGGTACTTATCGAAAATTAGGTGTCCAGGAAGCAAAAATGATCAAAGGGTAAGAAAAGAGTTGCAATTAAGAAAATAAAATCAAATTAGAACAGAGAATCCCTCAACATCTTTGGTAGTGTCCACGAAGTCGAGCATAACTCTCTCATCCGGACTCCAAATCGACTGGTTCCCGTGGCATTAGAAAGCTATTTCGTGGGCTACAATTCCCGTCTAACGTGAAAATTCCAAATTCGGACTCGAACATGGTCAAAATTGGATAACAAAAGCGATCATGAAAATACGTACTACAATTCAAGGACGTGAATGCGCATAAAGAAACGTGCACAAAAACACTCGCTAGAAAAAATACGCACATGAGTAAAAGTTCAAAAGCATGCGCACAAGTACTCACGCAAAAGTGCATTCGCAAAAAGGATCATGAAAACACAAACTACAATCCTAGGACATTAATACAACTCAACAAACATGCACAAACACGCTCCCTCAAATGGACATGTTCAAAAACGTACATGTAAAAAAAAACATGCGGAAAAGTGCATCCGCAACGACGTTCTTAAAAACACAAACTACAATACTATGGCTGTAATACGCTTCAACAGACAACAGCAAACACACTAGATAAAAAAGATACAATGGAGTGCAGCAATAATACTCGACGTTTACGTTTGCGTGGATTTTTGTTTGGATTCATTTATATTTCTGTTTTTATTGGTGGATTAGGTATCTTTTAGGTACTTATCGAAAATTAGGTGTCCAGGAAGCAAAAATGATCATAGGGTAAGAAAAGAGTTGCAATTAAGAAAATAAAATCAAATTAGAAGAGAGAATCCCTCAACATCTTTGGTAGTGTCCACGAAGTCGAGAACAACTCTCTCATCCGGACTCCAAATCGACTGGTTCCGGTGGCATTAGAAAGCTATTTCAGCGGGCTACAATTATTGTCTAACGTGAAAATTCCAAATTCGGACTCGAACATGGTCAAAATTGGATAACAAAAGCGATCATGAAAATACGTACTACAATTCAAGGACGTGAATGCGCATCAAGAAACGTGCCCAAAAACACTCGCTAGAAAAAATACGCACATGAGTAAAAGTTCAAAAGTATGCACACAAGTACTCACGCAAAAGTGCATTCGCAAAAAGGATCATGAAAACACAAACTACAATCCTAGGACATTAATACAACTCAACAAACATGCAGAAACACGCTCCCTCAAATGGACATGTTAAAAAAACGTACATGTAAAAAAAACATGCGCAAAAGTGCATCCGCAACGACGTTCTTAAAAACACAAACTACAATACTATGTCTTTAATACGCATCAACAGACAACAGCAAAAACACTAGATAAAAAAGATTCAATGGAGTGTAGCAATAATACTCGACGTTGACGTATACGTGGATTTTTGTTTGGATTCATTTATATTTCTGTTTTTATTGGTGGATTTGGTATCTTTTAGGTACATATCGAAAATTAGGTGTCCAGGAAGCAAAAATGATCAAAGGGTAAGAAAAGAGTTGCAATTAAGAAAATAAAATCAAATTAGAAGAGAGAATCCCTCAACATCTTTGGTAGTGTCCACGAAGTCGAGCACAACTCTCTCATCCGGACTCCAAATCGACTGATTCCGGTGGCATTAGAAAGCTATTTCGTGGGCTACAATTCCCGTCTAACGTGAAAATTCCAAATTCGGACTCGAATATGGTCAAAATTGGATAACAAAAGCGATCATGAAAATACGTACTACAATTCAAGGACGTGAATGCGCATCAAGAAATGTGCACAAAAACACTCGCTAGAAAAAATACGCACATGAGTAAAAGTTCAAAAGCATGCACACAAGTATTGACGCAAAACTGCATTCGCAAAAAGGATCATGAAAACACAAACTACAATCCTAGGACATTAATACAACTCAACAAACATGCACAAACACGCTCCCTCAAATGGACATGTTGAAAAACGTACATGTAAAAAAAACATGCGCAAAAGTGCATCCGCAACGACGTTCCTGAAAACACAAACTACAATACTATGGCTTTAATACGCATCAACAGACAATAGCAAAAACACTAGATAAAAAAGATACAATGGAGTGTAGCAATAATACTCGACGTTGACGTTTACGTGGATTTTTGTTTGGATTCATTTATATTTCTGTTTTTATTGGTGGATTAGGTATCTTTAAGGTACTTATCGAAAATTTGGTGTCCAGGAAGCAAACATGATCAAAGGGTAAGAAAAGAGTTGCAATTAAGAAAATAAAATCAAATTAGAAGAGAGAATCCCTCAACATCTTTGGTAGTGGCACGAAGTCGAGCACAACTCTCTCATCCGGACTCCAAATCGACTGGTTCCGGTAGCATTAGAAAGCTATTTCAGTGGGCTACAATTCCCGTGTAACGTGAAAATTCCGAATTAGGACTCTAACATGGTCAAAATTGGATAACAAAAGCGATCATGAAAATACGTACTACAATTCAAGGACGTGAATGCGCATCAAGAAACGTGCACAAAAACACTCGCTAGAAAAAATACGCACATGAGTAAAAGTTCAAAAGCATGCACACAAGTACTCACGCAAAAGCGCATTCGCAAAAAGGATCATGAAAACACAAACTACAATCCTAGGACATAAATACAAATCAACAAACATGCACAAACACGCTCCCTCAAATGGACATGTTAAAAAACGTACATGTAACAAAACATGCGAAAAAGTGCATCCGCAACGACGTTCTTAAAAACACAAACTACAATACTATGGCTGTAATACGCTTCAACAGACAACAGCAAACACACTAGATAAAAAAGATACAATGGAGTGCAGCAATAATACTCGACGTTTACGTTTACGTGGATTTTTGTTTGGATTCATTTATATTTCTGTTTTTATTGGTGGATTTGGTATCTTTTAGGTACTTATCGAAAATTAGGTGTCCAGGAAGCAAAAATGATCAAAGGGTAAGAAAAGAGTTGCAATTAAGAAAATAAAATCAAATTAGAAGAGAGAATCCCTCAACATCTTCGGTAGTGTCCACGAAGTCGAGCATAACTCTCTCATCCGGACTCCAAATCGACTGATTCCGGTAGCATTAGAAAGCTATTTCAGTGGGCTACAATCCCCGTATCACGTCAAAATTCCAAATTCGGACTCGAACATGGTCAAAATTGGATAACAAAAGCGATCATGAAAATACATACTACAATTCAAGGACGTTAATGCGCATCAAGAAACGTGCACAAAAACACTCGCTAGAAAAAATACGCACATGAGTAAAAGTTCAAAAGCATGCACACAAGTACTCACGCAAAAGTGCATTCGCAAAAAGGATCAATCTCAACGATTAAACAGCTTAAATCTAATAACAGTCATG
>NW_012195007.1:876984-893108 GCF_000504015.1 Erythranthe guttata | reverse complement strand
TGGAGTGTAGCAATAATACTCGATGTTTACGTTTACGTGGATTTTTGTTTGGATTCATTTATATTTCTGTTTTTATTGGTGGATTTGGTATCTTTTAGGTACTTATCGAAAATTAGGTGTCCAGGAAGCAAAAATGATCAAAGGTTAAGAAAATAGTTGCAATTAAGAAAATAAAATCAAATTAGAAGAGAGAATCCGTCAACATCTTTGGTAGTGTCCACGAAGTCGAGCACAACTCTCTCATCCGGACTCCAAATCGACTGGTTCTGGTGGCATTAGAAAGCTATTTCAGTGGGCTACAATTCCCGTCTAGCGTGAAAATTCCAGATTCGGACTCGAATATGGTCGTAGTAGAATAACAAAAGCGATCATGAAAATACGTACTACAATTCACGGACGTGAATCCGCATCAAGAAACGCGCACAAAAACACTCGCTAGAAAAAATACGCACATGAGTAAAAGTTCAAAAGCATGCACACAAGTACTCACGCAAAAGTGCATTCGCAAAAAGGATCATGAAAACACAAACTACAATCCTAGGACATTAATACAAATCAACAAACATGCACAAACACACTCCCTGAAATGGACATGTTCAAAATCGTACATGTAAAAAAACATGCGCAAAAGTGCATCCGCAACGACGTCCTTAAGAACACAAACTACAATACTATGGCTTTAATACGCATCAACAGACAACAACAAAAACACTAGATAAAAAAGATACAATGGAGTGTAGCAATAATACTCGACGTTTACGTTTACGTGGATTTTTGTTTGGATTCATTTATATTTCTGTTTTTATTGGTGGATTTGGTATCTTTTAGGTACTTATCGAAAATTAGGTGTCCAGGAAGCAAAAATGATCAAAGGGTAAGAAAAGAATTGTAATAAAGAAATTAAAATCAAATTAGAAGAGAGAATCCCTCAACATCTTTGGTAGTGTCCACGAAGTCGAACATAACTCTCTCATCCGGACTCCAAATCGACTGGTTCCGGTGGCATTAGAAAGCTATTTCAGTGGGCTACAATTCCCGTCTAACGTGAAAATTCCAAATTCGGATTCGAACATGGTCAAAATTGGATAACAAAAGCGATCATGAAAATACGTACTACAATTTAAGGACGTGAATGTGCATCAAGAAACGTGCACAAAAACACTCGCTAGAAAAAATACGCACATGAGTAAAAGTTCAAAAGCATTCACAGAAGTACTCACGCAAAAGTGCATTCGCAAAAAGGATCATGAAAACACAAACTACAATCCTAGGACATTAATACAAATCAACAAACATGCACAAACACTCTCCCTCAAATGGACATGTTCAAAAACGTACATGTAAAAAAAACATGCGCAAAAGTGCATCCGCAACGACGTTCTTAAGAACACAAACTACAATACTATGGCTTTAATACGCATCAACAGACGACAGCAAAATCACTAGATAAAAAAGATTCAATGGAGTGTAGCAATAATACTCGACGTTGACGTTTACGTGGATTTTTGTTTGGATTCATTTATATTTCTGTTTTTATTGGTGGATTTGGTATCTTTTAGGTACTTATCGAAAATTAGGTGTCCAGGAAGCAAAAAAGATCAAAGGGTAAGAAAAGAGTTGCAATTAAGAAAATAAAATCAAATTAGAAGAGAGAATCCCTCAACATCTTTGGTAGTGTCCACGAAGTCGAGCATAACTCTCTCATCCGGACTCCAAATCGACTGGTTCCGGTGGCATTAGAAAGCTATTTCAGTGGGCTACAATTCCCGTCTAACGTGAAAATTCCAAATTCGGACTCGAACATGGTCAAAATTGGATAACAAAAGCGATCATGAAAATACGTACTACAATTCAAGGATGTGAATGCGCATCAAGAAACGTGCACAAAAACACTGGCTAGAAAAAATACGCACATGAGTAAAAGTTCAAAAGCATGCACACAAGTACTCACGCAAAAGTGCATTCGCAAAAAGGATCATGAAAACACAAACTACAATCCTAGGACATTAATACACATCAACAAACATGCACAAACACGCTCCCTCAAATGGACATGCACAAAAACGTACATGTAATAAAACATGCGCAAAAGTGCATCCGCAACAACGTTCTAAAAAACACAAACTACAATACTATGGCTTTAATACGCTTCAACAGACAACAGCAAAAACACTAGATAAAAAAGATACAATGGAGTGTAGCAATAATACTCGACGTTTACGTTTACGTGGATATTTTTTTGGATTCATTTATATTTCTGTTTTTATTGGTGGATTAGGTATCTTTTAGGTACTTATCGAAAATTAGGTGTCCAGGAAGCAAAAATGATCAAAGGGTAAGAAAAGAGTTGCAATTAAGAAAATAAAATCAAATTAGAAGAGAGAATCCCTCAACATCTTTGGTAGTGTCCACGAAGTCGAGCACAACTCTCTCATCCGGACTCCAAATCGACTGGTTCCGGTGGCATTAGAAAGCTATTTCAGTGGGCTACAATTCCCGATTAACGTGAAAATTCCAAATTCGGACTCGAACATGGCCAAAATTGGATAACAAAAGCGATTATGAAAATACGTACTACAATTCAAGGACGTGAATGCGCATCAAGAAACGTGCACAAAAACACTCGCTAGAAAAAATAGGCACATGAGTAAAAGTTCAAAAGCATGCACACAAGTACTCACGCAAAAGTGCATTCGCAAAAAGGATCATGAAAACACAAACTACAATCCTAGGACATTAATACAACTCAACAAACATGCACAAACACGCTTCCTCAAATGGACATGTTCAAAAACGTACATGTAAAAAAAACATGCGGAAAAGTGCATCCGCAACGACGTTCTTAAAAACACAAACGACAATACTATGGCTTTAATACGCATCAACAGACAACAGCAAAAACACTAGATAAAAAAGATTCAATGGAGTGTAGCAATAATACTCGACGTTGACGTTTACGTGGATTTTTGTTTGGATTTATTTATATTTCGGTTTTTATTGGTGGATTTGGTATCTTTTAGGTACTTATCGAAAATTAGGTGTCCAGGAAGCAAAAATGATCAAAGGGTAAGAAAAGAGTTGCAATTAAGAAAATAAAATCAAATTAGAAGTGGGAATCCCTCCACATCTTTGGTAGTGTCCACGAAGTCGAGCACAACTCTCTCATCCGGACTCCTAATCGACTGGTTCCGGTGGCATTAGAAAGCTATTTCGTGGGCTACAATTCCCGTCTAACGTGAAAATTCCAAATTCGGACTCGAACATGGTCAAAATTGGATAACAAAAGCGATCATGAAAATACGTACTACAATTCAAGGACGTGAATGCGCATCAAGAAACGTGCACAAAAACACTCGCTAGAAAAAATACGCACATGAGTAAAAGTTCAAAAGCATGCACACAAGTACTCACGCAAAAGTGCATTCGCAAAAAGGATCATGAAAACACAAACTACAATCCTAGGACATAAATACAAATCAACAAACATGCACAAACACGCTCCCTCAAATGGACATGTTCAAAAACGTACATGTAAAAAAAACATGCGCAAAAGTGCATCCGCAACGACGTTCTTGAAAACACAAACTACAATACTATGGCTTTAATACGCATCAACAGACAACAGCAAAAACACTAGATAAAAAAGATACAATGGAGTGTAGCAATAATACTCGACGTTGACGTTTACGTGGATTTTTGTTTGGATTCATTTATATTTCTGTTTTTATTGGTGGATTAGGTATCTTTTAGGTACTTATCGAAAATTTGGTGTCCAGGAAGCAAAAATGATCAAAGGGTAAGAAAAGAGTTGCAATTAAGAAAATAAAATCAAATTAGAAGAGAGAATCCCTCAACATCTTTGGTAGTGTCCACGAAGTCGAGCACAACTCTCTCATCCGGACTCCAAATCGACTGGTTCCGGTGGCATTAGAAAGCTATTTCAGTGGGCTACAATTCCCGACTAACATGAAAATTCCGAATTCGGACTCGAATATGGCCAAAATTGGATAACAAAAGCGATTATGAAAATACGTACTACAATTCAAGGACGTGAATGCGCATCAAGAAACGTGCACAAAAACACTCGCTAGAAAAAATACGCACATGAGTAAAAGTTCAAAAGCATGCACACAAGTACTCACGCAAAAGTGCATTCGCAAAAAGGATCATGAAAACACAAACTACAATCCTAGGACATTAATACTGTTAGAGTAGGTGACCAACAAGCCAACTTGTGGTTGTGGTCTTTCCTTTTATCTTGTAATCAAACAATCGTTTTTCGTTCGTAATAATAAAATATCTTATTTGGCATTCTATATCTGTTATCCCATGCAAGCAGCATAGATATAGTCCTAACGAGTTACTCTATTACTGTGAGTTGATCTAGTAGAATCGTGAGATAACTCAGCAATGTAATGTAACTGTTAAACCTTGTTCCTAGTCGATGGGTTACGCCAACAATGAGGATACCGGCCTTTCCCTTTTGAGACTAGCACTTAGTGTATGTGTACTGCGTCTCATCAGTCCTCGGTGTTGTGACATCGGCATACTTGAGTGGGTGCTCATACTGGATGAGTTCACTGAACTCCCTCGCCCTAGAAATCTATAAGTGGTTCTCATTCATCGAGTAATAGGTTTCTAAGATATAGTTGTACACCATTAGTCCTTAAGACCCAGACATCACCGTGACTTCACTAGAGGACCGATTGTATCGTGACCTGTCCCTGAGTCCCACCGCGGACCGCTCCAAGGGCCAACGTTTGTGCAATCCGAAATCTAGTGTGAAGTCTGTGCATTGTAGTAGGGGATTCGAGCGCTTGAGTAGTCATGGATGTCCTGTGTGTTCTGACGGTTTATAATCCATGGAATCTCTGGCCAGAGTTGATAGTGGGGTGATTAGGGAAATGTGTTTCCCTAAGTCGCACACGAACGGATTTATAATACCTAGAACGTGCGCACGGTTATTGAACTTTATAAGAGGTCTCGGTGAACCAATGCCTCTAGTTCAATCGGGACATGTGCTACGAAGGGATCGTACTGTACGCTAACTATATCATAAGGTTCTTGCAGGCACTTCATTTGTATCTAGGGAATCATGATGCGTAGTTGCTAGACGCCAATCTTGATTCGTTGGGCACTGATTTGATCAGGATTAAGTAAAATGAGTTTTACTCTAATCGGGACTCTTGGGAGGAGTTCGTATAAGAACAATGTGTTGTTCGAATCACAAAGAGTTGTGAGCCCACGGCTAGCATACACCTGAACCATTGAGGGTCACACTTCTCGTGTAACATGGATCCTTGATAACAAGAAGCGTAGATTAATATGTTAATCTTTGCAAAGTTGGAGGTCAATATGATTGAGTCCAAGATTCGTGATTGTGGATTACGAGTCGGAATAAACGTAGAGAAAGAGAGAAATGCGGAATTTAGTGAACTTTCTAAATTAGGAAGTTTCCCGATTTAGCAAGTCCACTGAAGTGGAAGTTTCCAATTTTAGAAATTGGAAATTTCGAAGAGGCACTCGTATCGACGAGGACTTTGAGCTCGTCACGAATATAATTTTGTTATATTTTTGTGGACGATCGTTTATGAGAAACGAGGCCGACGAGGGAATGGACTTAATGCATCAGTGGGTCAAGCCCAATGACTTAAGCCCGCTAGGGTTTAAAACCCTAAGTATAAATAGACCTCAAAAGGAGTTTTGAGATCAGATTTTTCAGCACAAAAACCGTAGCCGCTCAACACCTCTCGGCCGTTGCATCTCCGCCGCGCCACCGCCGACCACCGCCGGAAACACCGCCGGTTTTCTCCTCTTTCTCCTTCGTTTTATTCGTGTTGTTATCTAACTCGTTTATATCTAGTGCTATAGTTCGAGTGGATCGAAAATACGAGGTGAAACCTAATTGGAGAGGAGCTGCTGCCCCGACGAATCCGTGCACCACCGCACGCGCCGCACCGCCGCTCACGCGCCGCCGCTGCCGTTGCCACGCGCCGCCGCTGCTGCTGCCGTTCGTCGCCGCTTGTTGCCTGCTGGATCAGCTCGGTCCAGCCGTGAGGTGCAGCCCCGTGGATTGGTAATTAGCAGCTTGTACGTGACTCGTTTTAGGATTTCGATTCGTCGAAATCTCACGCTACAAGAGGTAATAAATCGGAACTTTCGTAATTCGATTCGAACATGTTTGTGTGATTATTAATTTGCAAGCATGAGTAATACGTGATTACATGTTTCGATTTTGTGAAATGATGAATAAGCATGTTTCGTGAATTTTCGGTTTTATGTATTTTTAATTAAATCGAAAATTACCATATGTATGGCGGAAGCGTTAAGGTACGTTGACTATGTGATTAGTTATGCATGTAATCGAAACTAGTTCGATGTAAAATTTTAAATTCCGCTGCGTATACATGCACGATCCCCAACAGTGGTATCAGAGCCACGGGTTAATCGTTTATTTGTCAACGTGTTTATCGTTTTCGAAAGCATGCTTCGATTTGTTGAATTGTTGAATTTTTGGTGTTATCAAATTGGGGGTTTAATATTAATTATATATTTTGAATATTTCAGAAAATATAAAATTTTTAATTTTTGAAAAATTCGGATTTTCATTGCTGTTTTTTCCAGCTGGCCGAACCGGTCCGGTCCGACCGGTCCGACCGGTCCGGTCAGCGCAAACAAAAAAAAAAAAAAAAAAAAAAAATTTTATTCGATTTTCTGAGAATTAATATTAAAATTAATTGATTTTTAATTTTTGAAATTATTTATCAATTAAACCCAATTAGATAATTGATCCATTAATTTAATTTGAATTCAAAGAATAGTGTTGGATTAATTATTTAATTTAATCGTTAAATTAGTTTAATTAATGGAACACAAATTAGATGGCAAATAATTAATGGACTTCATTCTTATTTGAATGATTTATGAATGAAAGGGGTCCGTTAATTATATTTGCAATTTATCGTATTAATTAATTAATTCATGAGATGAGTAATTGTAATTAAGTACGATGATGATCGTATGTCTCTCTTAGGATCAATATGCGTTTCCACATACCTAGAGAACATAGTTGTAGGAATCACAAACGATCATAACCTAAAACTTCCGATGAGCTAATAAAATTTAATAATCTAAATCCCTCATTCTTAATCAAGAATAATTATCAAGCTATAAAGAAAAACCAAATTGTTGAATTTTTCTTTCCTTCTACCAACAATTAGATTATGTGTAGCCTCTCATAATAGTGCAGTAAGCCGTGTTAGCGGGGAGTGCTATTGTGGGATAAGCTGTAATTTAATTGACATTAGATGGAGATACGGTCATAGATAAAATTATGTTGGATTAATGTGGTCGGCTAGATTAACTAGGGATTGCATTAGTTTGATATAGTTGGATCTATGACATCTCATATTGGTAGGCTAGACTTGACACACGAAGATTTTGATATTCGCTAGATTAACTTAGGTCATTATCAAGTGTGAGGTAAATCGATCTTTAGGGTCACATAGTGATGTGATTGATAGTACTCTACCTTTAGGCTTATGTAATCGGGATAGATTAACTACGGGTTACATTTGCGCTATTGGACCTAAAGCTCATTAAAGAAAAACAAGTTTTCTCGATTGTCTGCTAGAGGGTGGTGGAATTCGATAAAATTAGTGGGAGAACAATTAAAATATAAAATTCCAAAATTTTAATTGTAACGATTATTACGAACCAAACTCTAATTATTGTCTTCTTAAAATTTTCTCATCAACAATGTCCAAACATCCCTTTCCTCTATCCTCGACCAAAACAAACTCACCGGTCCAAACTATTTGGATTGGCTTCGCAATCTGAAACTTGTGCTCCAAGTAGAGGAGACGCAACTGCAAGGCTTACCTCGATCAGAAACGTTCTGAAAAGGGTACGTATTTAGTTGAAGTTAACTTGTCCGTTAAATCTTCTGCTTGGGTATTGGATACTGGTTGTGGCTCACATCTCTGTAATGATTTGCAGCTCATGACAAGAAGTAGGAAGCTTAATGTGGGTGAGACCTACCTAAGAATGGGCAACGGAGCAAGGGTTGCTGCTGAAGCCATTGGGACAATTTATCTTTCTGTTTTGGATTCTAGTTTTTCCATTGTTTTGAACAATTGTTTATTTGTTCCGTCACTTATTCGAAACCTTATTTCAATTCCTGTTTTGGATAATGAAGGTTTTACTTTTGTTTTTGGAAATTCGATTTGCATTATACAAAAGGAACAAAATATGATTTGTAAGGGACAACTTATAAACAACTTATATGAACTGAATCCAAGTGAAATACCTATTAACATTATATCAGCAAAACGAAAAGATATAAGTCTTAACCCCGCACAACTTTGGCACGCTCGACTTGGTCACATTTCCTTGAGAAGGATGAACAAGTTTGTTAGTGAAGGAATGTTCTCCTTGGAGGACGTTAAATCACTTCAAACTTGTGAATCCTGCCTTAAAGGAAAGATGACCAAGACTCCCTTCAAAGGGAAGATGGAACGGGCCGAGGGTCTTTTGGATTTGATCCACTCAGACGTGTGTGGTCCACTAAGCGTTAGTGCTAGGGGTGGTTTTAACTACTTCGTTACCTTTACCGATGATTATTCTAGGTATGGTTTCGTATACTTAATGAAGTATAAGTCTGAAACTTTTGAAAAGTTCAAAGATTTTAGACACCAAGTAGAAAACCAACTCGGTAGACGTATTAAGAAACTACGATCCGATCGTGGTGGCGAATACTTAAGTACTGAGTTTATAGACTATCTTAAAGAGAATGGGATTCTATCTCAATGGACTCCTCCTGGAACTCCTCAACTTAATGGAGTTTCCGAACGTCGGAATCGAACACTGTTAGACATGGTTCGATCTATGATGGGGTTCACCGAGCTACCGGCATACCTGTGGGGTCATGCACTCCTAACTGCCATGTATTTGCTGAATAGGGTTAATACCAAAGCAGTTGACTCCACACCTTATAAACTTTGGCACTCCAAGAAACCCACGTTTAAACATATTAGGATATGGGGTTGTCCCGCTTATGTGAAGCGGCTAGTGGGAGATAAGTTGGATGGAAAATCCGACCTATGCTATTTTGTGGGGTATCCCGAGGATTCCATGGGATACGAATTCTACTATGTTTCCGAGGCAAAGGTGTTCGTCTCGAGAAATGCCGTGTTCCTTGAGAAGGAATTTCTATCGGATAGAAAGGGCAGTGTAGTTGATCTCGAAGAAGTTCAAGAACCACAATCTGAAGTTCAAGCACAACAATCAGATAATGAACCAATTCAACAAACCACTAACATACCTCCTGAACCGTCGCTGCGTAGATCCGAAAGAGTTCGGAGAGCGCCCGACAGATTATTCCTCGTTGATGAAGTTGACCAAGGATGTGATCCTAGAACTTTCAACGAAGCTGTATCGGATACAGACAAGGGACATTGGCTGAATGCCATGAAATCCGAAATGGACTCTATGTACTCCAACAAGGTATGGACCTTGGTAGATCCACCCGAGGGAATCGTTCCCATAGGCTGCAAGTGGATCTATAAGAAGAAAATTGGAGTAGATGGAAAGGTATCGACCTACAAGGCTAGATTGGTAGCGAAGGGTTATACTCAAAAGCAAGGAGTTGACTATGAGGAAACCTTCTCTCCAGTTGCTATGCTTAAGTCCATTAGGATTTTGCTGGCCATCTCTGCGTGGTATGACTACGAGATATGGCAAATGGATGTGAAGACCGCTTTCCTTAATGGGGACATTGAGGAAGAAATTTACATGGCGCAGCCGGAAGGCTTCATATCTTCTGGAGATGAGCAAAAGGTTTGCAAACTCCAGCGATCCATTTATGGATTGAAACAAGCATCCCGTAGTTGGAATAAGAGGTTCGACACGACTATCAAAGAGTTTGAATTTGTGAAAAACCCGGAGGAACCTTGTGTCTACAAGAAGGTTAGTGGGAGTGCAGTGACTTTCCTTGTACTTTATGTTGATGACATACTACTCATTGGGAATGATGTAGGGATGTTGCAGTCGACTAAAGTATGGTTATCCACACGTTTCTCGATGAAGGATTTGGGAGAAGCATCCTACGTATTAGGAATACGGATCTATAGAGATAGATCGAGGAGATTGCTTGGCTTATCCCAATCCATGTACATAGACACCGTTCTTAAACGGTTTAGCATGGAAGAATCCAAGAAGGGATTCTTGCCAATGTCCCATGGGGTTCGTCTCTCGAAATCCATGCGTCCTCAAACGCAAATGGAAATCGAGGAGATGAAAAGGACACCTTATGCATCCGCTATAGGAAGCATAATGTATGGCATGCTGTGTACACGACCTGATATTGCGTATGCTGTGAGCGTCACAAGCAGATATCAGTCCGACCCCGGCCCAGCCCATTGGAAGGCTGTGAAGGACATTCTCAAGTACTTGCGAAGAACTCGAGATTTGTTTTTGGTCTATGGGGATACCGAGTTGAAAATAGAAGGCTTCACGGATTCTAGTTTTCAATCGGACGTGGATGACTCGAAGTCAAACTCGGGGTATATATTCAAAGTCAACGGGGGTGCCGTGTGTTGGAAGAGTTCCAAACAAGGCACGACGGCTGATTCCACCACCGAGGCTGAATATATTGCAGCATCAGATGCTTCAAAGGAAGGGTCATGGATTAGGAAATTCATCCAAGAGTTGGGTGTATTTCCGAACGCTAGCGATCCAGTACGGCTGTACTGCGATAACAACGGAGCCGTAGCGCAAGCTAAGGAACCAAGAGCTCATCAGAAGTCGAAGCACGTGTTGAGAAAATACCATGTGATCCGAGAGATCATAGAGAGAGGTGAAGTCAAGCTAGACAGAGTCACCTCGGAGGACAATATTGCAGATCCCTTCACCAAGCCATTGTCAGGATCAGTCCACGAGAAACATCGAGAGTCGATGGGACTTAGATTTATGAGTAGTTGGCTTTAGGTCAAGTGGGAGATTGTTAGAGTAGGTGACCAACAAGCCAACTTGTGGTTGTGGTCTTTCCTTTTATCTTGTAATCAAACAATCGTTTTTCGTTCGTAATAATAAAATATCTTATTTGGCATTCTATATCTGTTATCCCATGCAAGCAGCATAGATATAGTCCTAACGAGTTACTCTATTACTGTGAGTTGATCTAGTAGAATCGTGAGATAACTCAGCAATGTAATGTAACTGTTAAACCTTGTTCCTAGTCGATGGGTTACGCCAACAATGAGGATACCGGCCTTTCCCTTTTGAGACTAGCACTTAGTGTATGTGTACTGCGTCTCATCAGTCCTCGGTGTTGTGACATCGGCATACTTGAGTGGGTGCTCATACTGGATGAGTTCACTGAACTCCCTCGCCCTAGAAATCTATAAGTGGTTCTCATTCATCGAGTAATAGGTTTCTAAGATATAGTTGTACACCATTAGTCCTTAAGACCCAGACATCACCGTGACTTCACTAGAGGACCGATTGTATCGTGACCTGTCCCTGAGTCCCACCGCGGACCGCTCCAAGGGCCAACGTTCGTGCAATCCGAAATCTAGTGTGAAGTCTGTGCATTGTAGTAGGGGATTCGAGCGCTTGAGTAGTCATGGATGTCCTGTGTGTTCTGACGGTTTATAATCCATGGAATCTCTGGCCAGAGTTGATAGTGGGGTGATTAGGGAAATGTGTTTCCCTAAGTCGCACACGAACGGATTTATAATACCTAGAACGTGCGCACGGTTATTGAACTTTATAAGAGGTCTCGGTGAACCAATGCCTCTAGTTCAATCGGGACATGTGCTACGAAGGGATCGTACTGTACGCTAACTATATCATAAGGTTCTTGCAGGCACTTCATTTGTATCTAGGGAATCATGATGCGTAGTTGCTAGACGCCAATCTTGATTCGTTGGGCACTGATTTGATCAGGATTAAGTAAAATGAGTTTTACTCTAATCGGGACTCTTGGGAGGAGTTCGTATAAGAACAATGTGTTGTTCGAATCACAAAGAGTTGTGAGCCCACGGCTAGCATACACCTGAACCATTGAGGGTCACACTTCTCGTGTAACATGGATCCTTGATAACAAGAAGCGTAGATTAATATGTTAATCTTTGCAAAGTTGGAGGTCAATATGATTGAGTCCAAGATTCGTGATTGTGGATTACGAGTCGGAATAAACGTAGAGAAAGAGAGAAATGCGGAATTTAGTGAACTTTCTAAATTAGGAAGTTTCCCGATTTAGCAAGTCCACTGAAGTGGAAGTTTCCAATTTTAGAAATTGGAAATTTCGAAGAGGCACTCGTATCGACGAGGACTTTGAGCTCGTCACGAATATAATTTTGTTATATTTTTGTGGACGATCGTTTGTTAGAAACGAGGCCGACAAGGGGATGGGCTTAATGCATCAGTGGGTCAAGCCCAATGACTTAAGCCCGCTAGGGTTTAAAACCCTAAGTATAAATAGACCTCAAAAGGAGTTTTGAGATCAGATTTTTCAGCACAAAAACCCTAGCCGCTCAACACCTCTCGGCCGTTGCATCTCCGCCGCGCCACCGCCGACCACCGCCGGAAACGCCGCCGGTTTTCTCCTCTTTCTCCTTCGTTTTATTCGTGTTGTTATCTAACTCGTTTATATCTAGTGCTATAGTTCGAGTGGGTCGAAAATACGAGGTGAAACCTAATTGGAGAGGAGCTGCTGCCCCGACGAATCCGTGCACCACCGCACGCGCCGCACCGCCGCTCACGCGCCGCCGCTGCCGTTGCCACGCGCCGCCGCTGCTGCTGCCGTTCGTCGCCGCTCGTTGCTTGCTGGATCAGCTCGGTCCAGCCGTGAGGTGCAGCCCCGTGGATTGGTAATTAGCAGCTTGTACGTGACTCGTTTTAGGATTTCGATTCGTCGAAATCTCACGCTACAAGAGGTAATAAATCGGAACTTTCGTAATTCGATTCGAACATGTTTGTGTGATTATTAATTTGCAAGCATGAGTAATACGTGATTACATGTTTCGATTTTGTGAAATGATGAATAAGCATGTTTCGTGAATTTTCGGTTTTATGTATTTTTAATTAAATCGAAAATTACCATATGTATGGCGGAAGCGTTAAGGTACGTTGACTATGTGATTAGTTATGCATGTAATCGAAACTAGTTCGATGTAAAATTTTAAATTCCGCTGCGTATACATGCACGATCCCCAACAAATACAACTCAACAAACATGCACAAACACGCTTCCTCAAATGGACATGTTCAAAAACGTACATGTAAAAAAAACATGCGGAAAAGTGCATCCGCAACGACGTTCTTAAAAACACAAACGACAATACTATGGCTTTAATACGCATCAACAGACAACAGCAAAAACACTAGATAAAAAAGATTCAATGGAGTGTAGCAATAATACTCGACGTTGACGTTTACGTGGATTTTTGTTTGGATTTATTTATATTTCGGTTTTTTTTGGTGGATTTGGTATCTTTTAGGTACTTATCGAAAATTAGGTGTCCAGGAAGCAAAAATGATCAAAGGGTAAGAAAAGAGTTGCAATTAAGAAAATAAAATCAAATTAGAAGTGAGAATCCCTCAACATCTTTGGTAGTGTCCACGAAGTCGAGCACAACTCTCTCATCCGGACTCCTAATCGACTGGTTCCGGTGGCATTAGAAAGCTATTTCGTGGGCTACAATTCCCGTCTAACGTGAAAATTCCAAATTCGGACTCGAACATGGTCAAAATTGGATAACAAAAGCGATCATTAAAATACGTACTACAATTCAAGGACGTGAATGCGCATCAAGAAACGTGCACAAAAACACTCGCTAGAAAAAATACGCACATGAGTAAAAGTTCAAAAGCATGCACACAAGTACTCACGCAAAAGTGCATTCGCAAAAAGGATCATGAAAACACAAACTACAATCCTAGGACATAAATACAAATCAACAAACATGCACAAACACGCTCCCTCAAATGGACATGTTCAAAAACGTACATGTAAAAAAAACATGCGCAAAAGTGCATCCGCAACGACGTTCTTGAAAACACAAACTACAATACTATGGCTTTAATACGCATCAACAGACAACAGCAAAAACACTAGATAAAAAAGATACAATGGAGTGTAGCAATAATACTCGACGTTGACGTTTACGTGGATTTTTGTTTGGATTCATTTATATTTCTGTTTTTCTTGGTGGATTAGGTATCTTTAAGGTACTTATCGAAAATTTGGTGTCTAGGAAGCAAACATGATCAAAGGGTAAGAAAAGAGTTGCAATTAAGAAAATAAAATCAAATTAGAAGAGAGAATCCTCAACATCTTTGGTAGTGCCACGAAGTCGAGCACAACTCTCTCATCCGGACTCCAAATCGACTGGTTCCGGTAGCATTAGAAAGCTATTTCAGTGGGCTACAATTCCCGTGTAACGTGAAAATTCCGAATTCGGACTCGAACATGGTCAAAATTGGATAACAAAAGCGATCATGAAAATACGAACTACAATTCAAGGACGTGAATGCGCATCAAGAAACGTGCACAAAAACACTCGCTAGAAAAAATACGCACATGAGTAAAAGTTCAAAAGCATGCACACAAGTACTCACGCAAAAGTGCATTCGCAAAAAGGATCATGAAAACACAAACTACAATCCTAGGACATAAATACAAATCAACAAACATGCACAAACACGCTCCCTCAAATGGACATGTTCAAAAACGTACATGTAACAAAACATGCGAAAAAGTGCATCCGCAACGACGTTCTTAAAAACACAAACTACAATACTATGGCTGTAATACGCTTCAAAAGACAACAACAAACACACTAGATAAAAAAGATACAATGGAGTGCAGCAATAATACTCGACGTTTACGTTTACGTGGATTTTTGTTTGGATTCATTTATATTTCTGTTTTTATTGGTGGATTTGGTATCTTTTAGGTACTTATCGAAAATTAGGTGTCCAGGAAGCAAAACTGATCAAAGGGTAAGAAAAGAGTTGCAATTAAGAAAATAAAATCAAATTAGAAGAGAGAATCCCTCAACATCTTCGGTAGTGTCCACGAAGTCGAGCATAACTCTCTCATCCGGACTCCAAATCGACTGGTTCCGATAGCATTAGAAAGCTATTTCAGTGGGCTACAATTCCCGTATCACGTCAAAATTCCAAATTCGGGCTCGAACATGGTCAAAATTGGATAACGAAAGCGATCATGAAAATACGTACTACAATTCAAGGACGTGAATGCGCATCAAGAAACGTGCACAAAAACACTCGCTAGAAAAAATACACACATGAGTAAAAGTTCAAAAGCATGCACACAAGTACTCACGCAAAAGTGCATTCGCAAAAAGGATCATGAAAACACAAACTACAGTCCTAGGACATTAATACGAATCAACAAACATGCACAAACACGCTCCCTCAAATGGACATGTTCAAAAACGTACATGTAAAAAAACATGCGCAAAAGTGCATCCGCAAAGACGTTCTTAAAAACTCAAACTACAATACTATGGCTTTAATACGCATCAACAGACAACAGCAAAAACACTAGATAAAAAAGATACAACGGAGTGTAGCAATAATATTCGACGTTTACGTTTACGTGGATTTTTGTTTGGATTCATTTATATTTCTGTTTTTATTGGTGGATTAGGTATCTTTAAGGTACTTATAAAAAATTTGGTGTCCAGGAAGCAAACATGATCAAAGGGTAAGAAAAGAGTTGCAATTAAGAAAATAAAATCAAATTAGAAGAGAGAATCCCTCAACATCTTTGGTAGTGTCCACGAAGTCGAGCACAACTCTCTCATCCGGACTCCAAATCGACTGGTTCCGGTAGCATTAGAAAGCTATTTTAGTGGGCTACAATTCCCGTCTAATGTGAAAATTCCAAATTCGGACTCGAACATGGCCGAACATGGTCAAAATTGGATAACCAAAGCGATCATGAAAATACGTACTACAATTCAAGGACGTGGATGTGCATCAAGAAACGTGCACAAAAACACTCGCTGGAAAAGATGCGCACATGAGTAAAAGTTCAAAAGCATGCACAAAAGTACTCAAGCAAAAGTGCATTCCCAAAAAGGATCATGAAA
>NW_012195007.1:861017-873276 GCF_000504015.1 Erythranthe guttata | reverse complement strand
ACGCTCCCTCAAATGGACATGCACAAAAACGTACATGTAATAAAACATTGCGCAAAAGTGCATCCGCAACGACGTTCTTAAAAACACAAACTACAATACTATGGCTTTAATACGCATCAAAAGACAACAGCAAAAACACTAGATAAAAAAGATACAATGGAGTGTAGCAATAATACTCGACGTTTACGTTTATGTGGATTTTTGTTTGGATTCATTTATATTTCTGTTTTTATTGGTGGATTAAGTATCTTTTAGGTACTTATCGAAAATTAGGTGTCCAGGAAGCAAAAATGATCAAAGGGTAAGAAAAGAGTTGCAATTAAGAAAATAAAATCAAATTAGAAGAGAGAATCCCTCAACATCTTTGGTAGTGTCCACGAAGTCGAGCACAACTCTCTCATCCGGACTCCAAATCGACTGGTTCCGGTGGCATTAGAAAGCTATTTCAGTGGGCTACAATTCCCGTCGAACGTGAAAATTCCAAATTCGGACTCGAACATGGTCAAAATTGGATAACAAAAGCGATCATGAAAATACCTACTAGAATTCAAGGACGTGAATGCGCATCAAGAAACGTGCACAAAAACACTCGCTAGAAAAAATACGCACATTAGTAAAAGTTCAAAAGCATGCACACAAGTACTCACGCAAAAGTGCATTCGCAAAAAGGATCATGAAAACACAAACTACAATCCTAGGACATTAATACAAATCAACAAACATGCACAAACACGCTCCCTCAAATGGACATGCACAAAAACGTACATGTAATAAAACATGCGCAAAAGTGCATCCGCAACGACGTTCTTAAAAACACAAACTACAATACTATGGCTTTAATACGCATCAACAGACAACAGCAAAAACACTAGATAAGAAAGATACAATGGAGTGTAGCAATAATACTCGACGTTGACGTTTACGTGGATTTTTGTTTGGATTCATTTATATTTCTGTTTTTATTGGTGGATTAGGTATCTTTTAGGTACTTATCGAAAATTAGGTGTCCAGGAAGCAAAAATGATCAAAGGGTAAGAAAAGAGTTGCAATTAAGAAAATAAAATCAAATTAGAAGAGGGAATCCCTCAACATCTTTGGTAGTGTCCAAGAAGTCGAGCATAAATATCTCACCCGGACTCCAAATCGACTGGTTCCGGTGGCATTAGAAAGCTATTTCGTGGGCTACGGTTCCCGTCTAACGTGAAATTCCCAAATTTTGACTCGAACATGGTCAAAATTGGATAACAAAAGCGATCGTGAGGAGACGTACTACAATTCAAGGACGTGAATGCGCATCAAGAAACGTGCACAAAAACACTCGCTAGAAAAAATACGCACATGAGTAAAAGTTCAAAAGCATGCACACAAGTACTCACGCAAAAGTGCATTCGCAAAAAGGATCATGAAAACACAAACTACAATCCTAGGACATTAATACAAATCAACAAACATGCACAAACACGCTCACTCAAATGGACATGCACAAAAACGTACATGTAATAAAACATGCGCAAAAGTGCATCCGCAACGACGTTCTTAAAAACACAAACTACAATACTATGGCTTTAATACGCATCAAAAGACAACAGCAAAAACACTAGATAAAAAAGATACAATGGAGTGTAGCAATAATACTCGACGTTTACGTTTATGTGGATTTTTGTTTGGATTCATTTATATTTCTGTTTTTATTGGTGGATTAGGTATCTTTTAGGTACTTATCGAAAATTAGGTGTCCAGGAAGCAAAAATGATCAAAGGGTAAGAAAAGAGTTGCAATTAAGAAAATAAAATCAAATTAGAAGAGGGAATCCTTCAACATCTTTGGTAGTGTCCACGAAGTCGAGGACAACTCTCTCATCCGGACTCCAAATCGACTGGTTCGGGTGGCATTAAAAAGCTATTTCAGTGGGCTACAATTCCCGTCTAACGTGAAAATTCCAAATTCGGACTCGAACATGGTCAAAATTGGATAACAAAAGCGATCATGAAAATACGTACTACAATTCAAGGACGTGAATGCGCATCAAGCAAAGTGCACAAAAACACTCGCTAGAAAAAATACGCACATGAGTAAAAGTTCAAAAGCATGCACACAAGTACTCACGCAAAAGTGCATTCGCAAAAAGGATCATGAAAACACAAACTACAATCCTAGGACATTAATACAAATCAACAAACATGCACAAACACGCTCCCTCAAATGGACATGCACAAAAACGTACATGTAATAAAACATGCGCAAAAGTGCATCCGCAACGACGTTCTTAAAAACACAAACTACAATACTATGGCTTTAATACGCATCAACAGACAACAGCAAAAACACTAGATAAAAAAGATACAATGGAGTGTAGCAATAATACTCGACGTTTACGTTTACGTGGATTTTTGTTTGGATTCATTTATATTTCTGTTTTTATTGGTGGATTAGGTATCCTTTAGGTACTTATCGAAAATTAGGTGTCCAGGAAGCAAAAATGATCAAAGGGTAAGAAAAGAGTTGCAATTAAGAAAATAAAATCAAATTAGAAGAGAGAATCCCTCAACATCTTTGGTAGTGTCCACGAAGTCGAGCACAACTCTCTCATCCGGACTCCAAATCGACTGGTTCCGGTGGCATTAGAAAGCTATTTCAGTGGGCTACAATTCCCGTCTAACGTGAAAATTCCAAATTCGGACTCGAACATGGTCAAAATTGGATAACAAAAGCGATCATGAAAATACGTACTTCAATTCAAGGACGTGAATGCGCATCAAGAAACGTGCCCAAAAACACTCGCTAGAAAAAATACGCACATGAGTAAAAGTTCAAAAGCATGCACACAAGGACTCACGCAAAAGTGCATTCGCAAAAACGATCATGAAAACACAAACTACAATCCTAGGACATTAATACAACTCAAAAACATGCACAAACACGCTCCCTCAAATGGACATGTTCAAAAACGTACATGTAAAAAAAACATGCGCAAAAGTGCATCCGCAACGACGTTCTTAAAAACACAAACTACAATACTATGGCTTTAATACGCATCAACAGACAACAGCAAAAACACTAGATAAAAAAGATTCAATGGAGTGTAACAATAATACTCGACGTTGACGTTTACGTGGATTTTTGTTTGGATTCATTTATATTTCTGTTTTTATTGGTGGATTTGGTATCTTTTAGGTACTTATCGAAAATTAGGTGTCCAGGAAGCACAAATGATCAAAGGGTAAGAAAAGAGTTGCAAATAAGAAAATAAAATCAAATTAGAAGAGAGAATCCATCAACATCTTTGGTAGTGTCCACGAAGTCGAGCACAACTCTCTCATCCGGACTCCAAATCGACTGGTTCGGGTGGCATTAGAAAGCTATTTCGTGGGCTACAATTCCCGTCTAACGTGAAATTCCCAAATTCGGACTCGAACATGGTCAAAATTGGATAACAAAAGCGATCATGAAAATACGTACTACAATTCAAGGACGTGAATGCGCATCAAGAAACGTGCACAAAAACACTCGCTAGAAAAAATACGCACATGAGTAAAAGTTCAAAAGCATGCACACAAGTACTCACGCAAAAGTGCATTCGCAAAAAGGATCATGAAAACACAAACTACAATCCTAGGACATTAATACAAATCAACAAACATGCACAAACACGCTCACTCAAATGGACATGCACAAAAACGTACATGTAATAAAACATGCGCAAAAGTGCATCCGCAACGACGTTCTTAAAAACACAAACTACAATACTATGGCTTTAATACGCATCAAAAGACAACAGCAAAAACACTAGATAAAAAAGATACAATGGAGTGTAGCAATAATACTCGACGTTTACGTTTATGTGGATTTTTGTTTGGATTCATTTATATTTCTGTTTTTATTGGTGGATTAGGTATCTTTTAGGTACTTATCGAAAATTAGGTGTCCAGGAAGCAAAAATGATCAAAGGGTAAGAAAAGAGTTGCAATTAAGAAAATAAAATCAAATTAGAAGAGAGAATCCCTCAACATCTTTGGTAGTGTCCACGAAGTCGAGCACAACTCTCTCATCCGGACTCCAAATCGACTGGTTCCGGTGGCATTAGAAAGCTATTTCAGTGGGCTACAATTCCCGTCTAACGTGAAAATTCCAAATTCGGACTCGAACATGGTCAAAATTGGATAACAAAAGCGATCATGAAAATACGTACTACAATTCAAGGACGTGAATGCGCATCAAGAAACGTGCATAAAAACACTCGCTAGAAAAAATACGCACATGAGTAAAAGTTCAAAAGCATGCACACAAGTACTCACGCAAAAGTGCATTCGCAAAAAGGATCATGAAAACACAAACTACAATCCTAGGACATTAATACAAATCAACAAACATGCACAAACACGCTCCCTCAAATGGACATGCACAAAAACGTACATGTAATAAAACATGCGCAAAAGTGCATCCGCAACGACGTTCTTCAAAACACATACTACAATACTATGGCTTTAATACGTATCCACAGACCACAGCTATACTACTAGATCAAAAAGATACAATGGACTGTAGCAATAATACTCGACGGTTACGTTTACGTGGATTTTTGTTTGGATTCATTTATATTTCTGTTTTTATTGGTGGATTAGGTATCTTTTAGGTACTTATCGAAAATTAGGTGTCCAGGACGCAAAAATGATCAAAGGGTAAGAAAAGAGTTGCAATTAAGAAAATAAAATCAAATTAGAAGAGGGAATCCCTCAACATCTTTGGTAGTGTCCACGAAGTCGAGCATAACTCTCTCACCCGGACTCCAAATCGACTGGTTCCGGTGGCATTAGAAACCTATTTCGTGGGCTACAATTCCCGTCTAACGTGAAAATTCCAAATTCGGACTCGAACATGGTCAAATTTGGATAACAAAAGCGATCATGAAAATACGTACTACAATTCAAGGACGTGAATGCGGATCAAGAAACGTGCACAAAAACACTCGCTAGAAAAAATACGCACATGAGTAAAAGTTCAAAAGCATGCACACAAGTACTCACGCAAAAGTGCATTCGCAAAAAGGATCATGAAAACACAAACTACAGTCCTAGGACATTAATACAAATCAACAAACATGCACAAACACGCTCCCTCAAATGGACATGTTCAAAAACGTACATGTAAAAAAACATGCGCAAAAGTGCATCCGCAACGACGTCCTTAAGAACACAAACTACAATACTATGGCTTTAATACGCATCT
This sequence comes from Erythranthe guttata, assembly GCF_000504015.1. The sequence continues at coordinate 868,050 of NW_012195007.1, read as the reverse complement.
ACAGACAACAGCAAAAACACTAGATAAAAAAGATACAATGGAGTGTAGCAATAATACTCGACGTTTACGTTTACGTGGGTTTTTGTTTGGATTCATTTATATTTCTGTTTTTATTGGTGGATTTGGTATCTTTAAGGTAGTTATCGAAAATTAGGTGTCCAGGAAGCAAAAATGATCAAAGGGTAAGAAAAGAGTTGCAATTAAGAAAATAAAATCAAATTAGAAGAGAGAATCCCTCAACATCTTTGGTAGTGTCCACGAAGTCGAGCACAACTCTCTCATCCGGACTCCAAATCGACTAGTTCCGGTTGCATTAGAAAGCTATTTCAGTGGGCTACAATTCCCGTCTAACGTGAAAATTCCAAATTCGGACTCGAACATGGTCAAAATTGGATAACAAAAGCGATCATGAAAATACGTACTACAATTCAAGCACGTGAATGCACATCAAGAAACGTGCACAAAAACACTCGCTAGAAAAAATACGCACGTGAGTAAAAGTTCAAAAGCATGCACACAAGTACTCACGCAAAAGTGCATTCGCAAAAAGGATCATGAAAACACAAACAACAACCCTAGGACATTAGTACAAATGAACAAACATGCACAAACACGCTCCCTCAAATGGACATGTTCAAAAACGTACATGTAAAAAAACATGCGCAAAAGTGCATCTCCAACGACGTCCTTAAGAACACAAACTACAATACTATGGCTTTAATACGCATCAACTGACAACAACAAAAACACTAGATAAAAAAGATACAATGGAGTGTAGCAATAATACTAGACGTTTACGTTTACGTGGGTTTTTGTTTGGATTCATTTATATTTCTGTTTTTATTGGTGGATTTTGTATCTTTTAGGTACTTATCGAAAATTAGGTGTCCAGGAAGCAAAAATGATCAAAGGGTAAGAAAAGAGTTGCAATTAAGAAAATAAAATCAAATTAGAAGAGAGAATCCCTCAACATCTTTGGTAGTGTCCATGAAGTCGAGCACAACTCTCTCATCCGGACTCCAAATCGTTTGGTTCCGGTGGCATAAGAAAGCTATTTCAGTGGGCTACAATTCATGTCTAACGTGAAAATTCCAAATTCGGACTCGAACATGGTCAAAATTGGATAACAAAAGCGATCATGAAAATACGTACTACAATTCAAGGACGTGAATGCGGATCAAGAAACGTGCACAAAAACACTCGCTAGAAAAAATACGCACATGAGTAAAAGTTCAAAAGCATGCACACAAGTACTCATGCAAAAGTGCATTCGCAAAAAGGATCATGAAAACACAAACTACAGTCCTAGGACATTAATACAAATCAACAAACATGCACAAACACGCTCCCTCAAATGGACATGTTCAAAAACGTACATGTAAAAAAACATGCGCAAAAGTGCATCCGCAACGACGTCCTTAAGAACACAAACTACAATACTATGGCTTTAATACGCATCTACAGACAACAGCAAAAACACTAGATAAAAAAGATACAATGGAGTGTAGCAATAATACTCGACGTTTACGTTTACGTGGGTTTTTGTTTGGATTCATTTATATTTCTGTTTTTATTGGTGGATTTGGTATCTTTTAGGTACTTATCGAAAATTAGGTGTCCAGGAAGCAAAAATGATCAAAGGGTAAGAAAAGAGTTGCAATTAAGAAAATAAAATCAAATTAGAAGAGAGAATCCCTCAACATCTTTGGTAGTGTCCACGAAGTCGAGCACACCTCTCTCATCCGGACTCCAAATCGACTGGTTCCGGTGGCATTAGAAAGCTATTTCAGTGGGCTACAATTCCCGTCTAACGTGAAAATTCCAAATTCGGACTCGAACATGGTCAAAATTGGATAACAAAAGCGATCATGAAAATACGTACTACAATTCAAGCACGTGAATGCACATCAAGAAACGTGCACAAAAACACTCGCTAGAAAAAATACGCACGTGAGTAAAAGTTCAAAAGCATGCACACAAGTACTCACGCAAAAGTGCATTCGCAAAAAGGATCATGAAAACACAAACTACAACCCTGGGACATTAATACAAATCAACAAACATGCACAAACACGCTCCCTCAAATGGACATGTTCAAAAACGTACATGTAAAAAAACATGCGCAAAAGTGCATCTGCAACGACGTCCTTAAGAACACAAACTACAATACTATGGCTTTAATACGCATCAACAGACAACAGCAAAAACACTAGATAAAAAAGATACAATGGAGTGTAGCAATAATACTAGACGTTTACGTTTACGTGGGTTTTTGTTTGGATTCATTTATATTTCTGTTTTTATTGGTGGATTTGGTATCTTTTAGGTACTTATCGAAAATTAGGTGTCCAGGAAGCAAAAATGATCAAAGGGTAAGAAAAGAGTTGCAATTAAGAAAATAAAATCAAATTAGAAGAGAGAATCCCTCAACATCTTTGGTAGTGTCCACGAAGTCGAGCACAACTCTCTCATCCGGACTCCAAATCGTTTGGTTCCGGTGGCATAAGAAAGCTATTTCAGTGGGCTACAATTCCTGTCTAACGTGAAAATTCCAAATTCGGACTCGAACATGGTCAAAATTGGATAACAAAAGCGATCATGAAAATACGTACTACAATTCAAGGACGTGAATGTGCATCAAGAAACGTGCTCAAAAACACTCGCTAGAAAAAATACGCACATGAGTAAAAGTTCAAAAGCATGCACACAAATACTCACGCAAAAGTGCAGTCGCAAAAAGGATCATGAAAACACAAACTACAATCCTAGGACATTAATACAAATCAACAAACATGCACAAACACGCTCCCTCAAATGGACATGTTCAAAAACGTACATGTAAAAAAACATGCGCAAAAGTGCATCCGCAACGACGTTCTTAAAAACACAAACTACAATACTATGGCTTTAATACGGATCAACAGACAACAGCAAAAACACTAGATAGAAAAGATACAATGGAGTGTAGCAATAATACTCGACGTATACGTTTACGTGGATTTTTGTTTGGATTCATTTATATTTCTGTTTTTATTGGTGGATTTGGTATCTTTTAGGTACTTATCGAAAATTAGGTGTCCAGGAAGCAAAAATGATCAAAGGGTAAGAAAAGAGTTGCAAATAAGAAAATAAAATCAAATTAGAAGAGAGAATCCCTCAACATCTTTGGTAGTGTCCACGAAGTCGAGCACAACTCTCTCATCCGGACGCCAAATCAATTGGTTCAGGTGGCATTACAAAGCTATTTCAGTGGGCTACAATTCCCGTCTAACGTGAAAATTCCAAATTCGGACTCGAACATGGTCAAAATTGGATAACAAAAGCGATCATGAAAATACGTACTACAATTCAAGCACGTGAATGCGCATCAAGAAACGTGCACAAAAACACTCGCTAGAAAAAATACTGCACATGAGTAAAAGTTCAAAAGCATGCACACAAGTACTCACGCAAAAGTGCATTCGCAAAAAGGATCATGAAAACACAAACTACAATCCTAGGACATTAATACAAATCAACAAACATGCACAAACACGCTCCCTCAAATGGACATGTTCAAAAATGTACATGTAAAAAAACATGCGCAAAAGGGCATCCGCAACGACGTTCTTAAAAACACAAACTACAATACTATGGCTTTAATACGCATCAACAGACAACAGCAAAAACACTAGATAAAAAAGATACAATGGAGTGTAGCAATAATACTCGACGTTTACGTTTATGTGGGTTTTTGTTTGGATTCATTTATATTTCTGTTTTTATTGGTGGATTTGGTATCTTTTAGGTACTTATCGAAAATTAGGTGTCCAGGAAGCAAAAATGATCAAAGGGTAAGAAAAGAGTTGCAAATAAGAAAATAAAATCAAATTAGAAGAGAGAATCCCTCAACATCTTTGGTAGTGTCCACGAAGTCGAGCACAACTCTCTCATCCGGACGCCAAATCGATTGGTTCAGGTGGAATTACAAAGCTATTTCAGTGGGCTACAATTCCTGTCTAACGTGACAATTCCAAATTCGGACTTGAACATGGTCAAAATTGGATAACAAAAGCGATCATGAAAATACGTACTACAATTCAAGCACGTGAATGCACATCAAGAAACGTGCACAAAAACACTCGCTAGAAAAAATACGCACGTGAGTAAAAGTTCAAAAGCATGCACACAAGTACTCACGCAAAAGTGCATTCGCAAAAAGGATCATGAAAACACAAACTACAACCCTGGGACATTAATACAAATCAACAAACATGCACAAACACGCTCCCTCAAATGGACATGTTCAAAAACGTACATGTAAAAAAACATGCGCAAAAGTGCATCTGCAACGACGTCCTTAAGAACACAAACTACAATACTATGGCTTTAATACGCATCAACAGACAACAGCAAAAACACTAGATAAAAAAGATACAATGGAGTGTAGCAATAATACTAGACGTTTATGTTTACGTGGGTTTTTGTTTGGATTCATTTATATTTCTGTTTTTATTGGTGGATTTGGTTTCTTTTCGGTACTTATCGAAAATTAGGTGTCCAGGAAGCAAAAATGATCAAAGGGTAAGAAAAGAGTTGCAATTAAGAAAATAAAATCAAATTAGAAGAGAGAATCCCTCAACATCTTTGGTAGTGTCCACGAAGTCGAGCACAACTCTCTCATCCGGACTCCAAATCGTTTGGTTCCGGTGGCATAAGAAAGCTATTTCAGTGGGCTACAATTCCTGTCTAACGTGAAAATTCCAAATTCGGACTCGAACATGGTCAAAATTGGATAACAAAAGCGATCATGAAAATACGTACTACAATTCAAGGACGTGAATGTGCATCAAGAAACGTGCTCAAAAACACTCGCTAGAAAAAATACGCACATGAGTAAAAGTTCAAAAGCATGCACACAAATACTCACGCAAAAGTGCAGTCGCAAAAAGGATCATGAAAACACAAACTACAATCCTAGGACATTAATACAAATCAACAAACATGCACATACACGCTCCCTCAAATGGACATGTTCAAAAACGTACATGTAAAAAAACATGCGCAAAAGTGCATCCGCAACGACGTTCTTAAGAACACAAACTACAATACTATGGCTTTAATACGGATCAACAGACAACAGCAAAAACACTAGATAGAAAAGATACAATGGAGTGTAGCAATAATAGTCGACGTATACGTTTACGTGGATTTTTGTTTGGATTCATTTATATTTCTGTTTTTATTGGTGGATTTGGTATCTTTTAGGTACTTATCGAAAATTAGGTGTCCAGGAAGCAAAAATGATCAAAGGGTAAGAAAAGAGTTGCAAATAAGAAAATAAAATCAAATTAGAAGAGAGAATCCCTCAACATCTTTGGTAGTGTCCACGAAGTCGAGCACAACTCTCTCATCCGGACGCCAAATCAATTGGTTCAGGTGGCATTACAAAGCTATTTCAGTGGGCTACAATTCCCGTCTAACGTGAAAATTCCAAATTCGGACTCGAACATGGTCAAAATTGGATAACAAAAGCGATCATGAAAATACGTACTACAATTCAAGCACGTGAATGCGCATCAAGAAACGTGCACAAAAACACTCGCTAGAAAAAATACGCACATGAGTAAAAGTTCAAAAGCATGCACACAAGTACTCACGCAAAAGTGCATTCGCAAAAAGGATCATGAAAACACAAACTACAATCCTAGGACATTAATACAAATCAACAAACATGCACAAAAGGGCATCCGCAACGACGTTCTTAAAAACACAAACTACAATACTATGGCTTTAATACGCATCAACAGACAACAGCAAAAACACTAGATAAAAAAGATACAATGGAGTGTAGCAATAATACTCGACGTTTACGTTTATGTGGGTTTTTGTTTGGATTCATTTATATTTCTGTTTTTATTGGTGGATTTGGTATCTTTTAGGTACTTATCGAAAATTAGGTGTCCAGGAAGCAAAAATGATCAAAGGGTAAGAAAAGAGTTGCAATTAAGAAAATAAAATCAAATTAGAAGAGAGAATCCCTCAACATCTTTGGTAGTGTCCACAAAGTCGAGCATAACTCTCTCATCGGGACTCCAAATCGACTGGTTCCGGTGGCATTAGAAAGCTATTTCTGTGGGCTACAATTCCCGTCTAACGTGAAAATTCCAAATTCGGACTCGAACATGGTCAAAATTGGATAACAAAAGCGATCATGAAAATACGTACTACAATTCAAGGACGTGAATGCGCATCAAGAAACGTGCACAAAAACACTCGCTGGAAAAAATACGCACATGAGTAAAAGTTAAAAAGCATGCACACAAGTACTCACGCAAAAGTGCATTCGCAAAAAGGATCATGAAAACACAAACTACAATCCTAGGACATTAATACAAATCAACAAACATGCTCAAACACGCTCCCTCAAATGGACATGTTCAAAAACGTACATGTAAAAAAACATGCGCAAAAGTGCATCCGAAACGACGTTCTTAAAAACACAAACTACAATACTATGGCTTTAATACGCATCAACAGACAACATCAAAAACACTAGATAAAAAAGATACAATGGAGTGTAGCAATAATACTCGACGTTTACGTTTACGTGGATTTTTGTTTGGATTGATTTGTATTTCTGTTTTTATTGGTGGATTTGGTATCTTTTAGGTACTTATCGAAAATTAGGTGTCGAGGAAGCAAAAATGATCAAAGGGTAAGAAAAGAGTTGCAGTTAAGAAAATAAAATCAAATTAGAAGAGAGAATCCCTCAACATCTTTGGTAGTGTCCACGAAGTCGAGCACAACTCTCTCATCCGGACTCCAAATCGACTGGTTCCAGTGGCATTAGAAAGCTATTTCAGTGGGCTACAATTCCCGTCTAACGTGAAAATTCCAGATTCGGACTCGAACATGGTCAAAATTGGATAACAAAAGCAATCATGAAAATACGTACTACAATTCAAGGACGTGAATGCGCATCAAGAAACGTGCACAAAAACACTCGCTGGAAAAATACGCACATGAGTAAAAGTTCAAAAGCATGCACACA